>JAKSZT010026272.1:0-40237 GCA_026826555.1 Tolypeutes matacus
TTACAAACAATGTCAATATGCTCTTTTTACCTAATAATTGTGAATGCAGTAGTTTCTTATATTTGAAAACTAATGAAGTTACTTTTTCATTTGGTGCTATTCGCTTGTTTTCACTTACAATCAAAACCTAACACACTGTGAATGAAGGAGGTTCTTCAATTTTTAAAAATTAAAGGAATGTACTTCTTTATAAGATATTATTCACTTCTTCTCACAATCAATGAGAAAACACTGGTTTTAACTGTTTGTGAATGTAAGTGGTTCTTCAGATTTGAAAAACACAAGTTACTCATTTAATTGCCTGGTTCACACTTCTCTTCACATACAATCAATGTCAAAGCAGTGATGATACTTAAGATTTTGTGAACACAGTCATTTCTTCACTTGTGAATACCAAAAGGTCCTTGTTTAATTGGTTGCTATGCACTTGTTTCACATACAGTAAATGTAAAAGAAGTGGTTTCACCTGCCACTCTGTGAATATAGGATGTTCTTCAGTTTTGAAAACTAAGCAAAGTACTTCATTTGGCTGCTATGGCACTTGTTTTCACTTACAATCCATGTCAAACCACTGGCTTTATCTTATGCTCTGTGAATGCAGTACATTCTTCAGTTTTGAAAACTAAGCAAGTAACTTGTTTAATTGGCTGTAATGCACTTGTTTTCACTTACATTCTATATCAAAACAATTGTTTTACCTAGTGCTCTGTGAATGAAGAAAGTTCTTTATTTTGAAAACTAAGCAAGTTGCTTGTTTAATTGCATGCTACACCCTTGCTTTCACTTACAATTGATATCAAAATGTTGGTTTCATCTAACACTCTGGGAATGCAGGAGTTTCTTCAGTTTTGAAAACTATTTCCTTAATTGGCAGCTTTGCACATGTTCTCAAAATCATTTAAAAAAACACTGGCTTTACCTAACACTTTGTGAATGTAAGTGGTTCTTCAGTTTGGAAATCTATACAAATTACTTATTTAATTGCCTGTTACACATTTATTTTCATTTACAATGAATGTCAAAGCATTTGTTTTACCTAATGCTCTGTGAATGCAGTAGGTTATTCTGTTTTTAATTCTAACCAAGTTGTTTGTGCTATTTGCTGGTATTAATTCTCACAATCATTGCCAAAACAGTGGTTTTACCTAATGCTCTATGAATGCAGGAGGTCCTTCAGTTTTGAAAACTAAGCAACTTACTTGTATAATTGACTGTTACTCACTTATTTTCACTTACAAACAATGTAAAAATCCCTGATTTTACCTAAAGCTCTGAGAATGAAGAAGGTTCTCCAGTTTTCAAAAATCAAGGAAGGTACGAGTTTAATAGGATACTATTCACTTCTTTTCACTTAAAATCAGTGTCACAATGGTGGTTTTACCTAACCATCTGTAAATGCAGGAGTTTCTTCAGTTGTGAAATCTACACACATTACTTCCTTAATTGTCTGCTTTGCATTTATTCTCACTAAAAACCAATGTCAAAACCCTGCTTTTACCTAACAGTCTGTGCATGAAGGAGGTTATTCAATTTTCAAAAATTAAACAAGGTACTTGTTTAATAGGATACTTAACACTTCTTCTCACAATCAATTCAAAAACACTGGTTTTCCAAAATGCTTTTTGGTTTTAAGTAGTTCTTCAATTTTGAGAACTTAGCAAGTTACTCATTTAATTGCCTGCTTCAGACTTCTTTCACTTACAATTAATATGAAAGCAGTGGGATACATAAGATGCTGGGAATGCAGTCATTCCTTCACTCATGAAAACCAAGCAAGTCCTTGTTTAATTGGCTGCTATGCACTTGTTTTCACATAAAATAAATATAAAGACACTGGTTTTACCTAACTCTTTGTGAATATAAGTAGTTTTCAGTTTGGAAAAGTATACATTACTCATTTAATTGCCTGCTGCATACTTATTTTCACTTACAATCAATGTTAAAGCTCTGATTTTGCCTAATACTCTGTGAATGCAGTATGTTATTCTGTTATGTATTTTAAGCCAGTTACCTCAGTTATTTGCTGGTATTTATTTCCACTTACAATCAATGTCAAAACAGTGATTTTACCTAAGACCTGATGAATGTAGGAGGTCCTTCTATATTGAAAAATAAGAACTCTATGTGTATAATTGGCTGTTATGCACTTGTTTTCACTTACAATCAATAACAAAATGCTTGTTTTACCTAAAAATTGTGAAAGAAATAGTTTCTTCACTTGTGAAAATGAATCAAGTTACTTTTTCTTTTGGTGCTATGCACTTGTTTTAACTTGCAACCAATGTCAAAACACTGGTTTTACAAAATGCTCTGTGAATGTAGTAGGTTCTTCAGTTGAAAACTAAGCAAGTTACTTGTTTGATTGGCTGCTATGCACTTGTATTCACTTACAATTTCAATATGCTGGTTTTACTTAATATGCTGACTATACAGTTGTTGCTTCAAGTCATGAAAACTAAGCATGTTACTTTTTATCTTGGTGCTATGCACTTGTTTTCAGTTACAACCAATGTAAGAACCCTGGTTTTAACTAATTCTCTGTGAATGAAGGAGGTTCTTCAGTTTCAACAATTAAGGATGGTACTTGTTTAATAGAATACTATTCACTTGTTTTCACGTAAAATCAATGTCAAAACAGTGGTTTTATCTAATCAGCAGTAAATGCAGGAGTTTCTTCAGCTGTGTAAACTAGGCATGTTACTTTCTTAATTGCCTGTTTTGTACCTGTTTGCACATACAGTCAAGGAAAATACAATGGTCTTACCTCACACTTTGTGAATGGAATTAGTTCTTCAGTTTTGAAAACTGAGCAAGTTACTCATTTAATTGTCTGCTTCACACTTCTTTTCTCATTGCAGTCAATGTCAAATTATTGGTGATACATAAGATTCTGTGAATGCAGTCATTTCTTCACTTGTGAAAACCAAGCAGATCTCTGCTCCATTGGTTGCTATGCACTTGTTTTCACATACAAAATATATCACAACACAGGTTTTACCTAAAGCTCTGTTAATGTAGGAGGTTCTGCAGTTATAAATACTAAGCAAATTACTTCTTTATTTGGCCACTATGGCACTTGTTTCCATTTATAATCAATGTCAAAACACTGGATTTACCAAATGCTCTGTGAATGCAGTATGTTCTTCAGTTTGGAAAACTAAGGAAGTTATTTGTTTAATTGGCTGCTATGCACTTGATTTCACTTACAATGTAAATATGCTGGTTTTACATAACACACTGAGAATGCAGTTGTTTCTTTTGTTTCTTCAAGTTGTGAAACTAAGCAAGTTACTTTTTGATTGGGTACTATGCACTTGTTTTCACTTACAATCAATGACAAAACAAAGGTTACCTAACACTCTTTGAATGCAGTAGTTTCTTCAGTTGTGAAAACTAAGCACATTACTTCTTTAATTGGTTGTTATGCAATTGTTTTAACTTACATCCAATGTCAAAACCATGGTTTTACCTGGTGTTTTATGAAAGCTGTAATTTCTTCATTTGTGAAAACTAAGGAAATTATTTCTTTAATTGGCTACTATGCACTTGTTTTCAATTACAGTCAATGTCAAAATACTGGTATTACCTAATGTTCTGTGAATGTATGAGTTTTTTCAGTTTTGAATTCCAATCAAGTAGTTTAATTTGCTGCTATGCACTTGGTTTCCCTTAAAACCAATATCAAACCCCTGGTTTTACCTAACACACTGTGAATGAAGGAGGTTCTTCAGTTGTTAAAAATTAAGCAGCGTACCTGTTTAAGAGGACACTATTCACTTCTTCTCATTTTACAATTAATGAAAAACACTGGTTTTATATTTGTAAATGTGAATGGTCCTTCAGTTTTGAAAATTAATCATGTTACTCATTTAATTGCCTGTACATACTTCTTTTCATCTACAATCAATGTCAAAATTGTGGTTTTACCTAACACTCTGAGAATGCAGGATTTTCTTCAGTTGTGAAAATTAGTGATGTCACTTCCTTAGTTGGCTCTTTTGCACTTGTCACAATCAATGAAAAATCATTGGTTTCACCTAACACTTTGTGAATGTAAGTGGTTCTTTAAATGAATACTATGCACTTGTTTTCTCTTTGGTAGCAATTGTAAATCAGTTGTGATACCTAACACAATGTTAATGCAGTAGTTTCTATAGTGTGAAAACTAAGCATGTTACTTCTTTAATTGGCTGCTATGCACTTGTTTTCAGTTACAACCAATGTGAAAACCCTGGTTTTACCTAACCCTCTGTGAATGAAGGAGGTTCTTCAGTTTTCAAAAATTAAAGAAGGTACTTGTTTAATATGATACTATTCACTTATTTCACTTACAGTCAGTGTCAATATGCTGGTTTTACTGAACATTCTGTGAATGCAGTAGTTTCTTCAATTTGTGAAAATGAAAAATGTTACTTTTTCATTTGGTACTATGCACTTGTTTTCACTTATAATCAATAACAAAACAATGGTTTACATACAGTCTTGGACTACAGTAGATTCTCCAGTTGGGAATACTAAGCCATTTACTTCTTAAAATGAATGTTTTGCACTAGTTTTCACTTACAGTCAGTGACAAAACCCTGGTTTTACCTAATACTCAGTGAATGAAGCAGGTTCTTCAATTTTCAAAAATTAATCAAGGTACTTCTTTAATAGACTACTATTCATATCTTCTCACTTACAATCAATGACAAAACACTGGTTTTACATTTGTGAATGTAAGTGGCTTGGCAGATTTGAAAACTAAGCAAGTTACTCATTCAGTTGACTGCTGCACATATCTTTTCACTTACAATCAATGTCAAAGCAGTGGTTTTACCTAATGCTCTGTGAATGTAGTAGATTATTCTCTTTTGAATTATAAACAAGTTGCTTTTGTTTTTTCCTGGTATTTATTCTCACTTACAATCAATGCCAATACAATGATTTTACTTAACACTCTGAATGCATGAGGTCTTTCTGTTTTGAACACTAAGCAAGTTATTTGTATAATTGGCTGTTACACACTTGTTTTCACTTAAAATTCAGTGTCAAAATGCTGATTATACCTAATACTTGTGAATGCAGCAGTTTCTTCAGTTGTGATAGCTAAGCAAATTACCTTTTCATGTGGTGCTATGTACTTGTTTTTACTTACAACCAATGTTAAAAACCATTTTTTTATGAAATGCTCTCTGAATGAAGGAGCATCTTCAGTTTTCTAAAATTAAGTATGGTACTTGTTTAATAGGATACTATTCACTTCTTTTCACTTTACAATCCATGTCAAAATGGTGATTTTATCTAATGCTCTGAGAATGCAGTCATTTCTTCATTTGTGAAAACTAGGCACTTTACTTCCTACACTGGCTGTTTTGCCCTTCTTTTCACAATCAAGAAAAAACACTGGTTTCACTTAATGCTCTTTTAATGTATGAGGTTATTCAATTTTGAAACCTAAGCAATTTACTTGTCTATTTGGCTGCATAGCACTTGTTTTCACTTACAGTCAATGTCAAAACACTGCTTTTACTTAATGCTCTGTGAATGCAGGAGTTCCTTCAATTTTGAAAACTAAGCAAGTTACTTGTTTAATTGCCTGGTATGCAATTGTTTTCACTTACAATGTCAATATGCTGGCTTTATCTAACACACTAAGAATGCAGTTGGTTCTTCAAGTTGTAAAAACCAAGCAAGTTACTTTTTCATTGGGTGCAAGGCACTTGTTTTCACTTACAATCAATGATAAAACAATGTTTTACCTAACATTCTTGGCATGCTGTAGTTTCTTCAGTTGGGAAAAATAAGTAATTTCCTTCTTTAATTGAATCCTATACACTTGTTTTCACTTACAGTCAATGGCAAAGCAGTGGTGTTAACTAACATTGTGAATGCAGTAGTTACTTCACTTGTGAAAATTAAGCAAGTTACTTATGCAATTGGTTGCTATGCCCTTGTTTTCACTTAGAATGAATGAAGAAGTACATATTTTACTTAATGGTCTGTGAATGTAGGAGTTTCTATAGTTTTGAAACCTTAGCAAGTTAATTGCTTAATTGCCTGCAACACATTTTTTCCCTTACAATCAATGTCAGAACAGTGGTCATACATAACATCCTATGCATGTAATCATTTCTTAACTTGTGAAAACTATGCAAGTTACTTCTTTAATTGACTACTAAGCACTTGTTTTAACTTACAATCAATGTCAAAACACTGGTTTTACATAAAGGACTGTGAATTCATAAGGTTCTTCAGTTTTCAATTCTAAGCAAGTAGTTTAATTTGCTGCTATGCACTTGATTTCACTCACAACCAATGTCAAATCCCTGGTTTTAACTAATGCTCTCTGAATGAAGGAGGTTCTTCATTTTTTAAAAATTAGGCAAGTATCTTGTTTAATAGTATACTATTGACTGTTTTTCACTTACAATTAATTACAAAGCACTGGTTTTATCTAATGCTCTGTGAATGTAGGAAGTTCTTCAGTTTTTAAAATGAAGTTACTTATTTAATAGCCTGCTACATACTTCTTTTATCTGACAATCAATTTCAAAACACCAGTTTTACCTAATGTTCTTTGAATGCAGTACGTTATTCTGTTTGGAATTCTAAGCAAGTTACTTGTGTAATTTACTGGTATTTATTTGTTTCCACTTACAATCAATGCCAAGTCAGTGGTTTTACCTAATGCTCTATGAATTCAGGAGAACATTCAGTTTGAAAACTGAGCAAGTTGCTTGTGAATTAGCTGCTACACACATGTTTTCAATTACAATCAATGTCAAAATGCTTCTTTTACTTAATACTTCTGAATGTAGTAGTTTTGTCAGTTGTGCAAGTAACTTTTTCATTTATGCTACACACTTGTTTTCCTTTACAATCCATGTGAAATCAGTGGTTTTGCCTACATTCTGGGAATGCTGTAGTTTCCTCATTTGTGAAAAGTAAGGAAGTTTTTTCTTTAATTAGCTGCTACACACTGGTTTTCACTTACATTCAATATCAAAACACAGATTTGTCCTAATGCTCTGTGATTGAAGGAGGTTCTTCAGTTTTGAAAACTGAGTAAATTGCTTAATTACCTGCTACACACTTGTTTTCACTTACAGTCAATGTCAATGTGCTGCTTTTACATTATATTCTGAGAATGCAGTTGTTTCTTTAAGTTCTAAAAATTAAGCAAGTTACTTTTTCTTTTTCTGTTATACACTTGTTTTCACTTACAATCAATGTCAAAGCAGTGGTGATACATAATATTCTGTGAACGCAGTCATTTCTTCACTTGTGAAAACTAATCAAGTTCCTTTTTTATTTGACTTCTATGCACTTGTTTTCACTTACAATTAATATCAAAACACTTTTTTATGTAATGTTCTGTGAATATAGGAGCTTTCAGTTTTGAAAACCAAACAAGTTACTTGTTTAATTGCCAGCTACACACTCATTTTCACTTACATTCAATGTCAAAACACTGGTATTACCTAATGTTCTGTGAATGCAGTAAGTCATCCTGTGTTGAATTCTAAGCAAGTTCATCATGTTATTTGCTTGTACTTATTTGTTTTCAGTGACAATCAAAGCTAGAACAGTGGATTTACCTAACACTCTATGAATGCAGGAGGTCCTTCAGTTTTGAAATTTATCCTAGTTATTGTTTAATTGGCTGCTATGCACTTGTTTTCATATATATGTCAATATGCTGGTTTACATAATACACTGAGAAAGCAGTTGTTTTTTCAAGTTGTGAAAACTAAGCAAGTTACATTTTCATTGTGTGCTATGCACTTGTTTTCATTACAATCACTGACAAAAGAATGGTTTAACTAATGCTCTTGGAATGCAGTCCTTTCTTCACTTGGGAAAACTAAGCATGTTACTTCTTTAATTGGCTGCTATGCACTTGTTTTAATTTATAATCAATATTAAAACTATTGTTTTACCTAACATTCTGGGAAGGCAGTAGTTTCTTCATTTGTGAAATGTAAGGAAGTCATTTCTTTAATTGTCTGCTACACACTTGTTTTCACATACATTCAATATCAAAACCCTTATTTAACCAAAAGCTCTCTGAATGAAGCAGGTTCTTCAGTTTTGAAAACTAAGCAAGTTCCTTATTAAATTGCCTACTACTCACCAGTTTTCAATTACAATCAATGTGAAAACACTGGTTTTTCCTAATGCTCTGTGAATGCATGGCGGTTTTCAGATTTGAATACCAAGCAAGTAGTTTAATTTGCTGCTAATAACTTATTTTAACTTAAAACCAATGTCTAAACACTGGTTTTACCTAACACTCTGTGAATGAAGTTCTTCAATTTTCAAAAATTAAGCAAGGTACTTGTTTAATAGGCTACTATTCACTTCTTCTTACTTACAATTAATGACAAAATACAGGTTTTACCTAATGCTTTGTGAATGTAAGTGGTTCTTCATATTGAAACTAAGCAAGTTACTCATTTAATTGTCTACTTCAAAATTCTTTTCACTTACAATCAATGTCAAAGCAATAGTGATACATAAGATTCTGTGAATGCAGTCATTTCTTCACTTGTGAAAACCAAGCAAGTCCCTGTTTATTTGGCTGCTATGGCACTTGTTATCACTTACAATCAATGTCAAAACACGGGTTGTACCTTATGCTCTGAGAATGCAGTAAGTTCTTCAGTTTGAAAACTAAGCAAGTTACTTATTTAATTGGCTGCTATGCACTTGTTTTCACTTACAATGTCAATATGCTGGTTTAACCTAATACTCGGAGAATGCAGTTGTTTCTTCAAGTTGTGAAAATTATGCAAGTTACTTTTTGATTGGGTGCTATGCACTTGTTTTCAGTTACACCAATGTCAAAACGCTGGTTTTACCTAATGCTCTGTGAATGCAGTATGTTATTCTACTTGAATTCTAAGCAACTTACTTGTGGTATTTACTGGTATTTATACACACTTGCAGTCATTGCCAAACAGTGTTTTTACCTAATGTCCTATGAATGCAGTAGGTCCTTCACTTTTGAAAATTAAGCAAGTAACATATATAATTGGCTGCTACACATTTGTTTTTACTTCAAATCAATGTCAAAATGCTGTTTTTACCTAATACTTGTGAATGTGGTAGTTTCCTCAGTTGTGAAACCTAAGCAATTTACTTCTTCAAATGAGTGCTACACACTTGTTTTCACTTATAGTCAATGGCAAACCAGTTGTGATACCTAAAATTCTGTGAATGGAATAGTTTCTTCAGTTGTGAAAACTAAGAACTTCTTTAATTTGCTTCTATGTAATTGTTTTAACTTACAACTAATGTAAAAGCCATGGTTTTGCCTATCATTATGAGAATTCAATAGTTTCATTTGTTAAAGTTAAGATAGTTATTTCTTTAATTGGTTGCTATTCACTTCTTTTCACTTACATTCAATATCAAAATACTTGTTTGACCTAATACTCACTGAATGAAAGAAATTCTTCACCTTGAACACTAAGCAAGTTGCTTATTTAATTGCCTGCTAAACACTTGTTTTCACTTACAACCAATGCCAAAATGCAAGTTTTACCTAACAATCTGTGAATGAATGAGGTATTTAAAAATTAATATTTAAAATTTAAGCAAGGTACTTGTTTAATAGAATTCTCTTCTTATCATTTACAAATAATTAAAAAACACTGGTTTTAGCTTTGTGAATGTAAGTTGTTCTTCAGTTTTGAAAACTAAGCAAGTTACTCATTTAAGTGCCTGCTACACACTTCTTTTTACTTACATTCAATATCAAAATGGTAATTTTACCTTATGCTCTGTGAATGTAGAGGTACTTCAGGTTCAAAAACTAAGAAATTTCTTCTTTATTTGGCTGCTATGGCACTTGTTTTCACTTACACTCAATGTCAAAATGTTGGTTTTAACTAATGCTCTGTGAATGCAGTAGATTTTTTTCAGTTTTGAAAACTAAGCAAGTTATTTGATCAATTGGCTGCTGTGCACTTGTTTTCACTTACAATGGCAATATGCTGGCTTTACCTAATATGCTGAGAATGCAGCACTTTCTTCAGTTTTTTAAACTAAGCATGTTACTTCTTTAACTGACTGTTATGCATTTGTTTTAACTTACAACCAATGTCAAAAGCATGGTTTTACCTAACATTCTGAGAATGCAGCAGTTTCTTTATTTGTGAAAGCTAAGGAAATTATTTATTTAATTGGTTGCTATGCACTTATTTCCACTTACATTCAATATCAAAACTCTTGTTTGACCTAATTCTCTATGAATGTAGGAGGTTATTCAGTTTTGATAACTAAGAAATTTGCATGATACACACTAGTTTTCATTTACAATCAATGTCAAAACACTGATTTTACCTAGTCCTCCATGAATGCACAAGGTTCTTCAGTTTTAAATTCCAATTAAGTAGTTTAATTTGCTGCTATGTACTTGTTTACACTTACAAAGAATTGTCAAAACCCTGATTTCAGTTAACACTCTGTGATTGAAAGAGTTTCTTCAATTTTCAAAAATTAATCAAGTACTTGTTTAATAGAATATAATCACTTCTTCTCACTCAAATCAGTGAAAAAACACTTGTTTTAACTTTGTTAATGTAAGTTTTTATTCCGTTTTGAAAGTTAAGCAAGTTATTCATTTATTTGTCTTCCACACACTCCTTTTAATTTACAATCAATGTCAAAATGGTGGTTTTACCAAATGCTCTGTGAATGCAGGAGTTTCTTCAGTTGTGAAAACAAGGCACAATACTTCCTTAATGGGCAGTTTGCACATATTCTCACAATCAATGAAAAAACACTGTTTTTACCTAATGCTTAGTGAACGTGTTTCTTCAGTTTAGGAAACTATGCAAGTTACTCATTTAATTGCCTACTGTTCACTTCTTTTCACTTAAAATCAACATCAGAGCACTGGTTTTACCTAATGCTTTGTCAATTCAGTAGGTTATTCTATTTTGAATTTTTAGCAAGTTACTTATGTTACTTGCTGATATTTATTCTCACTTATTATCAATGCCAAAACAGTGGTTTTACCTAATGTTATATAAATGCAGGAGGTATTTCAGCGTAGAAATACTAAGCAAGTTACTTTTTCTTTCTGTGCTTTGCACTTATTTTCACTTAAAATCAATGTCAAAATCCTGGTTTACTGAACAAACTGTGAATGAAGGAGGTTCTTCAATTTTCAAAAATTAAAGAAGGTACTTGTATATGAGGATACTATTAACTTGTTTTCTCTTACAATTAATGTCAAAATGATGGTTTTACCTCACCATCTGTAAATACAGGAGTTTTGTCAGCAGAGAAATATAGGCACATTACTTCCTTAATTGGCTGCTTTGCACTTGTTCTCACTTACAATCAATGAAAAAAACATTTGTTTTACCTAGTGCTTTGTGGATGTAAGTGGTTCCTCAGTTTAGAAAACTAAGCAAGTTACTCATTTGAATGCCTACTTCACACTTCTTTTTACTTATAATCAATGTCAAAAAAGTAGTGATACATAAGATTCTGTGAATGCAATTGTTTCCTCACTGGTATAAACCAAGAAAGTCCTTGTTTAATTGGCTGTAATGCACTTGCTTTCACATACAATAAATATCAAAACACTCTTTTTACCAAAAGCTCTGTGAATGTAGAAGGTTCTTCAGATTTGTATACTAAGCAAATTACTTCTGTATTTGGGTGCTATGGAACTTGTTTTCACTTTCATTCAGTGGCAAAACCCTGGTTTTACCTAAAGCTCTGTGAGTGCAGTAGGTTCTTCAGTTTTGAAAACTAAGCAAGTAACTCATTTAATTGGCTGCTATGCACTTGTTTTAATTTACAACAAATATCAAAACCATGGATTACCTAATGCATTTGAAATGCAATAGTTTCTTCAGTTGGGAAATCTAAGCAATTTACTTCTTTAAATTACTTCTATGCACTTTTTTCACTTATGGTCAATGGCAAATCAATTTTGACACCTACCAGTTTGTGAATGCAGTGGATTCTACAGTTGTGAAAACTAAGTATGCTACTTATTTAATTGGCTGCTATGCTCTTGTTCTCAATTACAACCAGTGTCAAAATAATGGTTTTACTTAATATTCTGGGAGTGCAGTAGTTTGTGCATTTGTGAAAACTCTGGAAGTTATTTATTTAGTTGGCTGCTATGCACTTTTCCCCTTACATTCAATATCAAAATACATTTATTTTACCTAAAGCTCTGTGAATGCAGGAGGTTCTTCATTTTGAATTTCAAACAAATAGTTTAATAAGCTTCTATGCACTTGTTTTCACTTATAACCAATGTCTAAACCCTGGATTTACCCAACCCTCTGCAAATGAAGGAGGTTTTACAATTTTCAAAACTTAATTAATGTACTTCTTTAATAGGATATTATTCACTTCTTTTCACAATCAATGAAAAAAACCCTGGTTTTATCTAACACTTTGTGAATGTAAGTGGTTCTTCAGGTTTGAAAACTAAGCAAGTTACTCATTCATTTGCCTGTTTCAAACTTCTTTTCACTTGCAATCAATATCAAAGACTGCTGATACATAAGATTCTGTGAATGCAGTCATTTCTTCACTTGTGAAAAACAAGCAAGTCCTTGTTTAATTGGCTGCTATGCACTTGTTTTCATGTACAATAAATATCTAAACACTGATTTTTCCTGATGCTCTGTGAATATAGGAGTATCTTCATTTTTGAAAACTAAGCAAATTACTTCATTTTTTGGCTGCTATGGCCCTTGTTTTCACGTACAATCAACGTCCAAACACTGGTTTTACCTAATACTCTGGGAATGTAGAAGGTTCTTCAGTTTTGAAAATTAAGCAAGTTACTTATTCTTTTGGTTACTATGCCCTTGTTTTCACTTACAATGTCAATATGCTGGTTTTGCCTAATAGGCTGAGATTGCAGTTGTTTCTTGAAATTGTGAAAACTAAGCAAGTTACTTTTTTATTTGGTACCCTGCCCTTGTTTCCACTTACAATAAATGGCAAGCAATGGTTTTCCTAATCCTCTTGGAATGCAGTAGTTTCTTAAGTTGGGAAACTGAGCAATTTACTTTTTTAAATGACTGCTATGCACTTGTTTTCATTGACAGTCAGTGGCAAATCTGTTGTGTTACCTAAAACTTGGTGAATGCTGTAGTTTCTTCAGTTGTGAAAGCTAAGCATGTTACTTCTTTAATTAGCTGCTATGCCCTCATTTTAACTTGCAACCAATGTGAAAAACATGGTTTTACTGAGTGTTCTGGAAAGGCAGTAGTTTCTTCATTTGTGAAAACTAAGGAAGCTATTTATTTAATTGGCTGCTATGCACTTGTTTTCACTTGCATTAAATAACAAAACAGTTATTTTAACTAATGCTCTGTGAATTAAGTAGGTTCTTCAGTTTTTAAAAAATTAAGGAAGTTACTTGTTTAATAGGGTACTATTCACTTGTTTTCACTTACAATCAATGACAAAATGATGGTTTAACCTAATGCTCTTTAAATGCAGATTTTCTTCAGTTGTGAAAACTAGGCATTTGCTTCCTTAATCATATGCTTTGCACTTTATCTTACTTACAATCAATTAAAAAAACTGGATTTACCTCTTTGTGAATGTAAGTAGTTCTTCAATTTTGAAAACTAAGCATGTTACTCATTTTATTGCCTTCTTCACACTTTTTTTCACTTATAATAAATGTCAAAGTAGTGGTGATACATAAGATTCTGTGAATGCAGTCATTTCTTCACTTGTGAAAACCAAGCATGTCCTTGTTTAATTGCTGCTATGCACTTATTTTCACATACAGTAAATATCAACACACTGTTTTTTCCTAATGCTCTGTGAATGTAGGAGTTTCTTCAGTTTTGAAAACTAGGAAAATTACTTGTTTACTTGGCTGCTATGCACTTGCTTTCACTTATAATGTCAATATGCTGGTTTTATAGAACACTGTGAAAGCAATAGCTTTTTCATTTGTGAAAACTAAGTACATTACTTGTTTAATCGTCTGCCATGCATTTGTTTGAAATTTCAAACAATTCAAAACCATGGTTTTACCTAACATTCTGGGAATTCTGTAGTTTATTCATTTGTGAAATCTAAGGAAGTCATTTCTTTAATTGACTGCTACACACTTGTTTTCAATTACTTTCAATATCAAAACACTTGTTTGAACTAATGCTCTGTGAATGAAGGCAGTTCTTCAGTTTTGAAAACCAAGCAAGTTGCTTGTTTAATTGCCTGCTCCACACTTGTTTTCACTAACAATGTATTTCAAAACACTGGATTAAGCTAATGCTCTGGGAATTCATGAGGTTTTTCAGTTTTGAATTCCAAGCAATTAGATTAATTTGTTGCTATGCACGTGTTTTCACTTATAATCAAAGTCAAAACCCTGATTTTACCTAACACTCTCTGAGTGCAGAAGATGCTTCAGTTTTGAAAACTGAGAAAGACATTCTTTTCATTGGAGACTATGCACATGTTTTGACTTACAATCCACTTCAAAACCCTGGTTTTCACTAATGCCCTGTGAACACAGTTGATTCTTCCATTTTGAAAACTAAGAAAGAAACTTGTTTCAGGAGCTGCTATGCATGTGTTTTCACAATGCCAAAACTCAATTTTTACTTAATGCTCTGGAACACAGGAGGGTTTTCACTTTTGTAAAGTAAGTAAGATACTAATTTACTTGGCTGCTATGCACTTGTTTTCACTTACAATCAATGTTAAACCCTGCTTTTACCTACAGTTATTCCAATCCACTAATTTCTTGAGTTTTGAAAACTAAGCAAGATACTTGTTTCCTTTGCCTCTATGCACGTGTTTTCACTTAGAATCAAAGGCAAACACTGGTTTTACCTAACACAGTATGAATGGAGGAGGGTCTCCAGTTTTGGAAACTAAGCAACATAATCATTTCATTGGCAGCTATACGCTTGTTTTGAGTTTCAATCAACTTCAAAATCCTGGTTATAGCCTCATGCTCTGTGAATACAAGAGATTCTTCACTTCTGTATAGTAAGTAAGAAAGATAATTGTTTCCTTGGCTGCTATGCACTTGTTTTCACTTACAACCAATGTCAAAACACAGTTCTTACTTAATGCTATGCCAATGTAGTAGTTCCTTCACTTTTGAAATCTAAGTGAGATTCTTCTTTCATTTGCTGCTATGCATGTGTTTTCATTTACAATAAACTTCAATACACTGGTTTTACTTAATTATCTGGAATGTAGTTGGATCATCAGTTTTGAAAACTATTAATGAAACTTGTTTCATTGGCTGCTTTGGAAGAGTTTTCTCTTAAAATCAATGTTAAAGCACTGGTTTTACCTAACATTCTCTGAATGCAGGAGGTTTTTCAGTTTTGAATACTAAGCAAGATCCTCTTTTCATTGGAGACTATGCACATGTTTTGATTTACAATCAACTTCAAACCCTGGTTTTCCTTAATGTCTGTGAATGCAGTTGATTCTTCACTTTTGAAAACTAAGAAAACAAAGAAAGAAACCTTTCAGTGGATGCTAAGAATGTGTTTTCACTTATAATCAATGTCAAAACTCCAGTTTTACTTACTGTTCTGTGAGCATAGGAGGTTCTTCACTTTTGACAACTAAGCAGATTCTTCACTTTTGAAATCTAAGTGAGTTTCTTGTTTCATTTGCTGCTATACACGTGTTTTCACTTACAATCAACTTCAAAACAATGGTTTTATCTAGCGCTCTGTGAATGCCAGCCATACTTCAATTTTGAATGGTAAGTAAAATACTTGTTTCCTTTGCTGCTATGCTTTGTTTTCACTTACAAACAATGAAAAACACTGCTTTTACCTAGTGCAATGCCAATGCACTAATTCCTTCAGTTTTTGAAACTGAGCAAGATGATTGTTTCCTTGACCTCTATGCACTTGTTTTCACTTAGAATCAAAGGCAAATAATGGTTATACCTAACAAAGTCTGTGTGGAAGGTTGGACTCCAGTTTTGAAAACTAAGCAAGATACTCTTGATTGGCAGCTACGCCCTTCTTTTGAGTTACAATCAACTTCAAAATCCTGTTTTTAACCTAATGGTGTGTGAATACACGAGGTTCTTTACTTTTGTAAAGTAAGTAAGATACCAATCTCCTTGCCTGTTATGCACTTCTTTTCATTTACAAGTGTCAAAACACTGCTTTTACTATGCCAATGCAGTAATTTCTTCACTTTTGAAATCAAAGTAAGATTTTTGTTTCATTTGTTGCTATGAATGTGTTTTCACTAACAATCAACTACAAAACACTGTTTTCACCTAATGCTCTGTGAAAGCAGGAGATATTTCAATTTTGAAAGGAAATTAAGATACTTGTTTCCCTGGCTGCCATGCACTTGCTTTTACTCACAATCAGTGTCAAAACACTGCTTTTACCAAATGCTCTGTCAATGCAGTGGTTTGTTCGGTTTTGAAAACTAAGCAAGATACTTCTTTCCTTTGCTACAATGCACTTGTTTTCACTTACAATAAAACTCAAAACACTGGTTTTTCCCTAACACACTCTGAATGCATGTGTTTCTTCAGCTTTTTTGTAATTAATTTTTTTATATTTCTAAAGATGCTTAGATTACATAAATGTTACACAAAAATTACAGGGTTTCCCATTTTCCCCACTTCCCACACCTCCCATAACCTCCCACATAAACATCCTTCATTACTGTGGCACATCCCCTTCAGTGGATATACACATCCTGGTGGTTTGCCATTAAGAATGGACCATAGTTCACATTGTAGACCACACTCTCTCCCACACAGTTCTGCCTGTTATATGCTGATATAAAATGGCCTATATTTGTCATTGTAATGTCACTCAGGATAATTCCCAAGTCCCAAAAAAGCCCCTGTATTACAACTGCTTTTCACTCTTCCTGCTCTGAAACATCGAGTGGTCACTGACTCCACCTCAATGTTGAATATTTTTTCCATTACTTGAATCACAATATGTCTACAACAGAATACCAGTAAGTCCACTGTAGTCCATAGGTCTTCTCCCAATCCTGAGGATTCTGGGATGGTGATGACAACTCCACCTCAAAGTGAGAGGGAGCTAATATCCCACGGATAAGGTGTATGGGATTATCCTGCCTACAGCTGCAGATTCTCTCCATTTTCTGGGATGGCCATTTCTCATCATCACCTCCTCACCAGGTTACTTGGGTGAATCCATTGAGTTGTATAATAGGAGTTGCAGCTCCATCAAGATTCCAGGCACAGCTGGCATATGTGCAGAACAATGTCTCCAGTCTCTGGAAGTACACCTATAAACTCCAGCACCACATATAGGTTTGAATAGTAGGGACTGATGGACCATGTGCAGGGAGTACTTATTTGAGTCCAACTCTCACACTCAGTAGCACAGATTCCAAAGTATAGCCCACTGATAAGGCATACATCTCTGGAGCTATTCCCCCCTTATACAAGGCTTAGATGTCTCCAGAGCCCACAGGAGCCCCCCTCTGTGGTGTGATATCCCCTTTTGTGTTCTATGAGATCCTACTGAGTTGTGCATAAGTGTTACCTCTTGGATGACCTCCCAACTCTCTTTGAAGTCTCTTAGCCATATGAACTCATTTGTCTTTACCCTTTCCCCTTTTTATTCAAAGTTTTTCCCAATCATATTGCCAGCTGGCACTTGGTATTAATCTCTTATTGCCATGGAGCCTCATCCCCAGGCATCATGTCCCATGCTGGGGGAAGGTAATGCATTCATATGCTAAGTTTGGCTTAGAGAAAGGCCACATTTGAGCATCAAGGAAGCTCTCAGATGGCAACTCTTAGGCACCCCATAACAGTAGGCTAAGTTTCAATTACAAGAGCAAAGACTCATAAGGCAAGTCATCAATAACAAGAACCCATTAGTGCACCATCCTCCTTTACCAGACACTGTCCCTGCACTCGGGGGGCTGTTGTTGCTCCCTTGGAGAATGTGTCATAGCTCTCCAGGCTGGGAAATCAGTAGCCTCTCATTTATTTAGTGATTCTCCACACACTGTGACCATGCCCGACCACTTGATCATTTGAAAAATTTTATATATCTTTCAATTATATTCAGATGAACTCCCTCCAGTGAAACCACCATCCCAGACACTCCCCATCAATGATCCCCTCCTACCCTCATTGTAACACTTCTGTGATCTAAACCTTCCTTGAAGATGAAGCCCATATAATATCCAAATACAATTAATAGGAAAATGATATAATAATGATAAATTTAAATGCAAGAAATAAAATACATGGAACTTAAAAAGAAAAACACTGGGAAGCGGCTGTGGCTCAATCAGTAGGGCTCCTGTTTACCATATGGGAGGCCCCGGGTTCGGTTCCCGGGGCCTCCTGGTGAAGGCAAGGCCGCCCGCACGGCGTGGTTAGCTGACCCAGCGAGCACAAGCAGCAAGAGGGGGATAAATGAATAAATAAATAAAATCTTTAAAAAAAAGAAAGAAAAACACTAAAAATAAAATGAAATGAAAGGATTGGGATATTTAAAAATGGGAAAAAATAAAAATTAAAAATATTTTTTTAACATTTTTCCTTTGATCATTGCATTTTCAGTTATCTAGTCTGTTCCATTGCACCCCCCTCACTCCACAGTGTCTCCCAAAGTTTCATTTAATTTTCAAAGAAATTTTAAGTCACAGCAAAGTCACACACAGAATAATAGAGACCCTCATATACACAACCTCTTCCCCCTTCTCTACCCCATATTAAAACCTTTTTGTGCATGGATGGTAGCATTGTTATAACTGTTATACAGATAGTGAAACACAGCTACTAAACATTGTCAATGGTTTACAGTTTAGTTTACAATTTAGATGGTACAGTTTAATAATTTTTGATATTTACCATATCCTGTGTCCATCACTGTAAGGTAATAAAAAAAAACATTTCCCCTGACCACTAAATACCCCCTGATTGATCTTTAGTGTTCCTTCTTCCCCATCCCCCTGGGGCACATGACACCCCCCTCTCTTGACTCATTGGATGACAAGATTCATATTTACATGTAACAAGAGATCTTGACACTCTGATTGGCCTCCCCTATTAAGATCCACCTTTGCTCCTAAGAGACAGACACCTCTCTTTTCTGTGTGAATCAGTCCATTCAAAGATGGGTGTCCAACTCCTTCCCCTCACCATGTGGGTCTCCACTCCCTGACACAACACATTATGACAGGATGAACACTCACACGATTTCCAGAAGCCTACTCCAGGTGTGCCCTATCCTGAAAGTCCCCAAATCTACACCCTAAACCAGTGTCACTACCTTGTCATATTGCCATAAGAATATTCCCACTCCTGCACTTTCAACCTCATACCCACAAATCCGGTGCTCACCGGGTCCCTCTCCTATCTCTCCCCCCAGAATCCTGGGAATTCTAACCCACACTTCCTAATCTACACCCCCGTCAATGCAGCACTACCAGACCGAGTAATATCACTACTCACCTGTCTTATCCTTCACTATGCAACCATACTCTATCACTTTGCCATAGATTATGTTCATAAGGGTGATGACTCAAAACCTTCTCTTCTCTATCTCTCTTGTTAACCTATCTTTCACACAATCATTCTTGGAGACTGCTCACTTTCCTCAAGTCAAATCAGTGAGCTGATGTAATGTTCATCCTCAATGCCTGGCTTGCTTCACTCAACATAAGGTCTTCAAGATTCACCCATATTACTCCATGTGTTAGCACTTTATTCCTTGTTTCCTTGGCTTTTATAGACTTATTTTCACTTAGAATCAAAGGCAAACACTGGTTTTACCTAACTCAGTCTGAATGCAGGAAATTACCCAGTTTTGAAATCTAAGCAAGATACTCATTTCATTGGCAGCTATGTACGAGTTTTGAGTTACAATCAACTTCCAAAACCAGATTTTAACCTAATGCCCTATGAATACAGGAGGTTCTACACTTTTGTAAAGTAATTAAGTTCCTTTTTTCCTTGTATACTATGCACGTGTCCTCACTTACAATGTCAATACACCACTTTTAATATGCCAATGCAGTAGTTTCTTCACTTTTAAAAATCAAAGCAAGATTCTTGTTTCATTTGCTGCTATGCACGTGTTTTCACGTACAATCAACTGAAAACACCGGTTTTACCTAAGGTTCTGTGAATGCAGAAGATACTTCATTTTTGAAATATAAGTAACATACTTGTTTCTTTGGCTGCTATGCACTTGATTTCACTCACAGTCAATGTTAAAACACTGCTTTTACCAAATGCTATGTTAATGCAGTGTTTTTTTCAGTTTTGAAAACTAAGGGAGATACTTGTTTCCATAGCTGCAATGCACTATTTTTCACTTACAATAAAATTCAAAACACTTTTTTTTCCCTAACACCCTCTGAATGCCGGTGATTCTTCAGTTTTGACAACTAAGATAGATACTCTTTTCATTGGCAGCTATGCACGTGTTTTGAATTACAATCAACTTCAAAACCCTGTTTTAAACAAAACTCTGTGAATGCAGTCAGGTTTTCAGTTTTGAAAATGAAGAAATAATCTTGTTTCATTGGCTGCTTTCCACATGTTTTCACTTATAATCAATGTTAAACACTGGTTTTACCTAATGCTCTGTGAATTCAGGGATACTAAGGTTTTGAAATGCAAGTGTGATATTTGTTTCCTTGGCTGCAATGCACTTGTTTTGACTTATAGTCTCTGATGGTTAGGCTAATGTGTCAACTTGGCCAGGTAATTGTGTCCAGGTGTTTGTTCCAGGAAGCACAGGGGTAATTGTAATACAATAGAATTTATGGACTTCAAACACCATTGAGTTTACTGCATGGATGGCTGATTACATCTGTATCAATTGGGGAGATTACATCATCAGTGGGTGATGCTTTTATCCAATCATTTGAATGATTTAAAGGGGGAAGTGATTTCAACATTCAGAGAGAATTTCCCAGCTCATTGTTGGACAGGCAACATCTCCCAGAAACTCATCAAATACCTTGCATCAGACTTTCAATTGAGGCCCTGGTTTACAGCCTGCTTGCAGAACGTGGACTTGTGTATCCCCATGGTCGTTTGAGAGACTAAGAAAATCTGATATTATTGAGAGATCTCTCCTGTTGATTCTGTTACCTGAGAGCCCCTTGACTAATATAGATTGGTACTGGGAGTGGTTCTTGAGGAAAACAGTCTTAAACATGGGATGTCTGAGGTGGTTCTGGGAGTTCTGTAATTGCCTCTCTACTCTAATTGGACTCAGGGGTACTAATTACTCCTTTTCCAATAATGAAGAGGTTGCTAACAGTCCATGGTGTGAGCTGGCAATAGAGCAACACAAAATAGCATCACTGGATTCCCCTACTTCCATGCTTATAAGAAGCAAGGATCTGGGTGAGAGTGTTTTCCACACTTTAACAGAATTTTGTGGAGTCAAAAGGTATAATGATGTTGGCTGGCTCCTCCTAGGTTCTCTGAATACAGGTACAAAAGAAAGAGATGACCTAAAGTCTTCAAATTTGAAACTTAAATGCTGCATGAATGATATGAAAGTTTCTACATGTACATTGAAATAAAATTTTGTCTCCCATAGCCACAGACTTGAGATATCTGAGAATCAAACCCAGACTGTCATGATATGGGTAACAGAATTACAGAGGAAACTAAAATCTCAACCTTGCAGGGTTTCTGCAATTAAAATGAAAGCATTGATTGGAAAGGACTGGAACCCCGAGGATTGGGATGAAGGCATATGGGATGATGATAATATTGGTGGAGACATTGGAACCCTAAATTCTGCTGAGACTTTACCAGATAAATCTGCAATGGCCTGCCTTGTGGAGGCCACACTTTGTCAACCTTGTATCATCCAGCCTCCAGCCTGTCCCAGGGAGTTGGGACTTCCTTCCAACCCTGAGATGGGTACAAGGTAAATGGAAGCTTGCACTGCCCAGACTCTGGCCTGCCTCAGGGAGTCTGGACCTCCTCCCAGCCCTGAGGTAGGGACCAGCTAAACTCCACCATGCACTGCCCAACTTCCAGTTTCCCCTGAGGAATCTCTCTTCCAAGCCCTGCCTGAAGAGATTAATCCTGTCTCACCAGAATAAAATGCAGAGGAATGCCCTCAGGTCAGTAGCCTGCAAGACATCTCTAGTTCTCCTTCTAAACACCCCCACCCCTCTTGTCTCTGAGACCCATTACTAGACTAAAATCACAACAAGCCCCCAAAGTTGAAATACAAATTGTGACCCATGAGGAAGTATGCTATTCTTTGAAAGAACTGCATGAGTTTTCCAACTTATATATAGAGAAATCAGGGGAATATGTGTGGGAATGGATACTATGGATTTGGGATAACAGTGGAAGGAATATAAAGTTGGATCAGGCTGAATTTATTGTTATGGGCCCACTAAGCAGAAATTCTGGATTCAACACTGTAGCTCGAGGGGTTAGAAAGGGCTGTAACAGTTTGGGTGGCTGACTGAAGCATGGACTAAACGATGATCTAGCATGTCTGATGTTCAGATGCCTGACTTGACTTGGTATACAGTATATGAGGGGATTCAAAGGCTTAGAGAGATTGGCATGCTAGAATGGATTTACCATTTGAGATCTGCCCAGCTACTCCAGTAATGTCCAGAGGACACACCTTTAACCAGGACTGTGAGGAATAAATTTGTAAGACTAACTCCATCTTCTCTGAAGGGCTCTGTGGTTGCTCTTCTCTGCAGTCCAGATATTACTATAGGGAGGGTCTGTAATGGAATTGGGATCCTTAAACATTATGGGGATGATTGGATCTCAGCCTGGTAAAATCAAGTATCGGCAGTTAATCACCAAAGGCAAGATGGGCGTGGCTATTGAAATGAGAGACAGATTCAAAACAGCACACAGAATAGTGTAAGTCACATGGAGCTGTGGCATTGGCTAATAGATCATGGGGTATGTTGGCGTTCAGGAACTGGGTCCGTGAAAACGGTGCTGCGGATGAGAAAGAAAGAATAAGACAAAGAGAAGAAAAACTGGGATCAGGGGACTCTCCGTCCGAACTGGAGAGAAGAGCCCAGCCACCTCATAAAGTGTGGCTTTTATTTGGCTTTAGAACAAAGAAAATACGTGTGAGCATGTGCAAGGGCAATAGATACTTGACAGTTACATTTTACTGAAATTAACAAGTCTTAAAGGTCAATGACTCAGCTCTTTTACATTTCTGTAATTCACAGGAAAGCTCAGGATATTTCCCCACCCAGCTCCTGTTAGCATGAAACTCCAGAACTTGTTTATTACATTCCAAGGTGACCTTCTTTTCTATCAGTAGTCATGGCCTTTAATTGAAACTCCATCATTTCCCCCTTTTTTATTAATTAAAGCTCAAAGGAACCATTATATAAGCTGATACAAGGTGACCTCCTGTCACACTTGTCTTCTTCCATAGGCTCTTGTGACTGTGCCTGTCTTAGGTTGTCCTCCTCTGAGAATCTTACCCGTCATTGACTACCAGTCAAGCTTTTGAGCTCTTACATGGAAGGCATTTTCATTAATATTTATGCTTCTTCAGGTTCCTTTAATGAGTATTTTTTGTGCAGATATTTAGTATTAAGATCAAGGGGTTATTAGTAGAATCTTTCTACTAAGTAGTGCAAAATTAGTTTTTCATGGCCAAGTTTCTTAACATAAATGCATTTATCAGGTCTAATTACTCTAGCCTTGACAATACAAACAATTAAAACACATATAACAATAATTCCAAATCCAATCCAAAATGATATTTGAACTGTTTTTTGTTTCCACCAATGAAACGGCTGCACTAGTGGTTTCTTTCAATTCGTTTGATACATGCTCAATGCCTTCTTTTCCAATTCTAAAAGATTTATAGAAGCATTATGCTTATATCCAATCAAGTGATTTTTCACTTCCTCACAATCATGTTCACTATTATTATAAGAAAAGAGTAATACAAATAGAACCTTCATTCTAATCACATTCAAGAACTTTTAACAAGTTTAAATTATAAATTTGATTATGTATAATAGTTGTTTTAAGATCATTCATACGGTTATTCAGTTCCATATCAATGTGAGATTGGCTATACCACATCTCACTTGCAATTTTATGCCAGTCCTTAACATATTCTTGATTCTGGACTCCTTGATGCAGGGCTGTGCCAGTACCAGCTGCAGCGGTTATGATGCCAATCAGTCCCAAATTTTCTGCTATTAAAAGTCAAATCAGTCTTTTAGTTCTTTTTAAATAATGGTTGATGAAATGTCACAGCAACTGGGATTCTGGAGACTGCTGCCAATGTCTGGTCATCCGAACCGGTAACCATAATCCTTTTCTTCTTCTTGATATAAAAATAGTTTGATTTTCCTGCAAATATGAATTCTTAAGACATGTAAATAAAGAGAAATTAATGTTCCTTTCACCAAAGGTTACTTTTCCAACGATAAAACTATAAGATCTCGTACTCATACTGCAAGAAATTGAGTTGATTTTCTTTTTTAAAATAGTAATATTAGTTTTGCTGCCTTGCCTTTCAAAAATAGGACCAGTTCCCCAAAATAATTTCCACAAATAACTTTGAGTTTTGTTAAAGTTTAGTGTCCCATGGTTGTGAGATTTATCTCCCTTGATTTTTCCAAATTATTGAGCTGTTAGTAAATGCTGTATTACCAAAATTCCAGAAATAAGGATTACTGTCATTAGTGATTATGATTGAATTTTTAATGAACTAAAATATGGTTGTATTTTTAATAGGTTTTGGTATCCCTATAAGGGCCCGATCCTTTACAATTCCATAGGAATCATTAAACAACACAACCTCTGTAAGCCCATGATAAATATGCCATTTGTCATTAAGTAGTCTGTTGTGAGATTGTTTAAGATAAATTGGGTAAGACTCATCGCTCCAAATTAACAGCTCTAGAAGAGGTGGGTTGTTTATGTATGCCCAATAAGTATATTTATGATGTGGTATCTTAACTTGACCTAATACTTTACCTATAATTAATCCAATGTAAAACCACCATGTACACAGTTTAAGTCTTGGCAGCATCTTCAACTCTAGGCTTGATTCTTCTAGAGAGGATTCTCTGTTCTTCTCCTGTTTCTGTAATGATAAGAGCAAAACCTCGGCCCCAAAATTTTACCTCTCCTTTTTCCCATTTACTGGTTCTTTCATTTTTCCAATATACAGGTTGTCCACATTTTTCATTTTCATTCCTTTTTTTTAACATCCTAATGTCTTTCTGCTGCTGTGATATTAGAAATTTGTTGTCTATTAAGAAAATTTAAGGTAAGCAATGCTCTAGACAGTCTGTCCCTAGCAGACTCTCCTCCATCTCCTCCTTTTTATTTTTGCAAAATTAATTTTAATAAGTGATTACTTTTTTTCTACTATCGCTTGTCCCTGAGGGTTAAATGGAATTCCTATAACATGTTTAATATTCCAGTCACTGCAAAATTTTTTGAAAGATTGACTAAGATAAGCAGGCCCATTATCAGTTTTTAGCTGTGCTGGCAGGCCCATTACTGCAAAACAATGTAATAAATGAGAACATACATGCGAGGCCTTTTCACCAGCTTGAGCAGTTGCCCAAATAAAATTAAAATATGTATCCACCATCACATGCACATCCTGAAGGCGGCCAAAAGAAGGCACATGTGTGACATCCATTTGCCAAATTTCATTAGGATGTTCTCCTCGGGGATTAGTTCCTGGAGAGAAAGTGGGGGCATTTATGGGTCCACAAGTAGGACATTGTCTAACAATCCTCTTAATTTCTTTTACTGTTAAGTGGGGATATTTGTGACGTAAGCCAGAAGCATTAGTATGTGTAAGTTTATGATAATCAGCAGCAGATTCTGTATGAGCAATAAGTTTATCTACTAAATCATTTTGTGAAGCCATAGGGCCAGGAAGTTGAGAATGGGAATGAATATGAGTAATATAGATTGGATTAGATTGTTCATGAACAGTCTTTTGTAATTGTAGGAAAAGAACTTCTAATTCAGAAGCTGGAGTTATTTGAGCTGTTTCTATATGACAAACAACGTGACAAACATAAGCAGAATCAGACACAATATTTAAAGGCTCAGAAACATCAGTTAGCAATTGAATAACAACCATAAGTTCTACCTTTTGGGCAGATAAATAAGGTGTTTTCCAAGGTTTTGTAGTTGGGCTTAAATAGCCTGCATTTCCATTACTGCTACCATCAGTGTAGTAAGTTGGAGCAGCAGAGAGTGGTTGTTGTTTGACAACCTTAGAAGAATCCATGAAGTACGTTTTAAAAACTGTAAAAAATTTTTAATTCGGGAAGTGATTGTCAATTGTTCCAATAAAATCTGCTAAGGCCACTTGCCAAGAGTTACTGAACTGCCAGAGCTGAGAAAGCTCCTGCTATGTAAGGTCTAATATGATTTTATCAGGATCTTTAGCCATAAGCTGTCTCAGGTGAATATTGCCTTTTGATATTGTTGCTAAGATTTTTTCAGGATAAGTATGAAGCTTTTTTGTATCTTTGTTGGGTAGGAATATCCATTCTATTATGCCCTCCTCTTGCCAAAGTATCCCAGTAGGGGAATGGCAAGATGGAAATATTAAAAGAGAAATTGGAAGATTTACATTTATCCTTGTTAGTTGGCTATTTTGCACTCTTTTTCCAGCCATTTAACTCCTCTTTTGCTTCTGGGCTTAAAATGCGAGGACTATTTAAGTCAGGGTTTCTTGTTAGGGTAAAGCATAAGTTGGAATTCCTAAAGTAGGCTGTACCCAATTAATATCACCCAGTAATTTCTGAAAATCATTTAAAGTATGTAAATTATCAGTTCGAAATTGGACCTTTTGTGGAGTTATAATATTTCTATTAATAGTATGACCTAAATATTGGAAAGGAACCTGTTTTTGAATTTTTTCTTCTGCTATTTGCAACCGATGTTGAGGAAGAACTTCTTTAGCCAGCTGAAATAGTGGTTTCAGCTCAGAAGATTGCTTAGTGGCAAAAAGAATATCATCCATACAATGAATAATCATAGCCTTAGGAAATTGTTTTCATAAAATTTGTAATGGAATGTGAACAAAGGATTGACATAATGTAGGACTGGTCATCATTCTCTGAGGTAAAACTTTCCACTGATATCGTTCAGTAGGAGCTGAATGATTAATAGAAGGAATAGTAAATGCAAATTTTTCTCCATCATTTGGATTAAGAGGAATAGTAAAGAAACAATCTTTTAAGTCAATAATAATAATATGCCAATTTGTGAGTATTTTGCTAATCCCTGAGGAAGGGGCCAACCTCCCCAGGAAGAAACACAACACTCCTTGGGCAATATATTTTAAGGTTTATGCATCAGTTCCTGGGAGAGTGGCCAGCTCCTCCAGGGAGGAATACAACACCTTTTGAAATATACTTTATCTTTTAGAATTTGTTACAAAACATCCTTGATGTGTTTACTATTTTAGTTTCCATTTAATATTATTATTATGTATAGCAGAGGTGGAGTAAAGCAGACAAGTTAAAGCATCTGTCTTTTGATTTTTAGGCAGAGAGGTAGTTTTATAACATATTATATTTTAAAATAATTAAAATTATGATTAATAACAATATACTTTTGTTTAATATTACACTGAAACATTACTAAATTTTCATCAATTTTATACACCTTTAAAGTATTTATATGAACTTTTTATTCATACAACTTTAATTGTCATAAAATTAGAAAATTTCCCTCAGTTGCCTAACAGTCTCAAACACTTCACTCAACCTACATCACATGAACTTAACCATTTTCAGTATTCTACCCCCTTCCAGGGAACAAACCAAACTTTTTGTAACAGTGTGATACAAAAAGCTTTTTTTGAGAAAGCAGGTTTAAACATCATGTTCCCCCAAAAGCAACAAAACCTGTCTCTCCAAGGAAACATCAAGGCCAAAGCACAAGAAGCTACTTTGATAAAACACTTTCCCCCTCTTGTACACTGATCACCCAGGAGAAAAACTCTGTGCAAACTTCCACCAAAACAGACCAATGACTTGAGAAACCCTGAGAAAGAACAAAACTCCAACCCTGTTTTAATAACTTAGTCATTTTATCTTCTGATAAAATTACTTTCTTTCTTTAATAATAAAAGCAATTCTATATACCTTCTTTACTTAAGTTACCACAATGATTTTAGAAACTGTTTTTAAACAAACTTCTGAAAACATACAATTAGCATCAACATTAAACAAACTTGTTAGAATAATGACTTAGTTTGTTTATATCAATTTCTCTTATTTTAAATAAATACCCATATTTATTTATTAATATAAGTACTTATTTAATGTTGGCCATTTGAATAGAGCTCTTTTAATAATTTTTATTCATTAATTTAATATTACCATCCGGAGGTATCAAAATATACACTGACACTGAACAAACAGACAAATACAATACAAGTTACAACACATCAATAGAAACATATATCTTTGATTTCACTGCTTTTGAGAATTTTTCTGGAAACTGTATTGCTAAGTTTTCTTACTTTTCCAGTGGTTTAATTTTATTAGCTTCTATCATCCCACAGCTTTATCATTATGTAAGCAGTAGGAGGTTTATAAAGTTGTTGCTGGAACTTAAGTGTTAACATCCACAGCTGGAGTTGAGGAGCAACAGAAATAAGACTACACAAAGACCATACATGAAGGGGAATTATCTCTCCCTTTTGATGAGCTCTTTTTAAAGCTTTCATCACTAACTTCCAATGTTTCAGGTTTAAAATATCCCACCCTTGCAGTTGAAACCAATAACAACATTTCTGTACAAGAGAAAAAAGTTCCTCCAAAGCCGAGGATTTAATAGTTACACCGGTGCATTTTAATAAAGTTTTTAACACTCTAGAGTACTCTTCAAAGTTAGACTGCTGATTACCCATTACCCTGATGATTCCAAGGATGAAGCTTACCTTTTCTGTTTCTTTTTTCTTTTAAACCGCTCTCAGGAGCTCCTTGGTCCGCGCACTGACTGAAAGAAAAATTTCATTTTCAGAGCCCCACGTTGGGCGCCATATGTTGGCGTTCAGGAACTGGGTCCGTGAAAACGGTGCCGCGGATGAGAAAGAAAGCATAAGACAAAGAGAAGAAAAACTGGGATCAGGGGACTCTCCGTCCGAACTGGAGAGAAGAGCCCAGCCACCTCATAAAGTGTGGCTTTTATTTGGCTTTAGAACAAAGAAAATACGTGTGAGCATGTGCAAGGGCAATAGATACTTGACAGTTACATTTTACTGAAATTAACAAGTCTTAAAGGTCAATGACTCAGCTCTTTTACATTTCTGTAATTCACAGGAAAGCTCAGGATATTTCCTCACCCAGCTCCTGTTAGCATGAAACTCCAGAACTTGTTTATTACATTCCAAGGTGACCTTCTTTTCTATCAGTAGTCATGGCCTTTAATTGAAACTCCATCAGGGGTACTTAGAAGTGAAATACATGGGCGGTCTACTAAATTTCTTCTGGATCTGTATAAGCAGAAGTGTTCTAGGTCAAGTGAACAAAATCTTAACTCAAGTTACAGATGCAGAGAATCACGGCCCCTTAATCAATTCCCCGGCATGAGACAGTTAAACACCCAGAGCCCCTTGCATGCGGAGAAAGCTAGGTCCCCCTGGGGAAAGATCATGTTAAACTGCCAAAAATTTATACTGTTAATCTTCCTCCCACCTTTCCCCAGGGAGACTTATGACCTTTTACCAGAGTAACTGTGCATTGGGGAAAGGAGATGATCAGACATTTGGGGGATTATTAGACACTGGCTCAGAAGTGGCGTTAATTCCAGGAGACCCAAAACATCACTGTGGTCCACCAGTCAGGGCAGGGGCTTATGGAGGTCAGGTGATTGATGGAGTTTTAGCTCAGATCTGTCTAATTGTGTGTCCAGTGGGTCCCTGGACCCATTCTGTGGTTATCTCTCCAGTTCCAGAATGAATAATTGGAATAGACATACTCAGTAACTGGCAGAATCCCCACATTGGATCCCTCACTTGTGGAGTGAGGGCTTTTATGGTTGGAAAGGCCAAGTGGAAGCCTCTAGAACTGTCCCTGCTTAGCAAAATAGTAAATCAAAGGCAATACTGGATTCCTGGAGGGTTTGCAGATATTAGTGCCACCATCAAGGGTCTGAAGGATGCTGGGGTAGTGATTCCCACCATATCCCCATTTAACTCTCCTATTTAGACTGGGCAGAAAACAGATGGATCTTGGAGGATGTCAGCAGATTATCATAAACTTAACCAGGTGGTGACTCCAATTGCAGCTGCTGCCCCAGATGTGGCATCATTGCTTGAGCAAATCAACACTTCCCCTGGTACCTGGTGTGCTGCTGTTGATCTGGAAAATTCTTTTTTCTCAATTGCCATTAGTAAGGACCACCAGAAACAGTTTGCTTTCAGCTGGCAAGGCCAGCAGTATACCATCACTCTCCTGCCTCAGGGGTATATCAACTCTATAGCCCTATGTCATAATATTGTCCCCTGGGACCTTGATCATCTCTACCTCCCATGAGACATCACACTGGTCCATTATATTGATGATATTATGTTGATAGGACCTTCTGAGCAAGAAGTAGCAAAGACTCTAGATTTATTGGTAAGGCATTTGCATGAGAGAGGATGGGAGATAAATACAACAAAAATAGAGTCCTTCCACCTCAGTGAAATTTCTAGTCCAGTGGTGTGGGGCCTGTCAAGATATCCCTTCCAAAGTAAAGGATAAGCTGTTGCACCTGGCCCTTCCTATGACCATAAAGAGGCATAACACTTCGTTGACTCCTTTGGATTTTGGAGACAAGACATTCCTCATTTGGGTGTGCTACTCTGGCCCATTTACTGAGTAACCAGGAAAGCTGCTAGTTTTGATTGGGGACTGGAACAAGAGGAAGCCTGCAACAGGACCAGGCTGCTGTGCATGCTGCATTACCACTTGGACCATATGATCCAGCAGATCCAATGGTGCTGCAAGTTTCAGTGACAAATAGAGATGCTGTCTGGAGCCTTTTGCAGGCCCCTATAGGGGAATCACAATGCAGACCCTTAAGATTTTGGAACAAAGCCTTGCCATCCTCTGCAGTTAACTACTCCCCTTTTGAGAAGCAGCTTTTGGATTGCTACTGGGCCTTAGTAGAGATTTAACGCTTAACCATGGGCCATCAAGTTACCATGAGACCTGAGTTGCCTATCATGAGCTGGGTATTGTCTGACCCACCAAACCATAAAGTTGGGCATGCACAGCATCACTCCATAATAAAGTGGAAGTGATATATACAGGATAGGGCTCATGCAGGTCCTGAAGGCACAAGTAAGTTACATGAGGAAGTAGCCCAAATGCCCATGATCAGCATCCCTGCCATGTTATCTTCTCTTTCACAGCCCACAGCTTTGGCCTCTTGGGGAGTCCCTTGCAATCAGTTGGCTGAGGATGAGAAAACTCGGGCCTGGTTTACAGATGGTTCTGCACTATATGCAGGTACCACCCAAAAGTGGACAGCTGTGGCACTGCAGCCCTTTTCTGGGACTTCCTTTCAGGATAGCAGTGAAGACAAACCCTCTCAATTGGCAGAGCTTCGAGCAGTGAATCTAATTGTTAATTTTGCTTGGAAGAAGAAATGGCCAGAGGTGCATTTGTACACTGACTCATGGGCTATTGCCAATGGTTTGGCAATAGGTCAGGTACGTGGAAGGAACATGATTGGAAAATTGGTGACAAGGAGGTCTGGGAAAGAGCTATATGGGTAGACATTTCTGAGTGGACAAAAATCATGAACATATTTGTGTCTCACGTGAATGCTCACCAGAGGATAACGTCACCAGAGGAAGAGTTTAATAATCAAGTGGATAAGATGACCCACTCTGTGGCTAATGCTCAGCCTCTTTCCCCAGCCACTCCTATCATTGCTCAATGGGCTCAGGAACAAAGTGGCCCTGGAGGTAGGGATGGAGGTTATACATGGGTTCAGCAACATGGACTTCCCCTCACCAAGGCTGATTTGGTTACAGCCACTGCTGAATGCCCAATCTGCCAACAGCAGAGACCCACACTCAGCCCCAGATATGGCACTATTCCTCGAGGTGACCAGCCTGCTACCTGGTGGCAGGTTGACCATATTGGGCCACTTCTACCATGGAAGGGGCAGTGATATGTTTTAACTGGAATAGACACATACTCTGGCTATGGGTTTCCATTTCCAGCTTGCAATGCTTCTTCCAAAACTACCATCTGTGGAATTACTGAATGTCTTATCTTCCATCATGGCATTCCACACAGCATTGCTTCTGAACAAGAAACCAATTTCACAGAAAATGATGTGTTGGAATGGGTACAAGCCCATGGAATTCACTGGTCTTACCATGTTCCCCATTACCCTGAAGCAGATGGATTAATAGATCAGAGGAATGGCCCTTTGAAGATTCAATTACAGTGCCCAGTAGGTGGAATAGCTTGAAGGGCTGGGGCAATATTCCCCAGGAGTCTGTGTATGCTCTGAATCAGCATCCTCTCTATGGTGCTGATTCTCCCATAGCCAGGATTCATGGGTCCAGGAATGAAGGGGTGGAAATGGAAGTGGCATCAATCACTATTACCCTTAATGACCCACTTGGAAAATCTTTGCTTCCTGTCCCTGAAACCTTAACCTCTGCTGGTCTACAGGTTTTAGTCCCAGAAGGAGGAGTGCCACCACCAGGGAACATAACAATGATTCCATTGAACTGAAAGTTAATACAGCCACCTGGCCACTTGGGCTCCTCTTACCTGTGAATCAACAGGAAAATTAGCGAATTACTGTACTGGCTGGGGTGATTGATCCTGACTATCAAGGACAAATATGACTCATCTACATAATGGGGGTAAAGAAGAGTTTGCCTGGAATGCAAGAGATCCTCTAAGGCATCTCCTACTACTGCCATGCCCTGATTCAAGTCAATGGAAAATTGCAACAAACCAATTCAAGCAGGATTAATAAAGGCCCAGAATCTTATGGAATGAAAGTTTGGTTCACCCCACCATGCAAAGATTCACGGCCAGCTGAAGTGCTTGCTGAAGGTAATGAGAACATGGAATAGGTAGTGGAAGAAGGTACTGATAAATATGAACTTCTACCATGTGACCAGTTACAGAAACAAGGACTGTAAGTCATGACCCCTTCTTACTTGTTTCATTATGAGTATGATTGTATATGTACACAAAAGGAATTTCTTTGTTTTCTTCCCCAACCTTTTCCCCTATCATATGAAAAGTTGTATTAACACAATGTCATAATATTAAAGGATGTCAAGTATAAGAGTGAATATTACCCAAGAATTTGCACGTTGTTCTGTGGGAAATTAATGTGTTTCTGGTTGTACGCAGGGGAGTTGAACATTGCTAGGCAGAAATAGTTATGTATGCTTGTCTGTTATTGTTTTTACTTAAAGACTAAGTATGGTTTATGGTAATGTGTATGAATGTTGAGTTGACAAGGGTTGGACAGTGATGGTTAGGCTAATGTGACAACTCAGCCAGGTAATTGTGTCCAGGTGTTTGCCCCATCAAGCACTGGGCTAACTGTAATACAAGAGCATTTATGGAATTCAATCACCGTTGTGTTTACTGCATGGATAGCTGATTACATCTGCATCAATTGGGGAGATTACAACATCTATGGGTGATGCTTTTATCCTATCAGTTGAATGCTTTAAAAGGGGAAGTGATTTCAACTGAGAGAATTTCCCAGCTAATCATTGGACAGGCAACTTCTCCCAGAAACTCATCAAGGACCTTGCATCAGACTTTCATCAGAGACCCTGGTTTGTAGCCTGCCTGTGTAACCTAAACTTGTGTATCCCCATGTTCATGTGAGAGACTATTTTAAAATCTCATATTATTAACAGATATCTCCTATTAATTCTGTTTCCTGAGAGAACCCTGATTAATACACAGTTCATGTCAAAACACCTCTTTACCTAAGTCTATGTCAATGCACTAGTTTCTTAACTTTGGAAATCTAAGTAAGATTATTGTTTCATTTGTTGCTAGGCACGTTTTTTCACTTACAATAAAATCCAAAAAACAGCTTTTACCTAGCAGTCTGTGAATACAGTCAGTTCTTCAGTTTGGAAACCAATAAAGAAACTTGTTTCATTGGTTGCTTTTCACATGTTTACACTTATACTCAATGTCAAAACACTGGTATTTCTAAAGCTTTGTGGAAACAGGTTTTCAATTTTGTAAAGTAAATTTTGTTTCCTTGGCTGATATGCACTTGTTTTCATTTACAACCAAAATCAAAACAACACTTTTACCTAATGACATGGCAATACAATACTTTCTTCACTTTTGAATTCTAAGTAAGTTTTGTGTGTCATTGGCTGTTATGCACATGTTTTCACTTAAAAAAACCAAAACTCTGATTTTACTGAATACTCAGTGAATGCAGGAGGTACACCAATTTTGAAAGGTGAGTAAGATACTTGATTCCTTGGCTACTATGCACTTGCTTTCACTCACAATGAATGTCAAAACACTGCTTTTACCTAATGCTATGCCAGTGCTGTGATTTCTTCAGTTTTCAAAAATAAGGAAGGTACTCATTTCATAGGCAGCTATGCACTTGTTTTGAGTTAAAATCAACTTCAAAATCCTGGTTTAACCAAATGATCTGGGAATTTAGGAGGTTCTTCAATTTGTAAAGTAAAAAACGATATTTGTTTCTTTGGCTGCTATGCACTTGTCTTCACTTACAACCAATGTCAAAGCACCAATTAACCTAATGCAATATCAATGCAGTCTTATCGTCATGCTTGAAATCTAAGTAAGATTCTTGTTTCATTTGCTGCTATGCATTTTTTACAATCAACTTAAAAACACAGGCTTTAGCTAACGTTCTGTCAATGGAGGAGGTACTTCAATTTTGAAAGGCAAGTAAGATACTTGCTTCCTTGGCTGCTATGCACTTGCTTTCACTCACAATCAATGTCAAAATACTGCTTTTACCTAATGCTAAGCCAATGCAGTGGTTTCTTCAGTTTTGAAAACCAAGCAAGATACTTGTTTCCTTGCCTGCAATGGACTTGTTTTCACTTAAAATAAAATTCCAAATGCTGGTTTTAACTAACACTCTCTGAATGCAGGTGGTTCTTCAGTTTTGACAACTAAGCAAAATTGTCTTTTCATTGGCAACTGTGCACATGTTTTGACTTACCATCTACTTCAAAACGCTGGTTTGAAAATCTTGTTCCATTGACTGAACTGCACATGTTTTCACTTTAATCATTATCAAAACTCCAGTTTTACTTAATGCTCTGTGAACACAGAAGGTTCTTCACTTTTGTAAAGTAAGTAAAATAATTGTTTCCTTGTTCTATACATTTGTTTTCCCTTACAATCAATGTCCAACACTGCTTTCACCTAATATTATGCCAATATAGTAGTGTCTTCCGTTTTGAAATCTAAGTAAGATTCTTGTTTTCTTTGCTGTTATGCATGTGTTTTCACTTACAATCAACTTGAAAACACTGGTTTTATCTAATGCTTTGTGAATACAGTAAGCTTTTATATTTTAAAAAGTAAGACTGGGGAAGTGGCTGTGGCTCAATCAGTAGGGCTCCTGTTTACCATATGGGAGGCCCCGGGTTCAGTTCCTGGGTCCTCCTGGTGAAGGCAAGCACGCCCACACGGTGTGGTTGGCTGACCCAGCGAGCACGACTGAGACTTGTTTCATTGGCTGCTATGAACGTTTTCCCTTATAATCAAAGTCAAATACTGGTTTACCTAACACTCTCTGAAGGCAAGAGGTGCTTCAATTTTGAAAACTAAGCTAGATACTCTTTTCATTGGAGATTATGCACATCTTTTGACTTACAATGAACTTCAAATCCCTGGTTTACCTAAAACTCTGTGAATGCAGTCAGTTTTTCAGTACTGAAAATGAAGAAAGAATCTTGGTTCTTTGGCTGCTCTGTAGGTGTGAAAAACAAAAAAATCTATGTTAAAACACTGGTTTTACCTAATGCTCTGCAAATTCAGGTGGTAATAAGGTTTTGAAATGCCAGTGAAGTAATTGTTTCCTCACCTGCTATGCATTAGTTTTCACTCACAATTAAAGTCAAAACACTGCTTTTACCAAATGATTTACCAATGAAATGGTTTCTTAAGTTTTAAATTCTAAGTAACATTCTTGTTTCATTTCCTGCCTTGCATGTGCTTTCACTTACTATCAACTTCAAAATACTGGTTTTACCTAAACAGTCAGAATGCAGGTGGTTCTTCAGATTTGACAACTAAGCAATATACCCTTTTCATTGGCAGCTATGCACATGTATTGACTTACAATCGACATCAAAACCCCGATTTACCTAGAACTCTGGGAATGTGGTTGGTTTTTCAGTTTGGAAAAAGAAGAAAGAATCTTGTTTCATTGGTTGCTCTGCACATGTTTTCACCTATAATCAGTGTTAAAACACTGGTTTTACTTAATTCTCTATGAATTCAGGCTGTACAAAAGTTTTGAAATGCATGTGAGATACTTGTTTCCTTGGCTGCCATGCACTTGTTTTCACTCACAATCAGTGTCAAAACACCGCTTTTACCTAATGCTGTGCTTATGCCATATTTTCTTCACTTTTGAAATTTAAGTAAGATTCTTGTTTCATTTGCTGTTATGCACATGTTTTCACTTACAATCAACTACAAAACAATGGTTTTACCTAATGCTCTGAGCATACAGTAGGTTTTTCAGTTTTGAAAAGTAAGACAGAGAATTGTTTCATTGGCTGCTGCACACATGCTTTCACTTATAATCGAAGTCAAAACATTGTTTTTTTCCACTCACAATCAATGTCAAAATCCTGGATTTAACCTAATGTTTAATCCCAATGAAGTTTTGAAATCCAAGAAAGTTTCTTGTTTCACTTGCTGCTCTGCATTATTTTCACTTACAGTCAACTTCAAAACACTGGTTTTACCAAATGTTCTGTGAATACTGAAGGTTTTTCAGTTTTGAAAAATAAGACAGAGATGTGTTTCATTGGGTGCTATGCATGGGTTTTCACTTATAATCAGAGTCAAAACATTGGTTTTTACCTACAATTCTCTGAATGCAGGAGATTCTTAAGCTTTGAAAACTAAGCAAGATACTCTTATTGGAGAATATGCCTATATTTGACTTACAGTCAACTTCAATACCCTGGTTTTACCTAATACTCTGTGAACCCAGTTGATTCTTCCATTTTGAAAACTAAGAAAGAATCTTGTTTCAGTGGCTGCTATGCACGTGTTTTCACTTATAATCATTGCCAATCTTCAGTTTACTTAATGCTTTGTGAACACAGGAGGTTTTTCACTTTTGTAAAGTAAGTAAGATACTTGTTTCCTTGGCAGCTATGCACTTGATTTCACTTTCAATCAAAGTCAAACACTTCTTTAACCTAGTAATGCAAATGCACTAATTTCTTCAGTTTCTAAAACTAAGCAAGATATTGGTTTCCTTGGCTGTTATGCACTTGTTTCCACTTACAATCAATGTCAATACACTGCTTTTACCTGATGCTATGCCAATGCAGTTGTTTCTTCACTTTTGAAATCTAAGTAAGATCTTGTTTTCTTTGTTGCTACACATGTGTTTTCACTTACAATCAACTTGAAAACACTGGTTTTACCTAAAGTTCTGTAAATACAGTAGGTTGTCCAGTTTTAAAAATAATACTGAGACTTGTTTCATTGGCTGCTATGCACATTTTTTCTCTTATATTCAAAGTCAAAACACTGATTTTAAATAACACTCTCTGAATCCAGTTGATTCTTCAGTTCTGAAAACCAAGGAAGAAACTTCTTTCAGTGGCTGCTATACACATGTTTTTCTTTATAATCAATGACAAATCTCCAGTTTTACTTAATGCTCTGTGAATACAGGAGGCTCTTAACTTTTGTAAATTAATTAAGATACTTGTTTTCTTGGCTGCTATGCACTTGTTTTCACATACAATCAATGTCAAACACTGCTTTTACCTAGTGCTGTGCCAATGCACTATTTTCTTCAGTTTTGAAAAGTAAGAAAGATACTTGTTTCCTTGGCTTATATTCACTTGTTTTCACCTAGAATCAAAGCAAACACCGTTTTTACCTAATGCAGTCTGAATTCAGGAGGGTCTCCAATTTTCAAAACTAAGCAAAATATTCATTTCATTGTCAGCCATGCACTTCCTTTGAGTTACAATCAACTTTAAAATCCTGGTTTTAACCTAATGCTCTATGAATACAGGAGGTTCTTTACTTTTGTAAAGTAAGAAAGATATTTGATTCATTGGCTGCTATGCACTTATCTTCACTTACAATCAATGTCTAAATACTGCTTTTCATTAATGCTATGCAAATGCAGCAGTTTCTTCACTTTTGAAATCCAAGTAAGATTCTTGTTTCCTTTGCTCCTATGTGTGTGTTTTAACTTTCAATCAACTTCAAAACACAGGTTTTACTTAACACTCTGTGAATGCAGGAGATAATTCTATTTTGAAAACTAAGCAAGATATTCCTTTCATTTGAGAATATGGACATGTTTTGACTTACAATCATCTTCAAAACCCTTGTGTTACCTAATGCTCTATGAATGCAATTGATTCCTCTATTATGAAAACTAAGAAAGAAACATTTTCAGTGGCTGGTATGCATGTGTTTTCACTTCTAATCAATGTCAAAACTCCAGTTTCACTTAACGTTCTGTGAACACAGGAGGTATTTCACTTTTGTAAAATAATTAAGATACTTGTTTCCTTGGCTGCTATGCACAGGTTTTCACATACACTCAATGTCAAGCACTGCTTTTATGAAGTGTTGTGTCATTGCACTAATTTCTTCAGTTTAGAAAACTAAGCAAGATACTTATTTCCTTGGCTTCTATGCAATTGTTCTCAGTTAGAATCAAAGCAAACACTGGTTTTAGCTATCACCATCTGAATGCAGGAGAGTCTCCCGTTTTGAAAACTAAGCAAGATACCCATTTCATTGCCAGCTATGCACTTGTTTTGAGTTACACTCAACTTCAAAACACTGTTTTTTTCCTAACACGCTGTGAATGAAGGAGTTACTTCAATTTGGAAAAGTAAGATCCTTGTTTACTTGGCTGTTATGCACTTGCTTTCACTCACAATCAATGTCAAAACACTGATTTTTGTTAATGCTACTCCAATGCAGTGGTTTGTTCAGTTTTGGAAACTAAGCAAGATACTTGTTTCCTCAGCTGTAGTGCACTTGTTTCCACTTACAATAAAATTCAAAACACTGGTTTTACCTAACACACTGAATGCAGGTGTTTCTTCAGTTTTGACAACTAAGCAAGATACTCTTTTCATTGGTATGCGTGTGTTTTGACTTACAATCAACCTCAAAACGCTTGCTTACCTAAAACTCTGTGAATGCAGTTGGTTTTTCAGTTTTGAAAGTGAACCAAGAATCTTGCTTCATTGGTTGCTCTGCATGTGTTTTAACTTATAATCAATGTTAAAACACTGGATTTACCTAACACTCTGTGAATTCATGTGGTACATAAGTTTTGGAACACAGGCGAGATACTTGTTTCCTTGGCTGCTATGAATTTGTTTTCACTTACAATCCATGTCAAAGCAGCCCTTTACCTAATGCTATGCCAATGCAGTAGTTTCTTCAATTTTGAAATATAAGTAAGATTCTTGTTTCATTTGCTCCTATGCATGTGTTTTCAATTGCAATCAACTTTAAAACACTCATTTTATCTAATGCTCTGTGAATGGAGGAGGTACTTCAATTTTGGAAGGTAAGACAGATACTTGTTTCCTTGTACGCTATGCACTTGCTTTCACTCACAATGTCAAATCAATGTCAAAACACTGCTTAAACCTAATGATATGCCAATGCAGTCATTTCCTAATTTTTTTTTTTTTTTATTATGGGTAAAAATCAAAATTCTCACAATACATACAAACATTTGTAAAATGATATATAAATATATATGCATATATGTGTATTTGCTTACAAAAATGTTATTTTTTATATATATATATACATATATTTTAAGAGGTGCTTAGATTACCTAAAATATTATACGGAACCCACTCGGATTCCCATGTTGCCCACCTCCCACACCTCCCACCACATCCAACACAAACATCTCCCATAGTGTGGCCCACCAACCTCAATGAACTTACACCTCCTGGAGCCTTGCCACCAACCATAGACCACAGTTCACACTCTAGACCACACTCTCTCCCACTCAGTTCTGAGTGGTGTGTGCTGATTT
>JAKSZT010026320.1:0-13384 GCA_026826555.1 Tolypeutes matacus
GAGAATTTTGATTTTTACCCATAAAAAAAAAAAAAAAAAAATACACTTCATTATCTGAAAATTTATGTGCACATCTTTGTTCTTTTTAAAAAGTTAGCTTAACTACTCTGGATATCGACTAAGCTTGAATGTTTGAATCAGCTTTCAAATTTCATAAAATTATTGCCATATATGTGATATTTAATTATGAAATGTATGGATTAATTTGGGAATACTGACATATTTACTATATACGACATTTATTTGTCTGGAACATGAAAAAAAGTGTATATATATATATATATATATACTTGCATTTTTAAAAACTTTTAAAAATCTTTTAAAAAAATTAAAGGGGGGGTTATATTATCAAGGACAGGACACACAGTTTCAAATTTTTTAATTTAAAAAATTTATGCCACAATGCAGGACGATTGCAATTGGACTTTTGTTTATATGACTTCCAGAAATTTTGCAAGAAATTAACTAGAGGTTGTTAACCTGAAGTCCATGGATGGAATTCAGGTAAGTCCATGAACTCCCTAAAATTATGCTTAAAATATCTGCATAGACCATATGTTCAATTTTCTAAGACTATTTCATGGAAACCCATGCAAAGTAAAGAATATTGTTCAATTGCTCTTCTAAATCTTCAGAAGTGTTGTTGACAAATTTTAATCAAAGTGCAGGGTTTCTTTTTTTTAATAAAACTGATCTTTGAGTTTAGCAGTTTTGTGACACATTTTAGATCAGTTAACCACTAACTGAAGAAAGGAAGTAAAAGATGTCAGGTAATAATTTCCACCAAAGGAAACTTTCCTTTTTAAATTGAACATTCCAGGACATGGCCCCACAAGTGTAGGGAGCTTGTTAAGGAAAGAAATCTGTTTTATTCAAAGAGATACAAGGTGGTTAACAGATCAAGTGAAGAATTATCTCTGGATACATTTTCTCACTCCAATAGTGCTGCTTTGAAAGTAAGTGTCAGACAGTGGATAAAAGGACCAAAAAGAAAAGAGAATTTCTCTCTTAGACTGGAAAGTCCACTGGGAAATAAGGTAAATTCCAAGAATACATAACTATACTAGAAGCCCATACAATGGAGGAATCCTTTTCCCCAAATATCTGCTTTTTGCTTGTTTTCTTTCTCCACTATTTTAATGTCATGAAGAGATGCTGACAGCTCTTTCTGAGATTGTCACACAGGGGTTCAGTACTTAAAATAATGAGTCTACTGAAGTCTAAAGCCAATACAAAACTTTCAGAGTTTAACATAGTGCTTGTCATTCGGAAATATTTAGAATATATAGTCCTTGGCCTGTTCTTGAGAAATAGATAAATTCATTTTCTTTTATACATGCCAGAGATTTAAAATCAAGTCTTAAGGTATAATAATGAAATAACATCACAAAATTGACTTTTAAAATGTTTAATCTTTTTTTGTTCACTTTTTTGTTCATGGTAAACATGAATCTTTGGCATATATTACAATTGCAATTAATAATTTGTAAAAAATCCACGATTTCAAACATTCTAATGTTTCATGTATATTAACCTCCCCTTCTAAATTATCAATCACCCAGTAGCAATAGGACATGAAAACATCACAGAATTTATCTTCCTGGGCATTTTCAGTGGTGAGGATGTAATGGCTGCCTGCTTGGTGCTGTTCTCACTTTGATATGTTCCAGTTTTCTTGGGAAACTTGCTCATTCCACTCACCATCAGGGCAGTCACCTCAGTGCACAGTCCATGTACTTTTTCCTCAGCTACCTGTCTTCATGGACATCAACTGTAGCTTTAAAACTGATCGAGGACTTACTGGCCCAGAGGAAGACAATCTCCTACAACAACTGCATGGCCCAGATGTTTTATGCCCAATTCTTTGGCACCACTGAGATCTTCATCTTGGTGGTCATGGCTTATGACTGCCATGCAGCCATGTGCAGACGCCTTCACTATATGATCATGAGCAGACATGTGTGCTATGTTTTGGTGATGGCATCTGTTACCAAAGCATTTATCCATTCACTCATACATGTATTGATTATCATAGAACTTCCCTTCTGTGGCCGCAGTCAGGTAAACCATTATTTCTGTGATATATTCCCCCTGCTAAAGTTGGTCTGCACTGATTCCAGTCTGTTGGATATTGCAATCATTACCACCACAGGGGTAATGGACATTTTTACTTTTTTTGCCTTGGTAATTTCCTACATCAACACCCTGTCCACCTTCAGGACCCACTCATCTGACAGCCACAGCAAAGTCCTCTCCATCTGTGGCTCACACATCACTGTGGTGCTCATGTTCTTCTTGCCCTTCACCTTCATCTATGTCCCCATGGCTGATTCCATCAGTGACGACAAGGTGTTTGCCCTATTTTACACAACGGTTGCCCCCATGTTCAATTCCCTTGTCTACACACTGAGAAACACAGACACAAAGAATGCCATGAGGAAAGTGTGGTGCTGAGACAAGCTCTTTAAAGGGAAATGATGCTTCTGGAGTTTGAGCTCTTTGGCCCATCTCATTCTTTTCACAGTCTTTTAATGTCAACAAATGCAGCTGTGTTAGTGGTGTGCTGTGATCTAAAATTGCAACCCCCCCAAAAGTAAACCTACAATAAAATTTCTTGCCGTTACTTTACTTCTCTGATCTCGTGTATAAAGGCAATGGATCAGATGCTTTCATCCCTTTCAGTCTGACATCCTGGAACTTATTTCATCTTTCTTTGGTCCATCACATAGTGGACATTATTTACCTTTTATCAAGGTAAATTTTGAAGACTGCATAGTTTGGCAGTCATGCCCTGCTTTAGGAAACACATAGTACTGCTCATACTAAAGTAAATCCTAAGAACTTTAGGTTTTCAAGTTTCCATTACTAAAAATATAATAATAATTCAACGCCAAAAAATATTACAAGTGCTGTATATTTTAACTATTTACATTGAACAAATTATGCTTCTAAATAATACAATGCAATACAATTATACTACTTACAGTATAATTATAGATGTCAGGAATATATGCAAAGTGAAATTAGGCTTCTATACTCAATCAGTGGTATACTATAGTAATTAGAAATTTCAAGTTTAATGTTGAACACGTTCTTTCAGTCCTATAAATGTACTTTTCATTCACTACAATAAACTTTATTCATAGAGAAATTTTTGATTGCATAAAACTTACATCAAAATATGAGGGACTCCCATATACCCCACTCCCTCCCCCTCCCACATTTCCTCCTATTAATAGCATTTTATATTATTGTGGTACATTTATTACAATTGATGAGCAAACATTGAAGCATTGCCACTACCCAAGGTCTATAGTTTACATTATGGTTTACACTTTTCACTACCTAGGAATATTTTATAGGAGATGATATAATGTATAATGAATTGTATCCTTATTGCAATATCATGCAGATCAATTCTACCTATCCCCCCCCCCAGAACCTCTATTAACCACTGTCTTTATATCATTGTTACAATTTCTTCCATTACTACAATAATAAGTCTACTTTGGTTCATGGTTGCATCCCCCAATTATGTTTGTTTATTCTTCAATCTTAAGAATTTGGGGATTATGGTGCCTGTTTTGCTTCAGATTGATAGAGGGCATAAATCTTATGAGGCAGATGGAAGGGACAGTTTTACTTGAAGTTGTAGATAGTCTTTGTTTTCTGAAATGGAGGTTGTCCATCATCATCATTCTATTAGTTGTCCTGGGCAGGTACAATGAACTGTAGGGCACGTGTTGGCCACAACTCTGCTGAGATTCAGGGCTCAACCAGCATATGAAGATAGAAGATTTATCACTGGGACACATATTCAGTGGGTATAGGGCTAATTGTAGATTCAAATAAAAGGGGTGGAAGAATCATGTATAGAGAAGTTACAAATGACTCTAACTCTGTAAAAATTGGGAAATAGATTATCATATATTCAAAGGTAGGCCCACCAATGGGGTGCTGATTTCCTGGGTTTGTATGACTTGCCTATAGTTTTCAGAAGTCTCTAGAACCCTCTGAAGGACTCCATTTGGGTTTTGTTTACTGTGGCAGTTAGTAAGATCTGCCTGAGGTGTGCATAAGCATAACCTCTGAAACATCCCCCCTCAACTCACTTTGAAGTCTTTTAGATATAACAACTCTTTTGTATTTAATGTTTCCCCCTTTTTGTCAAGTTTTTTTTTCCAAATGGATTGATGGTTGATGCTTACTATTAATCCCTTGGTGCCAGGGAATTTCATCCCCAGGAGTCATATCCTACATGATTTGGGAAGGTAGTGAATTTATTTGCTGAGTTTGGCTTAGAGAGAGGCCACATTTGAGTAACAAGTTTTTCAGGAGGTAACTCTTAGGCAGTAGTTATTATTAGGCTAAGATTCAATTTTACAATAATAAGGTTTATAAGTACAAACATTAATATCATTGGCTTCGCATATTGGTCTGCTTTTCTTTTATTAAGCACTGCTCATATACGCTAGAGATTCTTGCCACTCTACACTCTATTTGACAACATAGCAGGATTCTCCAGGATGAGAGTTTACAATTTTGTTGGTGACTGTGCAGGATTCTACTCCACTGAGATAATACCTTAAAATATGAAATACACTTTCATATTCCATAGAGACATGCCTGAGGTTTGCCCTTCCCCACACATCCTCTCATAACTGACAACTTGCACTAGTGACCCTCCCCTGTCATAGATACCAAAAGAACACTCCCACCATATTCTCAATTGCAGTACTCATCTTCCCCAGAGTTAAAATGTTCCTTCCTCCAGCCCACTCCCCAGCCCATGGTGCAACCCATCCTCCCAACCCTGCTTACACTCACACTTCAACATCATCAACACCACTCACAACACTGTACCCTCATTACCCTTTTCACTGCCAAAACACCACCATCACAGATTCTGGCCAGATAGAGCATCAGCTTACCTCTCTATATAGCCCTTTTATCTCCTGGTATCAATTTATCCATTGTCGAATACTTTGGTGCTTCTAACTTTGGGCAATTGTGAATAATTCAAAAATGAATGTTGGTATGTGTATATCTGTTCATCTCCCTGCTTTCAATTCTTCTGGGTATATTCCTAGTGGTGGGATTGCCTAATTATATGGCAGTTCTCTACTTAGCTTCCTGAGGAACCATCAATCTATCCTCCACAGTAGCTGCACCATTCTACATTTCCATCAGCAGTGGATGAGTGTTCCAATTCCTCCACATCCTCTCCAACACTGGTAGTTTTCTGTTTTTAATATCAGCCAGTCTAGTAGATGTAAGATGGTATCTCATTGAAGTTTTGATTTGCATTTACTTTATACCTACTGATGTTGAGCATCTTTTAATGTGTTTTTTTTTTTAGCCATTTGATTTTCCTTTTTGGAAAAGTGTCTGCTCAACTCTATTGCTTATTTTTAAAATGGGTTGTTTGTCTTTTTTAATTGAGATATAACATTTCTTTATATATGCTGGATATTAGACCCTTTTCAAATAAGTGGTTCCCAAATATTTTCTCCCATTCAGCAGACTGTCATTTCCCTTTCTTGACAAACTCCTCTGAAGCACATTTTTTTTTTTTTTTAATTTAGAGTAGGTTCCATTTATCTATTTTATTTTTCACTACTTGTGCTTTGGGTGTAAAGTTAATGAAACTATTTCCTACTACAAGATCTTGTAGATGCTTCCCTATACTATATTCTAGGAGCTTTATGGCCTTGGCTCTTAACTTTAGATCTTGGTCCATCTTGAGTTAATTTTTGTATAAATTGTGAGTTGGTGAAACTTTCATTCTTTTGGATATGGATATCTAGTTCTCCTAGCACCATTTGTTGAAGAGACTTATCTGTCCCAATAGAATGGGCTTGGTGGCCTTGTCAAATATCGGTTGGCCATATATGCATGGGTATGTATCTGAAATCTCAGTTTGGTTCCATTGGTCAGTGTGTCTATGATTGTGCCAATACCATGCATTTTTCACCACTGTTGTTTTTTAGTATGCTTTAAAGTCAGGTAGCATGATTCCTCCAATTTTCTTTTTCTTTTTCAAGATGTTTTTGGCTTTATGGGGCCCCATAACTTTCCAAATAAATTTGACAATTGGCTTTTCCAGTTTTGTAAAAATGCTGTTGGAACTTTTATTGGGATTGTGTTGGATTTGTGAATCAATATGGGTAGAATAGACACCTTAATGATATTTATTTCCAACCCATGAACATGGAATGGTTTTCCATTTATTTAAGTCTTCTTTGATTTCTTTTAGCAATATTGTGTAGTTATAGTACATTTTACTTATGAAACTCAGGTCTTTGTGTACATCAGATAATGTTCTTTATTTGATCCCAAGCATTTTATAGGCAGGAGATAAAGTGGTATACCATAGTAAAAAGAACCAAAATTATACAAACCTGTTTAACCAGGCTATCATCTTCATTGAATCATTTAACATCATTGGGCTTCTGTTTCCCCACTTGTGTAATGAGCGAGTTTTCATTTCACTATCTCTATAATTCTGAGTTATTTCTTTGAAATAAAATCACTTGATGGCCTGAAGTAGCTACATAATTCCCATAAAGAGGTAGAGATATGACAAAATAAAGCTATTTAAAAGGCTGCTGGAGGCAAAGGAAGATTTGTTTGATTTGAATGGTGGGGAAAAGAATTCTTAAGTAATTTTTCCATTTTCAAACTGGGAGGGTTTGATTAATCCTCAGACATCAAGTTTCCTTGTTCTTGGGTCTGTCAATCACTTGTCTGTTGACAAAAAACAAACAAACAATAAACAGCCAGAACATCATGCATTCTTCTAACCCTTCAAGTTTCATTCTTGCTTATTTAGTTCTTCCAGTTTGGATGAATTAAATATTTCAAGAAGATGCCATCACTGAAAGATAATTTAAATGAGACTTGGAGAATTCAGAGGGGTCACTTAAATGTTTGGTCTAAGAGAATTCAGAGTGGTCACTGGAATAGTTAGTTCCACAAACTATTTGTGAAATAGTTTTGCTTTAAGGAGCTTTCATTATGCTTCCTCAAATCAAGCCATAGATGTAAATGATTCCCTTAATTATATATTAGGCTATTGTTACACATTTTCTTATAATCATTAGGAACTTTATTCACTTGAGGCCTCATCTCCTCAACATCCCTGTCAATTTAGTGCCTAACATTTGTAACTGAACTCTGTACTCTCATCTACCACTTTGCAGCAACACCATGTCTTTATTCCGGTTTGGGGAGAAACTGCATGATTGCATGTCATTGGGTGATATTAGAGTGGGTGGTATAGTAACTACAGGTGTGTCTTCTATTCCTCAACACAAAATAATAATAACCATAATGATACAATTCAGATTTAGAGTTCAAGCACATTCTTCTGCTTTTATATGCTGAATCCCCTTTGGCTTATCCTTCTGAAATTAAAAAAAAAAAAAAAAAAAAAAAAAAAAAATTCCCCACTGAGGAAGCCCTTCATTTTAAGGGAGTTCAAATCATAGCAGTTATAGACAACTGTGAATTTTGTTGCTGAATTTCACCCAGCAGAAACTGGGCATTTATATACTGGGTTGAATTGTGACAACATTTTCCATACCATCCCTGTCTTAGAGGAGAGAAAAGGAGTGCTGCTTACTCCTTGAAAAATGCCCATCCCAAGGAACAGAGAGGGTCTGCAACTGCAAGCAAGATATTGCCATTCATCTGCCCCATGGGACCTAAGCCCCCTTCAATTAGAAACAGAGTAGGCATCATCATCTCCCAATCCTCAAGATTGGGGAATGCATAATGGACAAAATAAGACTTATTATTCTACTATAGACCTGTTATTATTTTCTAGAACTGGAAGAACTCTTATCATTGTTATAAAGGCAGTGGCCACCAGGGTTCTAAGGGGAGAGAGAGGGAAAAATAGGTGCAATATGGCTTTTTCAAGACATTGGAATTGTCCTGCATGACATTGCTTTGACAGATGCAAGCCATTGTATATTTTGTCATAACCTACAATATAGTGAGGGAGAGTGTAAACTATAATTGTAAGCTGTAATCCATGGTTAGTAGCAATGTTTCAATATGTGTTCATCAACTGTAACAAATGTATTAGATTAATGAGGGATGTACTTGATGTGGGAAAGTGTGGGAAGGGGAGGGAGTAGAAAATATGGGAATCCCCTATATTTTTTATGTAACATTTATGAAATGTAAAACTTCTTTAAAATTAAAATAAAAAATGGACCCAACTCAAAGGATTCTTTCCTCCCTTTTCTGTTGCTTCCAAAATACAAAATACAAAATGTTGCTTTACTTTCCTTTGAGATGATAAAGCTTTTAATTGGCATTTACTTCTTCACATTCATACTATTCTATCTCATAGTCCCGAATGGACTTTATTGTCTTATTAGCATCCTCCTAATAATTTTACTCTCCCTTTACTTCTGAGAACAATGTAGACTCACTTAAATTATCATATTAGACATGCTCAAAATATAAGCAATTTAATTGAAGTTCCTTTATCCATCGAACTTCCATAAAAATAAGAAAATATAGAATCAAGAAAATAGTTTCACAATTATTTTACAGGGCTTCAGTTTTGCTTTGTTTGTTGATTTCTTCCTGAGATAATTTGAGAGCAGCTGACCAAAATAAAGTAGGAATGATGCCTTCAGAATTGCTTTGTGAATAGTTAGTACCCACAAACTCAAGTGTTAGTAGGAGTCAGAATTTGTTGGTCTGGCTGTGTCTGTCAGTTACTGACATCTTTTACCATTTCACAGCATCTTTGTTAATAAATTGACATTTTTCTGCTTCTTAGAAGGTCTATTTAAGGATAATGATGCAAAATGATGACCTCAAGAAAGCATTTCCTCAAAGTCTCAGACCATATCCAGAAACATATGAAATATATGAAAGACTTAACAATGGACTTTAGTCTTCTTTTGTCTTTTCACAACTTTAAAATAAAATAAAATAAAATAAAATAAAAATTTAAGACTTTTTTCTGAAAAATGAATTCTCACATTAAGGGTTTTAAAATTAATTCCAAAAATGTCATCAAACATGTGATTTATGTGATTATATTATGAAATATATCTTTTTAAACAAATTAATGCATATCGTGTGTGGTATGTGGGGGAGTTTATATAGGAATTCCCTATACTTTTGGTGTAATTTTTCTGTAAATGTAAATCTAAAACATCTCTAAAAATAGAGTTTAATATATAAAAAAAGACAATCCTTACTGCTGCAGCTTGTCTTGGGGCTATAAGACACCCAGGTTAGGTCTTCCCCACACTTAGGTATCAGCTCTCAGTTGTTTAACTGCTCAGGCAACCCTCATCTTCATCCAAAAGGAGTCTGAGCCCTTTCTTGCTTTATCACTATCAGTGGATCCCACTGACAACTCAGAATCTTCTCAGTTGCTGATTGAGAATAGCACTCCTATATACAGTATCTGTTGCTTCCAAAATACAAAGCCCTATCAAGTATTGTATCTATTTTCCTGTGGTAAGAGGTGTCAGGCAATAACTATCCATTTTTTTGAATTTTTTGATGGAATGTCTCCATGCCCTAGACCACAGGACCTCAAAGAACTCTACTCATGTGGCAGTCCCTGAAAATTCTTCATGATCTATATCTTCAAATTTCTGTCATTGGTATATGTAATTAGTCAGCCAAAGGGGTGCTGATGCAAAATACCAGAAATCTGTTGGCTTTTAAAAAGGGAATTTATTTGGGGTAGAAGCTTACTGTTACTAGGCCATAAACTGTAAGTTATTTCCCTCACCAAAGTCTATGGCCATGTGTTGGAGCAAGACAACTGCTGACGTTTGCCAGGGTTCAGGCTTCTTGGGTGCCTTTCTTCTCAGGACTCCATTTCTCTCCGGGCTCAGCTCCTCTGTTTCCTCCCCAAGGTCAGCTGTAGACTATGAGGCTTTCTGGGCTTTGCCTCTCTCCACAAGGCCAGCTGTGAGCTGTCAGGTGAATGGCTCGTCTCTTTTCCAGGGGCCTTCTCTCCTTCCTCACAACCAAGCTCCTCTGTATGCTTACTTCCCAGGGCTCCAGTTCAAGAGTCCACATCAGAACTCCAACTCAAAAACTCCAACTCTGCCCTTTGTCATGTCTTTTATCTTTGATTCACCACCCACCAAGGAGTGGGGCTCAACACCCTACTGATGTGGCCTAATCAAAGCCCCAGTCATAACTTAATCACGCCCAGATGAACAGACCAGTTTACAAGCATAATCCACTATCTATTTTTGGAATTCATAACTGTATCAAACTGCCAAAAGGCTACAATGTAATTTACTCATGCATAAATTAAATATTACTGTGCACTAGCAAAAAAAAAAAAAAAAAAAAAAAACCAAAATTAGGGGCTTAAAGCCATAAAATTTAATCCAAACGTAAGTCATTTAAAATGACTATACCAAAACTTAGCTTTAAAAATAAAGAACAATTTTCTTATGATTCTGCAATTTGGGCTGGATTCAGCTGGGTAGTTCTTATGCAGGTCTCATCTGGAAACACACTGACAGTTCAAATGGGGTAGATGATCCCAGATGGCTTCATTCACAAATGTGACAGTTGACACAAGTACTTCAGTTTGCTTTCAATGGGCCTTACTCAGCAGTCCATTTTGCATCATGGTATAAATATAGTGAACAATTCTAATATTTTGCATAATATTCTTTAGATTAAATCCCCTGTTATTCTATTATGAAAAAATAATGACAGGAGATAACATAGTCTTGGGGAAAACTTCTATTGACTTTTGCCATGTTAAGGTGCATTTCTTTTGTTTAGCCCTTTCATGGGTTGGAGAATAATTTATTCACAAGATCAGAGTTAAATACCAGGTGCTAGAAGTTCTGATAGTCTAATCAAGTTAATATTCCTGGCACTGCAGTTTCTATTGGGCTACCATTTCTGTGATATTACAGGAGTCCATAATCATATGGTATAATTGACCTATTTGTTGCATGGGCAAGACCAATTAATTCAATGGTGATATAATAGGGACTTGAATTTTCAATTCTCCGATTGCTATTATCTCTGAAATTCCTTATAAAATGTGATTTCTCTTCTGATTTTCAATATTATCTATGATGTAATTTTTATTATTTTATAAGAATAAATATGAGAGTTCTTCCAGATATACTAAGATACTAAGTAATCTGTCCCAATTAAGCATTTGAATATTGAAGAATTAATTAGAGGATAGATTCACAGACCCATAGAGCTATTCTGAAGCAGTCTCGAGCCAAAATTCAATTCATAATGTGGTCCTCATAAGCCTCCAATGTAACTGGAGGATTGTGATAGTATTTGAGTCCTCCTTGTATCAGGAACAAGTCAGAGGTTATATTCAACAACTCTAAAATGTCTGAATAGTCCTTTTCTCCTGGCATATAGTTCTTCTGGTAAATGATCCCTTCCTCAGAGTTTATTTCTCCCAGGAAGATCACACATCTTTGTCATTTGCTATAACCCACTATCCTGTCCAAGCTTGAGAGAGATGGTTTTATATATTCTTACCTGAATCCCAAGTCCCTATTCAATACATTCCCCCTTCTCCAGAATTAAATTCTACCCATCACCTAAGACTAACTCTCTAAAATCCATCCCTAAAAAGTGTTCTCCCAAATCACACAGTTCACATTAGTGGAGTCCTGCAAAAATTGAAGTGTAGGCTATTTTCTCTCAAATTAGGAGCTATCTAATCTAGAATTTCATTTCCATGAATGGAATATCTATAAATATTTTATTAAAATTAGTACTAACAGTGACTTTGAATAGATAAATTTGACTCACAAAATTTATGTCTGTGCTTCCCCAAATCAAATGACACCATTCCCCATTACCTCCAGACCAATAAACATGGTCAAATCTCAGCTTCTCACAAGTAAGCTCCTAACGTGTAATATTTTAGGTAATCTAAGCACCTCTTAAAATATATGTACATATATATATATATATAACATTTTTGTAAGCAAATACACATATATGCATATATATTTATATATCATTTTGCAAATGTTAGTATGTATTGTGAGAATTTTTATTTTTACCCATAATAAAAAAATAAAAATAAAAAAAAATAAAAAAAATAAAAGAAATGAAATTCTTGGTGAGAGTTGGTGTGCTGCCTTTTTTTCTTGTAGAAATAATCACTAGATTTGACCAGTAATTTTTCTTGTGATTCTGAGATTTAATAAGTTTTTTGTAATACAACTTCTATTGAGATAAAATTTGCATATAATGAAGTACAGAGCTTTAAAGTGTAGGATTTAACAAGGGGTAGCATATTATTATCAACCCAGAAAATTTTATTATGCCCTTTTTTAGTCAAATGCCCACAGATGTAACCACTGCTCTAATTGTTGTCACTCTATTTTAGTTCTGTCTATTCTAGAACTTCATGTAAATTGAATCACAGTATTTGCTCATTTGTGGCTGTCCTTTTAGCTTTTTGGATCCATTTATGTTTCTCCATGTATCATGAGTCCATTCTTTTCATTCAGTTTGGTAGTTATTCATCCTCTATATTTTTTCTAAATTATTTTTTCTTCCTTTCCTTTCTTCTTTTGTGCTAAGTGAATAGTTAATTTGTGCTGTTTAGCTTTTAGTTATTCTCCATTGGTGTTTAAGACATCGATTTTTATTATTCTTTTAGTGGTTATCATAAGTATTGTAATAAAATATTATTGCAATGTCTCATTAATGCTATAATTATAATTAAATACATTGTATACTTAGTTAAATGTGTTTAAGATATAATAAAATTATTGAAAATTGCCTTGAATTAAAATAAACCTATTTTGGGGGGATATAATAACCTCAAAAGGATATTTCCAGTTTCCTCTTTATGAAACTTTTTCATATATTTTATTCTTCATATGTTATAAAACATGGAATTTATTTGTTATTACTCTACATTAAATAGTAAATTATATGTTAAATAATTTAAGAAGAAAAATAAAAGTATTATTATGCCTAAATATATATTCTAGTACTATAAATCTCTTCCTGGAGTTCTGCATTTCCATCTAGTATCTTTTTCCTTTTCATGACATAATTTCTTAATCATTTATCTCTTCCTTTGTTTATCTGAAAATGTCATTACTTTGCCTACAGTTTTGAATGATATATTCACTCGATACAAGATTTTGTATCAACATTTTTTCCTTTCTTTTTCTTTCTTTCCTTTGGGCACTTTAAGGTTTCCTTTCCATTACATTATAATCTCCCCTGTTCCTGATAGGAAGCCAGCCATTATTTTTATCCTTGTTGCTTTGTATATAGTATAGTATAGTATAGTATAGTATAGTATAGTATAGTATAGTATAGTGTAATATAATATAATATAATATAATATAATATAATATAATATAATATA
>JAKSZT010026337.1:0-20000 GCA_026826555.1 Tolypeutes matacus
CTTATACGTCGTTTGAAAGCTGCTTCAAGGATCCAACGAATAGCTAAGGTTTGTTGACGATCCCTGGCTACAATCCCAGGGACATCATAAATAGTACCTGCTATTCCTACTTTTTCCACTTCGCATATGGGCTTTATATTCTCTAGGGCGTCAACCATAAGTTTGATTCCATCGCGTTCAGTTCGAGCTGGGCGATGAAAAGTTTGATAAACAATAGCACGAACTCTTGTTCTTTTACCTTCTTTCATGCGAAAGTTGACCAATTTCTTGATCAATTGTTTTTGCTCACCATCCAAGCCCCCCATATAGCTGAGAATTTCCGAGCAATTGGAAGCCGCTTTCGATGACGAGGCCGATAAATTTATATTACGCGATCCTTACTGTCCATCTTTATCAGCCAACTCCCCTGTTTCCATCTTTCCTTTCAGAGTTTACCACTCTTCATAGCTTCTTGAACTTTTTTAGGGTCTCGCTCCCTGAGAAAAAGAGTATACACTCTCGCGTCATACGGCTCCGTCCCGGAATCAGGACCTCCCCTTTCCTTTGACCAACGGGTCCTCAAACCAACCTGTCCTCCCTGCTTAACGCCCTCGGTAAGCGGTTACGCTCGTTTTGGGTCACATAAAAAATAGAGAAAGGATCTATACGTGTCTGATTCCCGGCCATTCATTCGCAAGTCACTTATAAGACGTGAGAGATGCTCTAAGTCATAACGGGGAAGGCCGGAGACCAGAGACCGGAAATCCATCTTTTTGAAAAGACAGAGATGAATGTGGACAGAGCACAGACCTCAGACCGATCGATTAAACCCATTATTGTAGACTTTCCCGGGGAAGTATTGAATTAAAGTTATTCATGTGTGCCGATTTCCTTACTCTATCAAGTAAGTAATAAATTCCTTATGGTTTACTTAAAAATGGGGATACTGGTTTCACCGTACTTATAATACATCCTTCAAACTATGCTAATTTCAGTCTATTAGTTCATAGCGAAGCTCAGCTGGAGGGACAGTCTAACATACACAGTATGTAGGACTTATACACACCTTTAGTAGTTCTCCCTGTCTTCTGCCTACCAATGGGAGAGAGAGCTTGTTGGACGGATAGAGTGAATGCGGGAATGGCATAGAGGACTGATATACTACAACAAAAAAGTAAGAAACCAAGCCTAGGGAGCCTGTGGTTGATAGTTGAAGTACTTACTATCTTTCCCAAACCCCTTGTTTTGCCTACCGACCAACACAACTCTTTCTAGCCCCTCTACGCTTACCAACGCCTGCATTCCTTTGATTGCTTGTTGTACTCCTTCTACCATATTCCTTTGTCTTTGCACCTCAGTCCCGGATCGACTAGTTGTCTTCTTTGCTATAGCTTGAATCCGTGATCGACCTAACATAAGTCTTTTGTTTGCTGGCTTGAGTCCGCGTGATTTATCTATCTTATTAGTTGCGCCGAATCCCTACTTCTTGTTGCTAGCAAATGATAAAAGAATAAGTCTTTGACTGTGACAGCGACCGAAGACCAAGCGTTGCGGAATGTTAGCCAACAAGTGACTTCCTAGCTGCTGCTTGATCTATCTCATTAACTGCAGAATCCCCATGAGTGTACTTCCTGCTAGCAAATGGGAAAAGACTACTTCTTGGACTGTGGCCGACACCAGAGAAGAAACATTAGAGATTTGCTAAGCGAACGAGGCTGAAAGCGCTTCTCCTAGCTTGATCGTTGTCTTTTTTATTAAAAAAGCAGCCTGACAACTATGCTCCTATTCCCTTGCTTTATTACACCGATTACTGCAGATGAAGCGAAGGACATCGATTATCTATAACGAATATTCGACGTCGACGGATAGGCGTTCTACTGCGCCATCTCTTAGCCTTTCTCCCCCTCTATTGCCGGTAAGAAAGGAGACTAGGACTTCCATAAACTAAAGAAAGAGAGGGATGGGGTGACAGAATTAGCTTGCGAGCTAACTGTATCGGATGAAATATCAGTCCTCTTTGCCTATCCTGTTGATTGCACGATTGAGTAGCTAGACTGAACGACTGACTGTCTACGCTGTTAACGGAGCGATTGCCTGATGTCGGAGTGAAGTTGCTTTCCTTGCGGCGATATAATGAATGCGATTTGCTGTGCGATTGAATTCAGCGAGAGCGATTCACTTGTTCCTGTTCTCTTTCGTATCAAATAGGGATATCTTTCCTATCCTCTCACTTCGTTCGAGCCACTACGTTCCTTGCCTGCACGAATTCCTGTACTTCTTTTATTATTCTTATAAAATAAGTCATTTTTCTGCCCTTAGGAATATCATATTCGAAAAGATATGTTTCAACTCTTAACGAATAGAATGACTGCTTTTATAACTTATTATAATACAATGTATCTACCGTACCCTCTTCCGGTGATTAGTAGAGATGATTCATAGCTACGGGAACTACCATCGGAACCCATATATCCTCTGATCGGGCGAGTCGGCTCTAGTCTTCCCAGGTTGGGTAAGAAAATCACTGGGGGCTAGTCGGTCTGTCTTCGCCACGGAAACAACCAATTGATCGGGAAAACTCAATCAACTTACTGGTTCTTGAGAGCACAACCTGGAGCAAAGAAAATCCTCTGAACTTCAGTCAGATCTTTCTTTCTCTGAGAGCGAGGGTTGTAGGTGTAGAAGCAGTCTTGTAGCCTTTAGTCGGCTAAGAGCCATTTCGGTATCGTGCTAGTAAGGTAAGCGGCTTGGCAGCTGTCGATTCTGTTAGCATCCCAAGTCTTGGATGTTTCTGTCTCTAAGCGTGTGATAGATTGATTCTCAAAAGGCTTGGAAAAATCCCTCTATTCCAATATCTCATGTTCTGGCGAATCAATAATATTCTTCATAGTCTTCACCTCTCGGTAAAGCCGCTTTTCCTTTTCCCTGGACCGTTTCACTAAGCTCTTCGAACCGGAACCGGAACTGTAAACTAAGCCCTGTGATTCATAATCTAATGAGTTGCCGTCAAAGGAAGAGTCGGAGGGAGGACCCGACCCGTTCCCCCGCGAGGTTTGGCTATGCTCCATAACTGGCTTCTCGGAGAAAGAATGTAGCCGGCTTTGAAGCCGTGACCGCACCATGGCCTGATAAGATCGGTCCTAGCATGGTTTGCTAAGCATGGTGTTAGCATGGCGTTCCAAGACCAAACCTGATGTGTTCTCTTCATATTGTTAACAAAAAAAGAAAGAAAAGAAGGGCGGTGAAGGGACGAAGTAACTTGACCGATAGGTCAAGGGACAAGCCCTTGCGACGTTTCTTGACAGGCCTGGAGATAAATAGTATCGTATTTTAAAAACTCTAACTTATGTAAGTATAATTAATAAAAATTGTAAATGGTTTACCTCTTTTAATTATGTTTAAAATCTCTATCCACAAATTTAAGATATTTAAGATAAAGTAAAATCAAATAGAATGCCCCTACCCTATTTACCAGTATAAGATTCATGAAAAGAGTCAGACAACAGTCCCCCTTGTTAGTAGCTAGCTATTATTTGATAGTATATGAGTAGAACTGAAATTCTAAGCGCTCCTAGCTCAGAAACCACACAAAGACAAACACATGGAGATCCAGTCCAACTCATAAATCATAGACTAACCAAAGAAAGCACATGGGGATATGGGACGCGTGTTTGGAAAGGAATCGGCTGAATATTATTTCTGTCTCCCGCCTGACACAGTTTGACAGGCGGTGATACCTGATTGGCTCAAAATCTATAGTTGTCGAAATAATATCAAGCACGCGGGAAGAAAGCAAGCGTCTGGTCAGATCAATCAAGAGATAGTGGTTCGGCCAAACATCTTTTTCCTAAGCTAGGACGGAGCTGTCGAGTGACGATTGGCCGAGGGGTTTATCCTAAGGGAGTAGCTGGGTACAAATAGGCCGGTTAAAGACGAGTAGGCAAGGTACGACGAAGCCCGCGGGGTGACACATGGTTGTACTGGTCAGCTTTGGGCTGGAGATTGACGATTGACTGAGCGTGCTTTGGCAGCTCGTGGTGGAGTACTCTCTGACGGATTCGCTCTATTATTGCCTCCTCTTCTTGAGGGAGTGATCGGGATTAAGCCGCGTGGCGATACCCGCGAAAAACAAAGGACTATTCGCTCTTTGGGGTGGGCCTTTCGTACTCAAATGATTTTTGCACTAAAATCTAGTGGATGGGGTTCCATATTCATGAAAAGCCAGGTTTGAACCATCTTACTCCACTAAGACTACCTTTCTTACTAATAAAATAATAAGAAAGAGTTAAGGGCTTCCAAGGCCTATAAATAGAAGCTTCTTTCAGCTCTATTTTGCAAAGGAATTTATTACTTACTTGATAGAGTAAGGGAGGAAAAAAAAGCTTTGAGTGTAGCCATGGATCCTTTTACAAGACTTGAAAGAATTCCGCAAGAAATCTCTCAAGTGGAAGAGGAGAAGCTCGAATGGGAGCAAAGGCTAGGTCTGTTCTGGGAGCATCCGCCTCTTCTCGATCCGGAGGCCGTAGGAAGAGCGATGCAATTGATCCGGGACCACATTCGCCGTCTGGAAGACAGGAAGAGGGCCCTCCTCGACGAACAAAGAGAGCTCATTGTGCGGGCCGCCACCCTCGGTGACCGGAGAGACTAGAACCGTCGACTTTTTTTAGTTTAAATTAAATAAGTGTCTGTTGTTTTCATGTCTGGTCTTCTTTGTCTTTTTTTAGTGGAGATCTACTCTGGTGCCTACTGGAGATAGACTCCTATCTATGCTTTGTTTGGTTTTATTTGTTATGTTTGCGGCCCTGCTTATGTTAATTTAATATAATAAGAAAGACTTTTTCGTAAAAATGTGCTGAAAATTCATGTGAAAGTTGAAATAATGTTTACTACTTATTAATGATGCGCTAATATAATAATTAATAAAGACTCTTCGACTAAGACATTGACTTGATTTTAAGACTGTTCACATTTCACTGGACAGGTTCGAGACTCTCTTCCCTTCGCGTACTCGTATGTTCTTTTCCCACTCCCCTCGCTCTACTAATTGGTATGATGACCAGTAAGAGAAAAGTCATATTAGCCAGAGCACCCTAAACCGGCAACCAAGCAACTGCACCAGAAGCCTCTTCATAATCATAAATAGGATAAACTGTTGGAACACATTACAATAGGTCCGCAGTCGTATCTAGTCCAAATTGAGTGATTTGCTTTAGGGGTCGACAAATCCAGCTTCTCACAATCCTTCCCGGCTCCTTAACGACTATGCGCCAAAGCACTACTTGCCCAAGAAAGGAAAACTAGGCGAAATGGCTAGCAAGACAGGAAAGCAGTCAAGCAAGAGGGTAATCCGGATTAAAAGCATTCTCCTACTGCTACTCCTACTAAAACTGCTACAGAGAGAAAAAAAAAAAGAAAAAGGAAAAGAGAGTGATTAGACAGGAAGAAGGGAGAAGAGAAGACAGTTCGAGCAGAATCATAAGAAGAAGGTAAGGGTTATGCCAAGGTGCCAAGCTAAAGGTCCCCGGGCAAAGAGAGGATTCCTATTGCCGGCTAAGACCGGTATGCCGACAACAGCGCCCAAACCGCAATAAATGCTGGCAAGGACGGCCGAAGCTATGGCTACTCTCTTTCCCTGCACCAAGAACCCGGCCATGACGAATGTTTCCGAGCGAATGACGTTGCTGCGGTTATTCGGGAGTACAAAGCGGCTCAACCAAAGAGCCAAGAATGCGGCTAAGTCGTCTCACTTGAGAATTCCGGTCTTCGAGGCCGCTCCTCACACTCGGAAATCTCTGAGTCGGCGAATCAACTTCATTCGGTGAATCGACTTCTTTCTTTAATATGACTATTACTGTATGGATTAGGGGCTACACTAGCCACGTAGGGATTGGCGGGTATTCACTCAAAAATCATTTCATTTTCAATTTTAATAAGGCTATTTGCCTTATGACTCCCAACCTAAGCTTTCAGGAAAGTCAGGACAAGGACTATAAACGATTGTAACAGAGACAACCCCGCATTCTCTTAGCTATATGCTAAACACTAGTCTTTGCCTTTCATCGCTGCGTTCCTTATTAAGATTAAGGTAAGTTCAGGCCGGTCGATAAAATCCTCCGAGTGACTGACCATCACTGACGACTCGTGAGCTCGCAGGGCTCATAGGATGGGATCGAAGAGGAAAGCCCTTCTCTTCATTTCATTGACGGGTTGGAGAAATGTTCACGACGTAAGTCAGTGGAAGCAAACGGGCAATCGGCTGCCAAAAGGACCACGTTTGTGGTTGAAGGCTAAGTGCATTCTTCGATATATCTCACTCGAGATGTAAGTTTACTAGTCTTCTGGTTGAGTTTCCCCTGCATCTATCTCATTCGCGGAGATAGGTTTCATTCAAAGAGAGCGCGACCCCTGCTCAACAATGGTCACCGAGATATGCCATCCATCCGAACTACCGCCAATAAAGAGAAGGGTGGGTGGGTATAGAAAGAGAGGATGGACTTTATTCCCAAAAAGGGTTATACTAAGGTTCAATTCCTTAGCTATCTCTAGTGGTATTGTTTCCACTCCTCGTCTAAGGTACTGGCATCGAAAAACTGGAGGGCCCAATGCGCCCGCAACTATGGCACCGAAAGGGGGTCTGCGGGCCGGCAACCCGACCAGCTAAGAGCCACTCCAAGCTTGAGGAAGAATACGATATCACTAAAGCAACCTTGAAAGCAACGCGTAATTGCTTGCTGCACTTCGCGCGCGAGAACAGCGATTGAGGAACCATCGCTTCGCCCCTTCGCATGAAGCAGTTTCTTGCCCTTTCCTGGCCTAATGCATGCTCCATCGAGTAGGGTACGAGAGAGAACTTTGAGGGAAAGAAAATTCTTTTATCATAATCATTCAATAGAAAGCAAGTAGCTAGCCTAATCCCAAGCATTATAACAATGGCAGATCTCTTCCCTCTTCCTTACTCTATCAAGTAAGTAATAAATTCCTTTGTCGAGTCACTTCGTCCCTTGACCTATCGGTCAAGTTACTTCGTCCCTCTTCTTTCTTTGCTTTTCATAGCGAAGTAAAGTACCCAAGTTAAAGACTTGCCTAAAGATTCAAGTTATTACCAGATCAGCTAACATTCATTATTCCTAAAAACAATCTCTTTTAATAATCTCCGATCGTAGAATATATAAATTATTCTCCCACGGGGCGGTAACTAGTTTAGCTGCTCGAATCTGAACCATCGTGAATCTCCATATGCATACTGATCTCCGTCCGGGTATCATCTGCAGGGGAACGAACTATCCCTCTTATCTTTTCCTCCCTTCGTCCTAGAGACCGTGCCATTCTGGAAGTCTGTGTCATGGTTTGAATCTTTGCTGGGAAAGGTCTTTTTAGGTCTTCCTCTTTCTCACCAATTTGGTATCATCGTCTTTTCTGTGTTTTCCTCTTTCTCCTCGGTCTGATCTGGTTCTAGTTAATTGGTGGTATTTCCGGTCTCTGGTGCCGTCGATCTAATTTTTTTCCTGGTAGCATCGGTCTTCTCCTCGATTTATTTCTTATAGCCCTGTGGTCTTGTGTCATCGGTCTGCACGAAGAAGGAAGGATAATCAATAAGAAAGTCAAGGATTGCCCCGTTAGTCATTCTAGTCAGCCAATTATCATTGCCTTAGTCTGCCCTTTTATCTTGTGGCACTTCTGAACTTGGAGAATGGGGAAGTCATTTTGAAAACGTTGCTTCAGATCAAGAACAATGGTGCAGCTGATCGATTGTTCTTTCTTGGGATTAAAACTGCCGTCTCACTCAAAAGTCAGAGGTGCTTTCTGGAATTTCTCAGAAAGATGCGGTGACAGTTGTATCCGAATGATGCCTCCCTACGAGGGGATGAACTTCTGAGAAGAATTCCTGAGGAGACTGGAAGAAACTCGCTAGAAAAGGGTATTTTCCCCGAGATGGTTATATCCTGTAATGGTTACCTGGCCCTCCAAGATGCTAGTCTGTGCCAGATATTTCAGATGGTGCAGCATCATGCCTTCGGATTTTTCTATATCCACGCTCAAGAAAGTTCTCAAACAAGCTGGGATCAGCAAGAGCCCGCGGCCTGTTTTCCCTTTCGAGTCTCATGAAGTTGAAGCCAATGATCAGTATTTCCAAGCTAGGGGTATTGTTGTTTATGCACAAGGTTTTTCTCCTCAACCAAAGCATGGGTCGAAAAGGAAGAACATGACCATCAGCAAGAAAGGGCGTCCCGACATTTTGCACCACCGGAAACATACAATTGAAATGAACTCATCAACAGGATATCCTTAAAACCTTTCAGTGAGATCCGCGTGAGGAGGAGGTCCCAAGGGGCATACATTTCTCCGACCAGGTCAAGTTTCACTTTATATTATGGATGGAGATACTGTTTTCATCAGCAGACCGCCAATGACCCACATACATTCCCTGCCAGTACTTTAGTGAAGAGAAATCCTATAATATGTGGGCCCTTGAGTGCCGACTTTGATGGTGATTGCATTCACCTATTCTATCCCCAGTCCCTTGCTGCAAGAGCAGAAGTCTTGAAGCTTTTCTCAGTAGAGAAAGAGTTGCTTAGCTCTCATAGTGGCAATCTCAATTCGCAACTGATCACTGATTCGCCTTCGTCACTGAAGACCATGTGGTTGGCTTTTTGGACAGAGCCGATGCTCAGCAATTAGCTATGTTCGCAACATTTTTTGTATATAATATATGTCAATTGCTTTCCTTAGGACTAGGCTAAGCCTTTATGTTACGTGCACAAGAGCTCTTATTCACTCACCATCAAGAGTGGATGATAAAAGACTAACCCAAGATGAGAGTCTAACAAGAGATACTGTAACAGCTTCTTCTCAAGCACCAGAAAGGAGAACAAAAGCTTTTATTCTCGATGCAGCGGGAACGAAGACGAATACTCAAGCAGCTTCCTCTGGTTCTGGGCATTCATGCGCAGCAGATTTTGACACTTATGAGTGCACAAGAGCTGATATGCCAACAGCTCATTCAATAGCAATTGCAGCTCCTTCTATATCGAGTAAAAGGACACATATAATCACCAGTAAACCCCATTGCAACTGTCTGTCCTTTACTCCTTGCCTTCTCAAGGAAATTGTTGGGAGTTTTGGACTCTTTCTCAGAGCTGATGATCGTACTTTGACCCTAACCCACCCCATACATGCTCGAATGTGCATTGAGGTTGATGTTTCAAAGCCTCTTCCCACTCGAGTTTGGATTAGATCTTCAAAAGAGGAAGAGGTAGGGTTCTGGCAGAAGATTGTTTATGAAGGAAACATATCATATTGTTATCACTGCTGTCTCCTAGGCCATGATTTCTCTGAATGTCGTAAAGCACATCCTCAACTAGCGTCGAAGAATGCTGCTCCAAAGGTTGGTGGAAACTCTAACCCTAATGTTCATAACAAACAAGGTCTCATTACCAATAAGCAGTCCTCTTCTCAACATAAGCACCCTCCTAAGCAATTAGAGGGTAAAAAGACTTGGAAGAAGAAAAGCAAGAATAGAGACAAGGGTCCCAGAAAGCACTCCCAAAGTTAATTTACCTTCTACTTTCTGGATTTTGAAAAGTGAAGATGGTAAGATTTCAGATTCCTCTTCTGGAATCGTATAACTGTCAAGACTGTAATTGTCTTTTTGAGTATGATATCACATGGCAGTGGAGAAGGATACTCAGATAGCTCACAGCAATATTGAAACAGCCCAAGAGGCATCTCAAATTGCTGAATCTCCTAGAATTAATACTGCTGAGAAAGCTATAGGAAGCATCAACTATTCTGAGATGGAGTAGTCTAGAGCTGTACCTATGGCTAATCCTCAACAGCTGGATCCTGAACTTGCTATGGATTACCAACTTGGAGCTACAGGAGGCATCAGTCATGGGAAAGCCTTATTATTAGATTATGATCCACTTGTTCAATGAGTTTCATGAGATGCTCATATTCCAAGGAAGACTCCTCCCCCAGGTTGCTGTAGACCTGTGTCTCAAGATGATTGCAGGATCAAATCCTCTAAGAGGTGGCTACTCTTTCTCCTAAGCCTTCAAGTGCCAATAATTTACATGCCACTGGTGAATCATTTCCCCAAATGCTTGAGTCATTCAAGTCCTTTCTTAAAGTGATGAACAGATCCCAAACCTCAGACAAAGTGACTGGTTCAGAAGTAACTACAGTGGATAGAAGAATGACTAGATCTTTAGCTAGATCACAAGCCTCCTCTCAATCAGATTCTCAATGATCAGTGCACTCATATGGGGCAGGCTATTGCTATTATGTAGCTGATAGTGGCATACCTTTTTCGGTGAATTGGAAATAGTTGGATGGTAGGCCCCCTTTCTTTGGGCTGGGCCAGTTGCCCTTACGGTCTGGGGAAGTGTTCCGCGAAAGTTTAGTCTTCGCCCCTTACTTAGCCTGGGAGTTGATGGTACGCCCATCTTTCTGTAGAAGTAGAATGCCACAAAGAGGTCCCCGCTAGTCTTCCTATTCCCGGAGCCAAGGAATCGATTTCTAGTGGCTAACTTTACCCAGAAGGTTAGGCCCTTCCAAAGCTAGTTATTATGCTCGCATGGGTGGTCTTTGTCCTTTTCTTTTAAGTGCCCTCTCCTCTTAGTTAGAGGAGTAGGCTCTCCAGCGTAAACTCCGAATCAACTAAGAGGTTTTCTGTCTTGATGTCTAGTATGGCTAGTCTAGGGCGCTCCCAGTGATCGATCGGTTACGAAAAGCCAGCGCCAAATAGTGCCTCAGGAACCCGTCGGTCAGAGGAACCGAAGGTTGGAAGAATATGCCCCATTCCCTAAAGACGGGCGAACCCGGCTAAAGTAAAGGGACTTGGACTTGGCTAGACCAACTGGGAAAAGGCTACCGCTCTCATCAATCCAATTTGGTTGGGTTTCAATGAATGATGGTTCGGAAAGACCTGAACCGAAGGAAGGAACTGCTTTTTCTAGAGATCGGCAAAGCACGGATAAAAGAGCTTCAAGGACTGAAAAAGGCGCAACCAGTGGGGTGAGAAAGAAGTGACTTCCGGTGGGTTCAAAATGAAAAAGCAGGCGAAAAAAAAAAGAGTCTTTCTTATTCTTAAGTGATTTCAATAGACTTCTATGTCTTGCCCGATTCCTTTATTTTTACATCCAGGAAATGAGCTCCTTAATAAGATAAGGACCAAACCTAGAGCTCCACATCAAGATCTCGAAGAAAGATGACTCAGTCTGACTTCCTTCTTTCCCTTATTTATGGGAAAGCGAGCTCTATAGCAGCAAGGGCTTAAAGCTCGGCCATTGATTGCTCTGTCTTGATGAGCTCATTCTTTAAAATCCGCGTAATTCTAAAGGACGAAGGATTCAACTATCAGTCGAGTCGAGTTCCTTCCCTTTCTTCTCCATTCCCGGATCCTGCTTCGTAAGATGAACTTGGGGGAGAGCAAAACGACTTTCTTTACATATGAAATCTTTCTTTATTCAACAGAAAGAGCTACTGCAGAAAGGGGGGCAGGACCCGCGGCACCTCCTATACCACTTGGTGAACCAAGGGCCCTTGGCAGACAGACTGATTGAAGCTAGTCGGATGCTTATTCGAAGACTTCTTGAATGGAAGCTCCTTGAGCGGATGAAAGCACTTTGAGCAATGGGGCTTCCTGTCTGTTAATGAACTCTTATTAACCATCATGAGATTTTGTAGGCTATGGATAGACTAGCAGCTTGCTTAGCTTAGACCAAGTTGAGTTCTTCAGTCTTACGTGTAGGGGAGGGACCGTCCCCACTAGTTCAGCAATCCACCGGAAAAGGCAATGGAAATTCAGAAAAAATGAAGTTGCTTCGTCCTTTTCAAATAGGGTCGCTCATACATCAGTTCTGTCCCAAGCATTAATATAGAAAGAAGCCTTAGACAAGCCCTCAATAGGCTAAGTTCTAAGTAAGCCTATACCGAATAAGCCCTCCTGGAATATCCTGCTTTTTTCCTTTTGCAGAATTGTCTGCCTTTCTCTTTTCGCCAACCACAAATCAGGATTCAATTGGTTTTGTTGGAGGATAGGGAAGAGGTGGAAGTCTTGGGCCTTCACTTCAATTCCATTTCCAATAGAAAGAGAATCGGGTTAAGCCAATCGACGTAAAAGAACGAAGGATAGCTTTTCCTTTCGGGTAGACTTACCAAGCATGGGATGGGTCTTTGATCGAAATAGAGAGCTTCCTCCTGCTGGATAGAAATCCGATCTAGACTTTTTTACAGCAAGAGAGAATCAAAGGTACGCAGGTGAGCCCCCGAGAAATGGACGTATAGCCGGGGATAGAGTTGAACCCTTCAAGACTGATTGAATATCGCAACCAAAGAACATCAGGATGAAGTCCAAGGCAAAAGGATTCGGGCTAGTGTTGGTCCGTCCTTCACCTAAGAAAGGGCTCGCCTTTCCTTCAAGAGAGATTTGCTCTTCTTCGATAGAAGGGCTATTTGCTCTTGTTCTCAACTTGTGGTCGAGTGGGTTTACATTTGCTCGAAATCAAATTCTATTAAAGAAAGCTAACATAACGATTGGTTAAAGAAATCCTTAACGATGGGACTCTGACTTCCTTTCCCGATTGGATGGACTCTCGAACGTAAGGGGTGGAGAAGAAGGTGCTATTGCTGATGATTCCATTGCTGGGACTGGGTATCCATCCCATCTATCCGCTGGCTAATAAGAAGGGAGAATCAATCCACTAGTCGCCTAGACACCTAACCAGGTTCCCGTCCTTTCCCTAATATATAGGTCGAGCCAATTAATTTACTTGGAAACTTTGGTAAAGGGAGCTCTTGCTTTCAGTTGCTTTCAATCGCGGGTTCCACATTTCCGACATCAGACGCATAGACAGAAGGCTAGATGCATCAATTGCAATGTCCATAAAGTCAAGCTTTAGTCCCCTAACCTACGTCAACAGAAGGACATTCTATTATGAATTCACCGTCCCTGGAAGGCTGGCTCACTCTCCCTGACCTCGGTCAATTCCTCCTTAACTGGGTCCTCCTTCTTTGCTTAGTCGGGTGACTTTCCCAAGACTAGTTGTCCTACTCATGCTTGTGAAAAATAAAGAGGAAAAGAGCTAATTCAAGGCGCTTTGTTGCCCACCTATGAGCCGATCACACCTTTAATGCACTCGCATCCATCCAGACCGAAGCCATAGCCCAGCCCATCTAATCTTACGAAATCCAATTGTTGGGAATCACCTATAAAAGCATCCGAACTCGCATTCTAATGCGCGTCAGACCCCTGGAAGAAGGTAAAGGCAGCAGCTCGGGAAGCTTCTTTCGTGCGTGCTTGGCTTCAACATTCTCGAGTCATTGATAGAGTGGTGGAACTCCGCTTGTTAGGAGTGAGTTTAGTTACGAGCAAGAAAGGGATGCGCGTTGGAAAGGCCTACGTTAGCGCATACGATTGATTTTATTTGAATGTGGTCACATTCTAAGCGAAGGGCCATTGACTATTTACAGACTGTAACAAGGAAAGTCGCAGGGCGGAAAGCCTTCTTCCTCATCCACTTGATCGGGGGATCAAGTAGAATATTCCGTCCCGTCAGTGATCAAAGCAATAGTGAAATTTTTACTGAAACTACAACCAGCTTGCTGACCCACGCATCTGATAAGGAAGATCTAGTGATTGCTGCAAAGGAAGAAGTTGGAACAACGAAGGTTCGCTTATCATGTAAAGATCCAAGCGCCAGCTTTCGCGTATAAACCACATTCGTGGAGTACGGTTTCCACCAGAAAAAGGAGAAAGAGCTTTCATGATAGATTGAATAAGACTAGTAAAAGATGCGCGGAGTAGAGCAGTTAGGTCAGCTCGCAAGGGTTTTTCCCATCAACTAAAGAGCAAGGCTAGCCGGCCTTTTACTAAAATGGCTTTCCCAAGAGCTAACACAACTCTTTGATTTTATGGTACTTCCCATCCTCTTTTTTCTGTGTCATTTGCTAAGGGAAGAGTGAGGCTAGAGTCATATAGTAAGAAAGAACACGCCTGCTTTTTGTTCGTATGATAACTCTTTCCGCTGGCAAAGCAAAGACAGCTTGAGACTTTCCTTTGCTGGTAAGGCAAGGTGCGAAGCAGTGCGATGTCTTCCTTGCGAGAAGCCTAGCAGAGAGATACGGGATTAGACGGCTTCAGTTGGTGTTCTCCCTTGGGAGGCTAGTGGGTCCTTAAGCGATTGCTTGGATAATAAGAGAAAGGCTGCATTTAGAAGTTGTCTTTCTAGGTCTTTCGTCAGAGAAGGGGTAGAAGGAGCCCTCATACCCGCTCTCCTCCTCCACCCCATACCTGAATAGATATAGGGTGGCCTCGCCTTATAAGGCTACAGAAGAGAAAAAGGTGAAGCCCACCTTTCCGGGGCTTTCCCCAGACCTCTGTCCGGCCTAAGGACCGTCTCTAGGCTGGAGCTCCTGTCTCCTCACTTAGAGAGCGTACCAATCCACTTCGTTCCCCTCTACGTTCCATTGTTTAAATTCAATCGCTCTCGTTCAATCCATAAGCACGTACAACCATCAAACCAGAGACCAAAGCAGGGCTGTATCAGGAGAGGTCGTTGCTACTGATCACAGTCCTTACAGAGAATTTCCAGGCCGCCTTTACCTTTACAAAGGCATTTGCCCATTGCCTGTGCCATACCTTTGGCCCCCGCTAGGGCCACTTCCTGCGCAGCGGAGCGCTCCTGTTGTTGGGGCTGCTCGCGGACTGGAGGCTTTTCCATTGTCTGCATCGGCGGCGCCTCTAGAACAGGTGGTAGTGCATTCTATGTTTAGCTTGCCTCTTTCCCTCCCTCCGGTCGCCTGCTTTCTTTCCTATTGCTTGTCTTGTGCCAAACGTAACTGATTTCATCACCTTTCTTCAGAAAGCACTCTACCAGATTTAGCTATAAGTTAAGTTGCATGCGGGAACGGGGAGGAAGGTTCTGAAAGAAAGAATCCCATCTCATACGTGCAAAGAAGGATGGCCCAAGCGCGAATGCCAGACATCAAAAGAGATCAACAATCGCTTTGTCTCTTTCTACCGGAATTGCGGCTTTACCGGTGTTAGCATGCGGCCGGGGTTCTATCTTTTATCGATTCCGCGCAAACACCCTCTTTTTCCTTTCGGGTTTGAACTCCTAAAGAAAGAGAAGGTTTCAGAGTTCAAGGAGAGATGTAGATATGACAAACTCCGGGACTTGTAAGTCTGAAGGAAAACCGCGCTGTAGTAAGAAGAAAAGAGCAGTAGCAGCTGCAACAGGAGCTGAATATGCAACAGCCAATGGTTCACAGCCCCAGACAGAAAGTAAGTTTCCACTCACGACCAAAGCGCTGGCGCACCTCTACCATTTTCGGCGTAACGAGGTTTTAGTCCTTACGAGGGCTCTTTTGCATCTACCAATAGGCGCCTAAGTCTATGAGCTTCTGGGCTATGTCTCGCTTAACCTATACAGTTATGAAAATAGTCTCTTTGCTTTGAAGGACCCACGGGGAAAACCCCAGCTTGAAGTGAAGTTCCAAGCCTTTGGTCTGTCAGGTATTTACCAAGACCTACGATTAGCGGGATAAGCGCCCTTTGATTTGATGCCATACTTCCTTCACTAATGCAGTCTATTGCTCCTGCTCCCCTTGTCCTCTTCTCTGCCTATTCTTCACCCAGCTTGAAGGAAAGAGCCAACATGGCATTCAATGCATGCACCCGGAAGAGCTCCTTCTCAATCCCATTCGTACCATGTCTACTTCTTTACTATTGATCATGTCTTCGGAGGCTAATGTCGGTGAATCGGTTAATATGACATAGATCGGAGAATCGTTAAATGCTTCTTTGGGAAAGAACTCCTTGCCAACCGCTTCCACTTTCGACTAGGGCAGCAGCTCCCTCTTGCACAACTCTCCCGAACAGCCCAGATCTGATTCACGTGCAGAACCTATGAGTCGTAAGCCCTTTTCATGTGCACTAATGTCAAACCTTAAACTTGCTAACAGCAGGGGATTCTCCAACTGTAGCCGGGTATTCTCTTGATTAACGCCTTTTCTGCTCTCATTCCTGGCATTTGTCCATCAAAGAGCTTAGTTTTGGCATCAATGCACCTCTCTGCGCCTTAGCCTATCCTCGTCGCGGATTCTGATGCCTATTCTTATATATGCAACCTAAGCAGCTACTTCTGATTCAGTAGCGGCAGCAAATCCTTCTCTATTCTACGATCTGATCTCGTCTGTTGAAAATCGTCAACAATCGGAGTTCTCCCGAGCAGCTCCTAGTCTTAGTTAGCTCTCCTAGCTGCACTAGAATAACTATTATAGAAGAGAAGAGTATTCAATCCAATCAGTCAATCTTCTTTGCACGAGCATTGAGGGAGAGGAAAGAAAGAGAGATGGGGAAGAGAGAATCGTCTTTTTACAGCCGGGCAGATGGAAGGAATGCCGAGAATCGGATGTACAGTACAGTCTAATCAGTCCTAGCTTCCAAACCTGTCCTAGTAGGGGGGGATACTATATAGAATTAGCTCTATGTTATCCATAAGGAAAGAAAAGAGAGAAGGCTTGGTAGGAGTACAGTATCGGTCGTAGCGTGCCAAGCCAGTACGGTACCAATGCTTTCTTTCTACTCTAGTGCGCTGAGCTGACCAATGTGTCCGGTGCCCAAAGCGTTCTTCCTCCACTACTGAATGTGAATAACGAACTGATCCAGGGAGCTCAGACTGACGGTTAGATGGTTCGGTTGTTTCAGTCAGAAGGGCTGCTCTTCCTGCTTTAGTCAATCAATGCGGAAGTACCTTTCGCTTAGTAGCACTACTCTTCCTATAGGGGGTAGATTGGGGCTTCTTTAGCGCATAGCTAGTTTTAAGCTCAAGCTATGGGTCTTCCAATCAATGTTTGTGAGAAGCCTCTGTTCCTATAGTTGGTTTAGGGTAGGGACAAGAGAAGGAGGAATGATACCACTGGCACTTATTTTGATTCCTATTGGTTTGTCTGCAAGCGGGATTAGTGAGACCCGGACGGTAAAGGCTTGACCATGACAGTAAGCGTAGCAGATCCCATTGCCAAGGACTGATCGGAACCATCCGAGCACACCGAGCTTGGTTGTTTAGTTTGGTTCTTTCTTTCTCTTCATATCTCCATGCCCCAGCCCCAGGGCCTTTACACTGCTCAACGTGCAAACATTCAAACCACTCCCATTATCAATCAACACTGCAGGTACTATCTGGGCCGACAAGACACCAAAATAGAAAGCGAGTGCGTGTGGGTTGTCCTATCGGCGGGGATCTCATCATCGTAGAAGGAAATCACCCTAGGCGCTTGTCCGACCAACAGCCTTTCGGGAGTGATAATGTCTTTTACATGGGCCTTTTGCAGAACCTCAATCATTTGCTCTCGGTGATGTTCCGAGGTTATCAATAGATCAACAATTGAGATCTGCGCGGGGATCTTTTTCAGTTGTTCCGCCACATTCTACTCTGGTTTCTTGAGAGCCTTTCACAAGGCTCTCCCTCTGTTGCTGGGTCTTTCTCTACTGCTTTCTCTTTTCCTTGGTCCTTCCGTGGTTCTCAAATGGTCAGGGTTGAAGCATTGTCCTGACCTATCTCAGCACATTCTTCACCCTCTTTCTTCTCCACTTTCAATGCTACCGTCCTGCTTTCATATGTCCAAAACACCTTTGAAAGCCTTACCTTCCCTTACAACTAGAAAAGGGTGGGGTTGAGATAACAATAGGTGAAGGTTTAGGGATAGTGATGGTGGCTGGTGCGTGGTTCTGAGGGTTCTGTGGAGGCGTGGTAATGGGAATAGGTGTTGGCCTAGGTTGTGGTGGGATGGTAATGAGAGCTGGTGCGGGCCTTGGTTGATGGTTGACATGGATTGAGACGGGTTGGTTGAGCACGAATTTTTTGTTCTCTATCTTTCTGTGGTCTGGCTGGAGGGTATTTGAGAAGTCCTCACTGAGCTGGCTCAGGCTTACTTCTATGGGGTCTGCCTTTCATTGAATTGAATTTTAGTGAGGGTCACAAGTGAGGGTTGTGGGGTAAGGGAGGCTGACAACTATGGATGGCTAGCTCGGGATAGCCGCCGTCGGGAATGCTACATGTGGGGCCTTACCAGTGAATAGTGTTGAAACCTAGCCCTATATAGGAGTGTTGGACCTACAGGGCTCTAGTTACGTAGGGGCAAGCATATGTTTGTGTCTGTCCAAGCAAGCATATTTGTGTGCATTGATTGATAGAAGCGGCAAGTTTTGGTTGGGACAAGCTATCGCATGCATGGAAGTGAGGCAAGCTATTTTAGCTTGCTTAATTGTGGTGTTTTGGAATTCACTTCTCTAAGAACTGCAAAAAAGATTGGATCTTGTGCGCCGGCTATGCGTCAGGTCTCTCTCTCCCGCAAGGCAGCTTTGTCTTTCTATCTATCTTTCATAAATTCATATTATGGGTCTCAGAAATGGGTTTGAGATTTCCCGCTAGCCGATCCAAAGGAGCTAATAGTCTAAGGGCTATTGTTACTATTCCTCCTGCCTTCCACTCGTAATCCCGTAGTAAAGCAATCCTAAAAGCGAGTCCATTGTCTAAGGGTTAGAGGGAGTGAGGCTTTCAACCGGACCAGGGAGGGTCGGGTAGAGCTGTATTTGCCGAGGCAAGGTTGGACCGGAATCAACAGAGATGGGTGCTCCGAGGGCGAAGCTAAAATCACTCCGTGCCGCTTGCTGCGCGAAGTCAAACTTCGCGACGGAAGCAAGAAAGAAATTAGACTTCACCAACCACTTCGGCCTAATCATCCCACTTCTTTCCTCAATCCCAATAAAGGATATCGATTTCTGATAACCACTTTCACCCGATCCAATTCACCTCCATCGAGCCAGCGAACTAGTAGATCATCTTTTCTGAGGAATGGAAGGATGTAGCGGTATTCGAATTATCCGGCTACACGATGAGAAAAAAGCATCCCCTTACTAATAGTTTCTTCTATCTGGTACTTAATTAAGATGAAAGCCGGCTTGGAAAGACCGTTACCGAAGAAACGGCTAAACGATGGGCGATTCCCCCCTTTCCATTGAAGTAGGGAAAGCGGGGTGAAAGCTCTAAGCCCGCATCTTCAGCTTCTATTGGAGGGGCAGCGGATCCAATCCATTCGAAGGGGGAGCAGAGCAGCAGGCAGGCAAAGCAAGGGAAGAGATATGGATTGCACCGAAAGCAATGCCCTTCGGAGCGCATTGCTTGGGCTAAATAAAAGTTGCTGATCCCTTTTTCTTGTATTCTGGGAAACACACCTCCCACATCATCTGCTGTCTCGCATCCATCGGGATGAGTGTTGCGTCTGTCTTATCTTCCCCTAAGGTCTATTGTATTGAAAGGCAATCTCTCGAATCCGAGCAACAAAACGAGGAAGTTGGTGAACCATATAGATATTCAGTAATGAATACGATGTGGATCCGTTCCAAGGCCCCTAATGAAAAATACAGTGTGAGGGGGACAGAGCTTCTATTTCCAGGTACAATCCTCCGCCTCAAGGCGTTCTTTTTTTCCAGGAATCTGTCAATCGGAGGAGCGCAACCAAGTTTCAAACCTCAAAGCCCTGCAAGGGATGTGAAGCCCTTCTCAATGTCTTCCACTCGCCCAGTGGATCCAGGAGGCAAGGGGAATCCGTTGATTGAATCTATTCTTGATGCTGTGCCGCTAACAAGGCCTACCCATTCTCCCAATGCAACCCGGCTTTTTAGGGGCATGGCATTCAATCCACTCTCAATATATGCTCCTCCAAGGCCTGAGGGTGGATTGAATCCAATCCCATCCAGCATAGGCGGGTAGAGTTCACTCATCCGGTAGCGAGGGGAAGATGAACAATGATGCTATAGCTGCTCACCTTTCCGCTATCTGCCTTGTTGTGATAGGGAGCCCACCAACCAATCTTTCTTTCTATCTCGAATTCTTGATCTTTGGTGCCAGTGGAGCAAAGGAAGCAGGGGACGAACTCCTCTATCTACCCTAGGTTGGATCTATTGAATGAGATCCTGGAGAGAGGGCTGGGAGGTATGAGTTGATCGGATGCAG
>JAKSZT010026362.1:0-10718 GCA_026826555.1 Tolypeutes matacus
CCTTCCCTCCAACTCCTCTGCACCTGCCTCCCAACTGGAGCCCTCAAGAGTTTCTATGTTTTTCAGAGTCCCTCTCCCAGATGAGGCTGACAGCTGCCTTTGGCATCTGCCTACCTGGGACAACCATTCAAACTCACCTGCACTCTGAGCAGTGATTACGGTGACTACAAAGTCGACTGGTAAGAGCAGCTGCCCAGGAAGGGCCCCCAGTTCATGATGCACATGGGCAGTAGAGGGACTGATGGGTCCAGGGGTGATGGGATCCCCTATTGCTGCTTAGGTGCTGGCTCTGGCCTGGATCGGTTCCTGGCCATCCAGATCCTTCAGCCTGAGGATGAAGCTATCACTGTGGAGTAAACCATGGCAGCAGGAGCAGCTTCATGTAACACACAGTGATACGGGCAGAGGGGAAGTGAGAAAAACCCCAGCTGCTATGCTCTGAGCCTCCCTCCCTCCCATGGTCTTGATCAACAGTTCAGGGGAAGTTCCTGACCCTGCCTGGAGAGCTGCCACCTGCTCTGTGCTCTCCTCCAATGCCCTGGTGGGAAAGGTCTTGAGATAAGAATGAAGTTCTAGGTACTATCTGTGTCCCCACAAGACATGCATCTGCAGTGGGAGAAGTGGATGGAGAAAGCCAATAAATGATTGTCTGAGAATTTATGAGGCAGCCTGGATTTAATTCTTCTACAATATGACAGGCCTGGAAACTTCTTTCTGAAAAACTTTTGTACCAATGTGATTGCTTCAATTTTTAATTGGTTCAACAATGAGCTAGCCATTGGAGAAATTAAAACACAAAGCAATTCATGGGATATATGGAATCCAATGCTTTAAAGTACAAGAGTCTGGGAACATTAAACACGTATTCCCGTGCTCAGTCATACACTGTTGAAGTGATAGCATGTCTAAGATTTTCTCTAAAGCCATTGACTGAGGGTGTGGGTTGAAGGGTGCAGACAAGTGAAAGGTTAAACAGAGGGGTCATATGGATGATGGCTCAAAATGGACTATGTGGCAAATGTTTCAATGGGACATTCTCTTTATTTTTGTAACATCAACATTTCCAAATTAATAAATATTTTTAAAAAGCTCTGATTGTATTTGTGGCAATGGACACATGTCCTACTTTTAGCAGATGTTCTTTGATGTATAAGGGGATGCATCCATCATGATTTCAATTGGAAGCTCCTCTAATCCCAACAGACAGAGGAGGGGCTCATATGGAGAACTTTGAAGGGAAAATTGACCTCCTCAGTCAAGTACTGTATCCTGACTTTTATGTACAATATAAATATGCATAAAAACACAAATTTTACTTAGGGAGGTAAAGGCTGACTTCATAAAATAGACAACAGTGTTACTCTAAATGCTGTAAATGTTAAGCCCACTAAATCACTAAAGAGAATTAAATTCCTATTTAAGTCTACAAGTTTTGCTTATTATTTTTTTAACTTTATTTTGTACATTTAATAATTGAAAATATAAACAATTAAAAACTAAAAAGTAAACACAGATGAATAAATACATACATTTCTCAATTAAATGTAATGGATACATAAATATATATTTTTTTAATCAAACAATATGTTACACAATATATTTGATTCACAGTAACACATTCATACAGTATTTGTCCTTTTGTGTCTGGCTTGCTTCACTCAACATAATGTCATCCAGGTTCGTCCACGTTGCCATATGCTTTACGACTTCATTTCTTCTTACAGCTGCATAATATTCCATCGTGTGAATAGACCACAGTTTGTTTATCCATTCATCCGTTGATGGACACCTGGGTTGTTTCCAACTTTTGGCAATGGTGAATAATGTTGCTCTGAACATCAGTGTGCAGATGTCTGTTTGTGTCACTCCTCTCAGTTCTTCTGGGTATATACCCAGTAGTGGTATTGCAGGGTCACGTGGCAAGTCTACATTCAACTACTTTAAGAACTGCCAAACAGTTGTCCATAGTGGTTTTACCATTCTGCATTCCCACCAACAGTGAAGAAGTGTTCCTATCTCTCCACATACTCTCCAACACTTTTAGTTCTCTGTCTTTTTAATAGTGGCTATTCTGATAGGTGTGAAATGATATCTCTAGTAGTTTTATGGTCCTGGCTTTTACATTTAGATCTTTGATTCATTTTGAGTTGATTCTTGTATAGGGGGTAAGATAGGGGTCCTCTTTCATTCTTTTGGTTATAGATATCCAGTTCTCCCAACACCATTTGTTGAAGAGACTGTTTTTTTCCCATTAGGGTGGACTTGGTAGGTTTGTCAAAAACCAGGTGAATGTATAAAGTGAGGGTATATTTCTGGGTTCTCAATTCTATTCCACTGATCAATATGTCTATCTTTATGCCAGTACCATGCTGTTTTGACCACTGTAGCTTTGTTATGTTTCAAGGTCAGACAGTGAAATTCCTCCCACGTTACTCTTCTTTTTTAGAATGTTTTGGCTATTCGGGTGCATTTACCCTTCCAGATGAATTTGGTAATTGCATTCTCTAATTCTGCAAAGTCAGCTGTTGGGATTTTGATTGGTATTGCATTGAATCTATAAATCAGTTTCGGCAAGATTGACATCTACACGATATTTATTCTTCCAATCCATGAACACAGAATGTCTTTCCATTTGTTTAGGTCTTTTTAAATTTCTTTTAGCATTGTTTCGTAGTTTTCTGCATATAGGTCCTGTACTTCTTTGGCTAAATTAACTCCGAGGTATTTGAGTCTTTTTGTTACTATTGAAAATGGAATTTTCCCCCTGATTTCCTCCTCAGGTTGTTCAGTACTAGTGTATAGAAACATTACTGATTTTTGCATGTTGATCTTGTATCCTGCCACTTTGCTGAACTCATTTATTAGTTCAAGTAGCTTTGTTGTGGATACTTCAGGATTTTCTAAGCACAGAATCATTTCATCTGCAAACAGTGAGAGTTTTACTTCCTCTTCTCCTATTTGGATGCCTTTAATTTTTTTGTCTTGTCTAATTGCCCTAGCTAGAATTTCTAGTACAATGTTGAATAACAATGGTGACAGTGGATATCCGTATCTTGTTCGTGATCTTAGAGGGAAAGCTTTCAACCTTTTCCCATTGAGTATGATGTTAGCTGTGGGTTTTTGGTATATGCCTTTTATCATATTGAGGAATTTTTCATTTGTTCCTATCTTTTGAAGTATTTTTATCAAAAAAGGATGCTGGATTTTGTCGAATGACTTTTCTGCATCTATTGAAATGATCATGTTATTTTTTTCCTTCAATTTGTTAATGTGGTATATTACATTGACTGATGTTCTTATGTTGAAGCAGCCTTGCATACAAGGAATAAATCCCACTTGGTCGTGATGTATAAGTCTTTTGATATGCTGTTGGATTCGATTTGCAAGTATTTTGTTGAGAATTTTTGCATCTATGTTCATGAGAGAGATTGGTCTGTAATTTTCTTTTCTTGTGGAATCTTTATCTGGCTTTGGTATTAGGGTGATGTTGGCTTCATAAAATGTGTTGGGTAATTTTCCCTCCTCTTCAATTTTTTCGAAGAGTTTAAACAGGATTGGTGTTAATTCTTTTTGAAATGCTTGGTAGAATTCACCTGTGAAGCCATCTGGTCCTGGACTTTTCTTTGCTGGGAGATTTTTGATGACGCATTCAATCTCCCTAATTGTGATTGGGTTGTTAAGTTCTTGTAATTCTTGTAGCATCAGTGTAGGTTGGTTGTGCGTTTCTAGAAATTTGTCCATTTCATCTAGGTTGTCTAGTTTGTTGGCATATAGTTTCTCAATATCCTCTTATGATTCTTTTTATTTCTGTGAGGTCATTTGTAACTTCCCCCCTTTCATTTCTGATTGTATTTATTTGCATCTTCTCTCTTCTTTTCCTTGTTAATCTAGTGAGGGGTTTGTCAATTTTATTGATCTTCTCAAAGAAACAGCTTTTCATTTTGTTGATTTTCTCTATTGTTTTTCTGCTTTCATTTTCATTTATTTCTGCTCTAATCTTTATTATTTCTTTCCTTCTGCTTGCTTTGGGATTGGTTTGCTGTTCTTTTTCTAGTTTCTCTAGTTGTTCAGTTAAATCTTTGAGTTTAGCTCTTTCTTGTTTTTTAATATAGGCATTTAGGGCTATAAATTTCCCTCTCAAGACTGCCTTCGTTGTATCCCATAAGTTTTGATACATTGTGTTCTCATTTCCATTTGTCTCAATATATTTACTGATTTCACTTGCAATTTCTTCTTTGACCCACTGATTATTTAGGAGTGTGTTGTTTAGTCTCCAAACATTTGCAATTTTACTTTTTCCTGTCTATTATTGATTTCTAGTTTCATGCCAGTATGATCTGAGAAGGTGCTTTGTATGATTTCAATCTTTTTATATTTATTGAGAGCTGTCTTGTGACCTAACATGTGGTCTATCCTGGAGAAAGATCCATGGGCACTTGAGAAGTATGTATAACCTGCTGAGTTTGGATGCAGTGTTCTGTATATGTCTGTTAGGTCTAACTTGTTTATCATATTGTTCAAGTTCTCTGTTTCCTTGTTGATCTTCTGTCTAGTTGTTCTATCTAATGATGTGAGAGGGGTGGTGAAGTCTCCAACGATTATTGTAGAAATGTCTATGTTTTTCAGGGTCCCTCTCCCTTTCTCCCTTCAGTTTTGCCAGAGTTTGTCTTATATATTTTGGGGTACCCTGCTTAGGTGCATAGACATTTATGACTGTTATATCTTCCTGGTGGATCTTCCCTTTTATTAATATAAAATGGCCTTCCATATCTCTTATCACTTTTTTGCATTTGAAGTCTGTTTTGTGTGATATTAGTATAGCTACCCCTGCTCTTTTCTGTTTGCTATTCACGTGAAGTATCTTTTTCCAACCTTTTACTTTCAGCCGGTTTGTATCCCTGGGTCTGAGGTGAGTTTCTTGTAAGCAGCATATGGATGCCTCATGTTTTTTATCCATTCTTTCAGACTGTATCTTTTGATTGGAGAGTTTAATCCATTCATAGTCAATGATATTACTGTAAATGCACTATTTACTTCCTCCATCTTATTCTTTGTTATTCATATGTCCTCTTGTTTTTATCTCTCTTTTTACTCTTTTGGTTAGCCTTTCTGTTATTCTTTCTTCTACACTCTATTCCAAGCCTCTCTCTCCTGTCTTTTTCTTTCAGGTTCTAAGGCTTCCTTTAATATTTCCTGCAAAAGTGGATTCTTTTTTGCAAACTCTCTTAGTTTCTTGTTGTTTGTGAATACTTTATACTCACCTTCATATTTGAAGGACAGTTTTGCTGGGTAAAGAATTCTCGGCTGGCAGTTTTTCTCTTTCAGTTTCCTAATTGTATCATACCACTGTCTTCTTGCCTCCATGGTTTCTGAAGAGAACTCTGCACTAAATCTTAACGGACATCCATTGTACATGATTGTTTGCTTCTCTCTTGCTGCTCTGAGAATTTTCTCTTTATCTTTTACATTTGACATTCTGAGTAGTATGTGTCTTGACATAGGTCTATTTGGATTCATTCTCATTGGGGTACGGTGTGCTTCTTGGACATGTAAGTTCATTTCTTTCGTGAGAGTTGGGAAATTTTCAGCTATTATTTCCTAAAATACTCTTTCTGCCCGTTTTTCCTTCTCTTCCCCTTCTGGAACTCCCATGACACGTATGTTGTTGCGTTTTGTGTTGTCATTCAACTCTCTGAGCCCCTGCTAAATTTTTTTCCATTCCTTTCTCTCTCTGTTCTTTTCTCTCTTCAATTTTAGCTGCTCTGTCTTCAGTATCACTTATTCTTATTCTTTCTTCTATCATTTCGGGTCTGCTCTTGTATGCCTTAAATGTGTTTTTTTTGTTTGTTTGTTTTCTTATTGTGGGTAAAAATCAAAATTTTCACAATACATACCAACATTTGCAAAATGATATATAAATATATATGCATATATGTGCATTTGCTTACAAAAATGTTATTTCTGTATATATATAAATATATTTTAAGAGGTGCTTAGATACCCAAAATATTACATGGAACCCACTGGGATTCCCATGTTGCCAAACTCCCATACCTCCCACCACATCCCACACAAACATCTCCCACAAGTGTGGCCCATCACCCTCAATGGACTTACACATCCTGGGGCCTTGCCACCAACCATAGACCACAGTTCACACCATAGACCATACTCTCTCCCACACAGTTCTGAGTGGTGTCTGCTGATTTAAAATGGCCTACATCCGTTGCCACAAAGGTACTCAGGACAACCTCCAAATCCCAAAGAAGCCCCTTTATTTCAACTGCTCGTCCCCACCCTGCCCCAAAAGTGTCTAGTGGCCACTGGCTCCACCTCATTGTTATAATTTCTTCCATTGCTAGAATCACCATATATGAACAACAGAATACCATCAAGTCCACTCTAGTCCATAGTTCTTCCCCCAATCCTGAGGGGACTGGGATAGTGATGTCCACTCCACCTCCAAGTGTGAGAGGGCTTATATCCCATGGATATGGTGGGTTGGATGATCCTGCCTGCAGATGCAGGCCCTCTCCATTCCCTGGGATGGCCATTGCCCATCGTTGTCTCCTCGCCAGGTGACTTGGATGAGTTCATTGAGCTGTAGGGTAGGAGTTGCAGCTCCATCGAGATTCCATGCACACCTGGCAAATAGGTAGGCCAAAGGCTCCAGTCTCTGGAAGTATACCTAAAAACTTCAGCATCACATATAGGTTTGAATAGAAGGGACTGATGAACCATGTGCAGGGAGGACTTATTTGAGTCCAATTCTGTCACTCTCAGGAGCACAGATTCCAAAATAGAGCCCACGGATAAGGCATCAGTCTCTGGGTCTATCCCCACTTATATAGGACGTGGGTGTCTCCAGAGCTCTCAGGAGCCCCTCTGTGTGGGGTGATAGGCACTTAGATGTTCTATGAGCTCCTACTGAGGTGTGTGTAAGAGTCACCTCTGGGATGACCTCCCGACTCTCTTCGAAGTCTCTTAGCCACTTGAACTCATTTGTCTTTATCTTTTCCCCTTTAATTCAAGGTCTTTTTCCAGTTGTGTTGCCAGTTGGCACTTGGTATTAATCCCTCGTTGCCAGGGAGGGTCATCCCCGGGAGTCATGTCCCACGTTGGGGGGAAGGTAATGCAATCATATGCTGAGTTTGGCTTAGAGAGAGGCCACATTTGAGCAACAAGGAGGCTCCCAGATGGCAACCCTTAGGCACCCCACAGCTGCAGGCTAAGTCTCAGTTACAAGAGCAAAGACTCACAAGAGTAGTCATCAATAAAAAGAACACTCAGTGGGTCATCCTCTTTTGACAGACACTGTCCCTGCACTCAGAGGACTATTGCTGCTCCCGTGGAGACTGTGGCAGAGCTCTCCTGGCTAGGAATTCAGATTCCCTCATTTATTGTGTGATTGTCCACCCATCGAGACCATGACCCATCTTTTGATCTTTTGAACGATTTTGTATATCTTTCATGTATATTCGGATGAACTAATTCCCATGAAACCCCCCTCCCAGACACCCCTCACCAATAATCCCCTGCAGTACCCATTGTTACCCTTCTGTGATCCAAATCCTCCATGAACATGTAGTCCATAAAATAATCAAATACACTTACTAGGAAAAAGAAACAAGTATGATAAGCTTACATGCAAGAGACAAACATAAGGAAACTCAGGGGAAAAAAAAAAGAAAAGAGAAGGAAAAACAAACAAATAATCAAAAAAAAAACAAACAATATAAAATATAATTAGCGGATTGGGACATTCCAAAAATGGGCAAAAAGGCAAAGGAAATGCCTTTAAAAAATATATATATATATTTATATATATATATTCATGTTTTTTTCCTTTGTCTTTTTTTTTCTTTCCTTCCTTTTATCACGGTGTTATCGGATGTCTGGTGTGCCATGAGACCTTCCCCTTCTCAATCCCCATTGTCTCCCAATTTTTCATTTGATTTTCAAAGAAGTTTTAGGTCACAGCAAAGTCACATACGGAGTGCCGGAGACTCACAGATACCAAAACACCCCCCCTTCCTCACCCCATATTAACCCCCCTTTTTTTTTTAATGTTAGCATTGTTATAACTGTTATACAGATAGCAAAATATGGCAACCTAACAATGTCAATGATTTACAGTATAGTTTACAATTTAGATGATACAGTTTAATAATTTTGATGATATTTACCATGTCCTGTGTCTATTACTGTAAGGTAATGAAAAACCTTCCACATGACCACCAAACACCCCATTAGATCTTGACTGTTCCTTTCCCCCCAGCCCCCCAGGGCCCATGATACCACACTCTCCCTACCCATGGAATGTCAAGATTCACAGTTACATGGCCTGGGGATTTGAACCTGCACTTTCTAATCCACCCACCTGCAAGTGCTGCACCACCAAACACAGGAACACCACCACTCATCTGCCCCATCCCCCAACATGCAACCACACTCTATCCCTTTACCATAGATTATGTCCGTATGGGTGATGGCTCAAAGCCTGCTCTTTTCTTACTCTCCTTTGTTAACCTATCTTTCAGACAATGGTTCTCAGAGACTGCTCACATTCCTCAGTTCAGATCAGTGAGGTCATATACTGTTCATCCTTCAGTGCCTGGCTTGCTTCACTCAACATAAGGTCTTCAAGATTCATCCACGTTATTCCATATGTTAGCACTTTATTCCTTCTTACAGCTGAGTAATATTCCATTGTATGTATGTACCACATTTTCCTTATCCATTCGTCTGTTGATGGGCACCGTGGCTGATTCCAACTTTTGGCAATGGTGAACAATGCCGCTATGAACATTGCTGTGCATATATCTGTTTTTGTCTTTGCTTTCAGTTCTTCTGGGTATATACCCAGCAGTGGGATTGCTGGATCATACAGAAGATCTATTGCTAGTTTTCTGAGGAACCGCCAAACTGTCCTCCACAGTGGCTGGACCATACCGCAGTTCCACCCGCAGTGAATGAGGGTTCCTATTCCTCCACATCCTCTTCAACATTTAGTGTCTCCTGTTTTTTCAATAGCTGCCATTCTGATGGGTGTAAGATGGTATCTCATTGTAGTTTTGATTTGCATTTCCCTGATAGCAAGCGATGTTGATCATTTCTTCATGTGCTTTTTACCCATTTGTATTTCTTCCTTGGAGAAGTGTCTTTTCAGGACACTTGCCCATTTTTAAAATGGGTTGTTTGTCCTTTTATTTTCAAGGTGTAGGATTTCTTTATATATGCAGGATATTAGGCTCCTATCAGATATATGTTTGCCAAATATTTTTCTCCCATTGGGTAGGCTGCATATTTATTTTCTTAATAACATCCTTTGAGGTTCAGAAGTTTTTAATTTTGAGGAGATCCCATTTATCTATTTTTTCTCTTGCTGCTCATGCTTTGGCTGTGAAGTTCATGAAACCATTTCTACTACAAGGTCCTGTAGATGCTTCTCTACATTATCTTCCAAGGTCTTTATGGTTTTGACTCTTATGTTTACATCTTTGATCCACCTTGAGTTGATTTTTGTATAAGGTGTGAGATGGTATTCTTCTCTCATTCTTTTGGATATGGATATCCAGTTCTCCAAGCACCACTTGTTAAAGAGGCCATTCTCTCCCAAATGAGTGGGCTTCGTGGCCTTGTCAAATATCAGATGACTGTATATGCAAGGATCTATATCAGAACTCTCAATTCGGTTCCATTGGTCAGTATGTCTATCCTTGTGTCAATACCACAGAGTTTTGATCACTGTAGCTTTGTAGTATGTTTTAAAGTCAGGTAGTGTTATACCTCCAACTTCATTTTTCTTTTTCAATATATCTTTGGCAATTCTGGGCCTCTTGACTCTCCAAATATATTTTGTGGTTAGTTTTTCCAGTTCCTTAAAAAATATAGTGTTGACTTTTATTGGGATTTCATTAAATCTGTAGATTAGTTTGGATAGGATACACATCTTGATGATGTTTAGTCTTCCTATCCATGAACAGGCAATATTTTTCTATTTATTTAAGTCTTCTTTGATTTCCTTTAACAGTGTTGTGTAGTTTTCTGTATATAAGTCCTTTACATCTTTAGGTAAATTTATTCCTAGGTATTTGATTCTTTTATTTACTATTGTAAATGATATTTTTTTCCTGATTTCCTCCTCAGTTTGCTCGTTATTGGTGTACAGAAATGCTACTGATTTTTGAGCATTGATCTTATAGCCTGCAACATTACTGAACTCCTTTATAAGTTCTAGAAGCCTTGTTGTAGATTTCTCAGGGCTTTCTATGTATAGGATCATGTCATCTGCAAATAATGAAATTTTTACTTCTTCTTTTCCAATCTGGATACCTTTTATGTCCTTTTCTTGTCTCAGTGCTCATGCAAGTGCTTCTAAGACAATGTTAAATAGGAGTGGTGATAGTGGGCATCCTTGTTTTGTTCCCGATCTCAGGGGGAAGCCTTTGAGGATTTCACCGTTGAAAATTATGTTAGCTTTGGGTTTTTCATATATACCCTTTATCATTTTCAGAAAGTTTCCATCTATTCCTATCTTTTATAGTGTTTTTATAAGGAAAGTGTGCTGTATTTTGTCGAATGCTTTTTCTGCATCTGTAGAGATGATCATGTGGTTTTTTTCTTTCAATCTCTTTATGTGGTGTATTACATTGATTAATTTTCTTATATTGAACCATCCTTCCATACCCGGGATGAAACCCACTTGGTCATGGTGT
>JAKSZT010026380.1:3189-29938 GCA_026826555.1 Tolypeutes matacus
CTATCCTACCCAAACTAATCTACAGATTTAATGCAATCCCAATAAAAGTCAACACTGTATTTTTTAAGGAACTGGAAAAACTAACCACAAAATATATTTGGAGAGGCAAGAGGCCCCGAATTGCCAAAGACATATTGAAAAAGAAAAATGAAGTTGGAGGTATCACACTACCTGACTTTAAAACATACTACAAAGCTACAGTGATCAAAACTGTGTGGTATTGGCACAAGGATAGACCTACTGACCAATGGAACCGAATTGAGAGTTCTGATATAGATCCTCACATATACAGTTATCTAATATTTGACGAGGCCACGAAGCCCACTCAGTTGGTAGAGAATGGCCTCTTTAACAAGTGGTGCTTGGGGAAGCGGCTGTGGCTCAATCAGTGGGGCTCCCGTTTACCATGTGGGAGGCCCCGGGTTCGGTTCCCGGGGCCTCCTGGTGAGGGCAGGCCCGCCCGCACGGCGTGGTTGGCTGACCAAGCGAGCACGGGCAGCAAAGGGGGGATGAATAAATAAATAAAATCTTTAAAAAAAAAAAAAAAAAAAGGATTACAACAAGTGGTGCTTGGAGAACTGGATGTCCATATCCAAAAGAATGAGAGAAGAATACCATCTCACACCTTATACAAAAATCAACTCAAGATGGATCAAAGATCTAAATATAAGAGCCAAAACCATAAAGACCTTGGAAGATAATGTAGGGAAGCATCTACAGGACCTGGTAATAGGAAATGGTTTCATGAACTTCACAGCCAAAGCACGAGCAGCAAGAGAAAAAATAGATAAATGGGATCTCATCAAAATTAAAAACTTCTGCACCTCAAAGGATGTTATTAAGAAAATAAAAAGGCAGCCTACCCAATAGGAGAAAATATTTGGCAACCATATATCTGATAGGAGCCTAATATCCTGCATATATAAAGAAATCCTACACCTTGAAAATAAAAGGACAAACAACCCATTTAAAAAATGGGCAAGTGACTTGAAAAGACACTTCTCCAAGATATACAAATGCCTAAAAAGCACATGAAAAAATGCTCAACATCGCTTGCTATCAGGGAAATGCAAATCAAAACTACAATGAGATACCATCTTACAACCCATCAGAATGGCAGCTATTAAAAAAACAGGAGACACTAAATGTTGGAGAGGATGTGGAGGAACAGGAACCCTCATCCACTGCTGGTGGGACTGCAGTATGGTCCAGCCACTGTGGAGGACAGTTTGGCGGTTCCTCAGAAAACTAACAATAGATCTTCCGTATGATCCAGCAATTCCACTGCTGGGTATATACCCAGAAGAACTGAAAGCAAAGACACAAACAGATATATGCACACCAATGTTCATAGCGGCATTGTTCACCATTGCCAAAAGTTGGAATCAGCCCTGGTGCCCATCAACAGACGAATGGATAAGCAAAATGTGGTACATACATACAATGGAATATTACTCAGCTGTAAGAAGGAATAAAGTGCTAACACATGGAATAACGTGGATGAATCTTGAAGACCTTATGTTGAGTGAAGCAAGCCAGGCACTGAAGGATGAACAGTATATGGCCTCACTGATCTGAACTAAGGAAAGTGAGCAGTCTCTGAGAACCATTGTCTGAAAGATAGGTTAACAAGGGAGAGTAAGAGAAGAGCAGGCTTTGAGCCATCACCCATACGGACATAATCTATGGTAAAGGGATAGAGTGTGGTTGCATGTTGGGGGATGGGGCAGATGGGTGGTGGTGTTCCTGGGTTTGGTGGTGCAGCGCTGGCGGGTGTGTGGATTAGGAAGGGCAGGTTCAAATTCCCAGGGCATGTTAACTGTGAATCTTGACATTCCATGGGTCGGGATAGGGTGGTGTCATGTGCCCTGGGTGGCTGGGGGGAAGGGAACAGTCAAGGTCTAATGGGGTGTTTGGTGGTCATGGGGAAGGTTTTTCATTACCTTACAGTAATGAACACAGGACATGGTAAATATCAAAATTATTAAACTGTATCATCTAAATTGTAAACTATACTGTAAATCATTAACAATGTTTAATTGCTATATTTTGCTATCTGTATAACAGTTATAACAATGCTAACATCCAAAAAAAAAGGAGGGGTGTTAATATGGGGTGGGGAAGGGGGTGGTGGTTTGGTATCTGGGAGTCTCTGGTACTGTGTGTGACTTTACTGTGACCTAAAACTTCTTTGAAGATTAAATGAAAATTTGGGAGACAATGGGGATTGAGAGGGGGAAGGTGTCACGGCACACAGGACATCCGATAACACAGTAATAAAAGGAAAAAAAGAATATATATATATATTTTTTTTAAAGGCATTTCTTTTGTTTTTCCCCATTTTTTTGAATGCCCCAATCCGCTAATTATATTTTTTTTCCCTGAGTTTCCCTATGTTTGTCTCTTGCATGTAAGCTTATCATTGTTGTTTCTTTTTCCTATTAAGTGTATTTGATTATTTTATGGACTAATGTTCATGGAGGATTTGGATCACAGAAGGGTTACAATGGGTACTGCAGGGGATTATTGGTGGGAGGTGTCTGCGAGGGGGGATTCATGGGAGTTAGTTCATCCGAATATACATGAAAGATATACAAAATTGTTCAAAAGATCAAAAGATGGGGCATGGTCACGATGGGTGGACAATCACACAATAAATGAGGGAATCTGAATTCCTAGCCTGGAGAGCTCTGCCACAGTCTCCAAGAGAGCAGCAATAGTCCTCTGAGTGCAGGGACAATGTCTGTCAAAAGAGGATGACCCACTGATGAGTTCTTTTTATTGATGACTACCCTTGTGAGTCTGCTCTTGTAACTGAGACTTAGCTTGCTATTGTGGGGTGCCTAAGGGTTGCCGCCTGAGAGCCTCCTTGTTGCTCAAATGTAGCCTCTCTAAGCCAAACTCAGCATATGAATACATTACCTTCCCCGCAACGTGGGGCATGACTCCCGGGGATGAGCCTCCCTGGCAACAAGGGATTAATACCATGTGCCAACTGGCAACACAACTGGAAAAAGACCTTGAATAAAAGGGGGAAAAGGTAAACACAAATGAGTTCAAGTGGCTAAGAGACTTCAAAGAGAGTCGAGAGGTCATCCCAGAGGCAACTCATGCACACCTCAGTAGGAGCTCATAGAACCTCAAAGTGCCTATCATCCCACACAGAGGGGCTCCTGAGAGCTCTGGAGACACCCAGGTCCTATATAAGGGGGGACAGCCCCAGAGACTGATACCTTATCAGTGGGCTCTATTTTGGAATCTGTGCTCCTGAGAGTGACAGAATTGGACTCAAATAAGTCCTCCCTGCACATGGTTCATCAGTCCCTTCTATTCAAACCTATATGTGATGCTGGAGTTTTTAGGTATACTTCCAGAGGCTGGAGCCTCTGGCCTACCTATGTGCCAGGTGTGCGTGGAATCTCGGTGGAGCTGCAACTCCTACCCTACAGCTCAATGGACTCATCCAAGTCACCTGGCGAGGAGACAATGATGGGCAATGGCCAGCCCAGGGAATGGAGAGGGCCTGCATCTGCAGGCAGGATCATCCCACCCACCATATCCATGGGATATAAGCCCTCTCACTTGGAGGTGGGGTGGACATCACCATCCCAGTCCCCTCAGGATTAGGGGAAGAACTATTGACTAGAGTGGACTTGATGGTAGTCTGTTGTACACATATGGTGATTCTAGCAATGGAAGAAATTATAACTGAGGTGGAGCCAGTGGCCACTTGACACTTTTGGGGCAGGGAGAGGATGTGCAGTTGAAATACAGGGGCTTCTTTAGGATTTGGAGGTTGTCCTGAGTACCGTTATGGCAACGGATGTAGACCATTTTAAATCAGCACACACCACTCAGAACTGTGTGGGAGAGAATGTGGTGTACCATGTCTATGGTTGGTGGCAAGGCCCCAGGATGTATAAGTCCATTGAGGGTGGTGGGCCACACTTGTGGGAGATGTTTGTGGGAGATGTGGTGGGAAGTGTGGGAGGTGGGCAACATGGGAATCCCGGTGGGTTCTGTGTAATATTTTAGGTAATCTAAGCACCTCTTAAAATATATTTATATATATATAAATAACATGTTTGTAAGCAAGTGCACATATATGCATATATACTTATATATCATTTTACAAATATTGGTATGTATTGTGAAAATTTTGATTTTTACCCACAATAAAAAATAAATTAAAATAAATAAAAAAATTTTAAAAATCAATTAAAGTTGACTCCTTGACAGTTGTTGCCCTTGACGTGAAAATTTCAAGGCAATTTTGTCCAATCAAACCCTGCTGCCCAAACAAGTAGAGGAAACCTCCTTGGTTCAGCCAAATACTAGACAGGACATTCTTTGTGTCAGCAAAATCCTGAAATTTCATAAAAGGAACATGTGTTAGAACACTGTGACCAAAATTAATAAAGGATTATAGTTAATAGCACAAGTATACAAAAATATGCTACCACTAACTGTAACAAATGTTCTACACCAATGCAAGGCAAGAGTGGGTGTGGTATGTGAGTCCTGTATTTTATGCATAATTATTCTGTAAACATACAACTTCTTTTATAGGAGAAAAAAGAACACTGCAGGCCAACTGGCAGAAAAACATGTGCTGGGTCGGCAGGGGAGGTGCCATACAGGATCAAGGGGAGGCATTAAGAGTCCTCAGGGAACAGCTGGCACTAATCCATTCCCACTCTAGGGGTCTGGGAGCCAAAATGGATGACACTCACCACAGGAGATATAGCAGGTGTATGGCTCTCCACCTTCTTGCCACAGCTTGCAATCACCACTAGGTGTCTAAGCCACTAGACAGCACTTCTCCAGGCAAGCAGATTCCAAACCTTAGGGCCTCAGGCTTCAAATTAATGCAGTCTCCAGGGATACCGCCCCTGACTGGGCTACCAGAACTGTCACACTATAAAAAAGAACAGGAGAACTATTTAGAAAACACACCCAGCAAAGAACGTGAAGACTTTTCTATAGATTCTTCTCAGCGACCCAAGTATCTAGTTCCCTCAAATGAGTCAGAATTTATTTTTGACATCAAGACCAGTGTCAGAGACTCTAGTCTGAGAAATCATCATTCTCAATTTAGGGATGAGAGACTTGGGTTAAGAGATACCATTCAGGGCAACAGATGTGGCTCAAGCCGGAGCTTTCACCTCCCACACGTGAGGTCCCGGGTACCCCCTGAAAACACAAAAACAAAAACAACTCAAGAAAGCCGATGTGGCTCAGTGGCTGAGCGCAGGCTTCCCACATACAAGGTCGAGGTTTCAATCCCCGGTTCCTGGTACCTCTAGAAATACCATTCAAATTGGTCCCAATATATAGGGATCTGGCAAATAAAATGTTCCAGGATGGGAAATTCAGGACAGTAGGAAATAAATGTAGAACTGCAGAGGACAATACCACTAGAGCGCTACACATGTAACTCAAGCATATAGAAAAATAGATGGATGTAGGCTTAAGCAAAAATATAGGAAATTACAAACAGATTAGCTAACCAAAAAAGTGGTCTGGAAAAAATAATCAGGGTGAAATTTTTGCACTGCTGAACGTTTTCGTTAGAAGATACAAGGAGATGCCATAATGCCTCATTAAGATAAGCTTGGGGACAAAATGGTCAGAGAGGCACTGGAAGGGCCCTCTCACCTTATACTCACCTTTATTCAAAGAAAACACACCAACCGATGTCTTAAAGCCGAAGCCCCTAAAAGACGGGGAAATGAGATATATGTACCATCAATAACGGTCCCTGGCCATCATATTCCCCAAGCCAGGGTACCAGGGATCCCGGTTCTGGGATTTGGGGGGCTGGGGCTTGTCAGCGCGCTGCGGTGATGGCGTCAGCGAGACACTCAGAATCACCTGGGGTCATCATCACCCCCATTCTCCCCCCAGCGGCCGCCACTCCATCTCGCACAACATTTACCTCCAGGCGCTGGAACTCGCCTGCGGGGTTCAGTGGCCTGGGGAGAAAGCAAAGAGTCAGCAGAGGCCGAAGAGAGTACGGCCAAGTTTTCCTTGCCCCCAGGCTGGTCAGTTTCTAGTAATGGCGTCACAGAGACGTCAGAAACTCTAGTCTGTAATGGTAAATCATCCTTCTCAGCCTCGGACTGCATTCCCCCTCACCCAGCAGGGACCCTGAGGTACCTGCACGTGGTGGTAAAAGAAAGATGGCGCAAGGCGCTGGAACCCGCCGTCTTCCTTTGGCTCAGGTGACAACCTCCATGGGAGGTATCGGGTGAAGAACAGTGCAACCATTACCACCTCTCACAAAGCCGCCGCCCAAAGGGAGAAAAAGGTCTAAACTGTCGGGCCAGGGCTATTTAAGGTGGCGCGGGGGCCTGACGGGCATGGCTGTCTTCTTAGTTGCCTGGCTTGATCCGCGGCGAGTTCGCAATCGTTCTTTCAAATAGGAATAAAAGAGTGAAAGAGAGGCTATGAAAGTAGGTTTCACACTCTTCTGAGCAACTGTTCGGAGGTGCTTTGTGAATTTTGAAAAACAAAAAACAGGCGACTTGGCTGCCCAAGGAGGAGAAAGTCCCCGGCACTGACGGGGCGCGCGCGCAGCTGGTTGCCTTCCGGGTAGCCCAGGCCAATCAATTTCATGGGGGTGGTTGGGGCTGAGAAAAGCGGTGGACGCCATTGCGAGCCATTCACGACCGAAGGTTTCCTCCCTCGTCCTCGCTCATCCCAGGTTGGGGTGGGGGTCACCCGGCTCCATTCGGCCAGCGAAGTCTGAATTCGCGCCCCTTCGACTCCGCAGACCCGTCAGGCATTTCCTTTTCCGGTCCTTTTTAGGAACCGCGCGTAGCCTGGAGTTGGCGTCAGGCGGGTGCAAGTGTTCATACTCTTTGTCATAGGGGAAGTGGGAGCAGACGGAGTTGGGGTGGAGGTGTTGCCAGCCTTGTTCTGTCTAGGCTAGCTTACGCTCCCTCAGAAATCTTCCCTAGTCGTTTGTTCTTGGCCCTTTATCCACCGGCTCATATTTTTTCCTAAATCCCATCTTCCATTTATATACCCCTCGTATATAAATGCAGATAATTTGGTAACGTATGTTGGCATCTTTTTCTTCATCTTGTGAAAAAGCCACCTATAATAGGATGATGTGGGGAGTTACAAACCACACAGATTCCTTTTGTTTTGTTCCGTTTTTCTTACCGGGGCCGGTACCTCGTATGTGGGAAGCAGGCGTTCAACTACTGAGCCACATCGGCTCCCGAGTGGGTTTTTTTTCCTTTGCCTGTTGTTTTGTTTTTGTTTTTCTTTTTTCGGGAATCACCGAGAACCGAACCTGAAGCCCATCATGTGGGAGTTGAGTGCTCAATTGCTTGAGCCACATCCCCTCCCCCAGATTCCTTTTGAGTGACTTAACTTAGGTGTCAGGAGCTCAAGAGTAAAATTTGGAAGACCATTGTAGGTACAGGAAATATGTCTTGTCTTTTACTTCCCTCCTCTGCAATTACCTTTCCACCTGCCCTTCTGTCCTCTAAGATTTCAACCTTCCATCATAAAGTTTTCTTTCAAGAGTCCTACTTTATTCACTTGTTTGACACATTTCACATTCCTTGGCTCCCAGGAGCTAAATTTCATCTGTAGCAGATAGTGCAAAATAATTGCACTACCCAAGATGTATGTATGTCACCTTGGGAGGCAGTGACTTCTTATATTGTTATTTTGCTTCCTGACAACCACTTCTCTAACCAGAGAGTCATGAAGAATTTTTCAGCCTCAGCAATTCTTACCATCCCATTAAAACATTGCTGCTGCTGCTAGTGAATCAACCCTTTAAAGCTTTTTAAGCCTTCAGGCTTTTAACTCAACAGCACAAAAAATCCCTTACCACCAGCTACTGCCCCTGAAAACACATCTTCCTGCTCTCCCTCTCCCACCCCCTATAAACCCGGAAATATAAAATCAGTAGCTTCTGTTGCAATGGTTCTCAACATTCACTACACGTTAAAAACCTGTGGGCAGGGAAGCGGCTGTGGCTCAATCAGTAGGGCTCCCGTTTACCATATGGGAGGCCCCGGGTTCCGTTCCTGGGGCCTCCTGGTGAAGGCAAGCCCGCCTGCACTAGCGTGGTTAGCTGACCCAGCGAGCACAAGCAGCAAGGGAGGGATAAAATGAATAAATAAATAAAATCTTTAAAAAAAAAAAAACCTGTGGGCACCTTTAATTACATACAAATACCTGGGCCCTACTCCCAGAGATTCTGAATTGACCTGAGTGAGACTTCCCCAAATGCTTTTATGTTGCAGCTGGGGTGGAGAAGCAGGGTTCTAATGGCTTCAAGCTAAAGGATCTGTTTCCTCTACTGTCTTGCAAGTAAAAAAAAAAAAAAGAATCCCCAATTCTTACTGCTGCAGTTTTTCCCATAGTTTTATATAGTGTGGTCAGAAGCTACAGTATTGGGGTCGGATGTGGCTCAACTGGTTGGGCGTCCGTCTCCCATATGGAGGGACCCGGGTTCGCTCCCTGGGACCTCCCGGTAAAAAAAAAAAAAAAAAGCTACAGTATTAACTTAAAGTTCACCTATCTTATAGTAACACAGGTCTTTGCCCAGGAACTGAGGCCCTCTTACCATATTTTTCCTTTACAAGTTTTCAAGGAAGGGCTTTGTTTGAATACTTTGTCATTCCTAAAATATATGACTTTCTCACAGGGCAAAAATTTGATGACCCATGCAGGGGTTCTTACCCTTTTTTGTTCCATGGACCCCTTTGCCAGTCAGGTGAAAACCACAGACCCTTTAACTAAGTCCACACTATACTTAATATATCACACCCCCCACAAGAATAATGTTTTTTTGAATTTCAATTCAAGATCAGACCCCTTGTTAACCCTTGCACTAAGGAAAGAGGGATGTGGGAGGGAAATCCATTTACCTGGATCTTCCCAGCTCTATATCTCCTTTTCTCTTTTTCTCATAATTAAATTTGCTATTGTTTATAGAAGGACAAACAAAGGAGCTACTGATGGTCAAAACATCACTTTGGACCAGACAGGTATAATCAAATGCCAACAGTATTCAGAATTTAAAAAAAACTTTGGCCCCGAATTTTAACTTGCTGCTCTAATCTTGGCCTGGATGTGCAACCAAAGTGACCACGTCCACATCCCAAACTGAGAAAAGATTTTGAAAACCTACTTTAGAGGTGGTGTGGTGACTGAGATGGAAAGAACCTGGTACAGTGTCTGGCCCATCCCTCATTTGTTGCCATGGTCCCAAACTCTCAATAGCTCACTCCTGAAGATCTTCACTTTGGAAGCTAGCTTGCTCTGGAAGTGAGAACATTCAGAGGCTATGCCTTATTTTAAAAGAAGGCAACAAAAGCCAGGAGAGGCTCAATCATTTCTATTTGGTCACATAGCTGGTATTCACAGAGCCAGCCTGTAAGCCCACGTCTCATTTTGTCATTTTGTCCACAAACGTTTATAATTTTCATAAAAGCCTGGAAGATTTAGGTCAGGAGTGAGAAACGAAACTCAAAGGCTCTGTGCATATTTTGTGCAGGAAGGAGATCAGGAAGCCCCCCTACTGCCTATCCCCTTCCTGCCCAATCAATGGATACCAACCTCTCCTACCCCAGACCCATTTGTGCCCCAACCCTATGTTTCCCAGAAACAACCCCGACCCCAATAAAAATGGGCACATGCAATTTTTAACCTACCTAACACCTCCCTTCCAGAGTTAGCCATGCTTTGGATATGAGTAATTACCCCCCACAGAAGCATTGTTCCATTCATGTGTAATTCATTAATTCCATGAATTCACACATACAGAATAGAACACGTTATCCTTACCCAAATACAAAGAATAGACACGCTTACACATATTTAACATTTTATTTTTCATCCTTAGTAAACAAAGTATAAAAATAAACATTCCCTGACTTTGACATGTTCTGCAAAGCAACTAATTGGACAGAGGGTGGCAGTGTTGTTTGGGAATTGAAAAGGGCACAGGGAAGAGAAAAGAGGCAGTGTCAACTTACATTAAAGGTAAACAATTCTAATAAGCACATTGGTTATATCACATTAAAGATGCAAGGAAGCTAATTATCAACTTACAAATTAAACTTTATAATAAACCGAAGAGTAGAAGGCTGAAAGTGGAAAAAATAGAGGGCAATAAAATGCCCATGACAGCCAAACTTGTCAAGGACAAAATATGAGCAAAGAGGAAATGGGCCCCTAGTCCACCTCCTCAATGGTGGGGCCAGATCCCGAGCTCCCCCTGGGGGCCTGAGCCCCGAAGCCACCGGCCCCGGGACCGCCCCCGCCCTGGTACAGCCCGCTGATGATGGGGTTACACACCTGCTCCAACTCCTTCCTCTTGTGCTCAAACTCGTCCTTCTCGGCCAGCGTGTTCGCGTCCAGCCAGGAAATCACCTCCTGGCACTTGTCCAGCACCTTCTTCTTGTCCGCCTCGCTGAGCTTGCCCTTGAGCCCCTCGTCCTCCACGGCGCTCTTCATGTTGAACGCATACGACTCCAGGGCGTTCTTGGCAGACACCCTCTCGCGCTGGACCTCGTCCTCGGCCTTGTACTTCTCGGCCTCCTGCACCATGCGCTCGATCTCCTCCTTGCTCAGCCGGCCCTTGTCGTTGGTGATGGTGATCTTGTTGGCCTTGCCGGTGCTCTTGTCCGTGGCGGTGACGTTCAGGATGCCGTTAGCGTCGATGTCGAAGGTCACCTCGATCTGGGGCACGCCCCTGGGGGCCGGCGGGATGCCGCTCAGCTCGAAGCGCCCCAGCAGGTTGTTGTCGCGCGTCATGGCGCGCTCGCCCTCGTACACCTGGATCAGCACGCCCGGCTGGTTGTCCGAGTAGGTGGTAAACACCTGCGTCTGCTTGGTGGGGATGGTGGAGTTGCGCTTGATGAGCGCGGTCATCACGCCCCCCGCCGTCTCCAGCCCCAGCGACAGGGGCGCCACGTCCAGCAGCAGCAGGTCCTGCACGTTCTCAGACTTGTCCCCCATCAGGATGGCCGCCTGCACCGCCGCCCCGTAGGCCACCGCCTCGTCGGGGTTGATGCTCTTGTTGAGGTCGCGCCCGTTGAAGAAGTCCTGCAGCAGCTTCTGCACCTTGGGGATGCGCGTCGAGCCCCCCACCAGCACCAGGTCGTGGATCTGGGCCTTGTCCAGCTTGGCGTCGCGCAGCGCCTTCTCCACGGGCTCCAGGGTGCTCCGGAACAGGTCGGAGCACAGCTCCTCGAAGCGCGCCCTGGTGATAGACGTGTAGAAGTCGATGCCCTCGAACAGGGAGTCGATCTCCAGGCTGGCCTGCGTGCTGGACGACAGGGTCCTCTTGGCCCTCTCGCAGGCCGTGCGCAGCCGCCGCACGGCGCGCTTGTTCTGGCTGATGTCCTTCTTGTGCTTCCTCTTGAACTCCTCCACGAAGTGGCTCACCAGCCTGTTGTCGAAGTCCTCGCCGCCCAGGTGGGTGTCCCCGGCCGTCGCCTTCACCTCGAAGATGCCGTCGTCGATCGTCAGGATGGACACGTCGAACGTGCCGCCGCCCAGGTCGAAGATGAGCACGTTGCGCTCCCCCTTGCCCGTGCGGTCCAGCCCGTAGGCGATGGCGGCGGCCGTGGGCTCGTTGATGATCCTCAGCACGTTCAGCCCGGCGATCACGCCCGCATCCTTGGTGGCCTGGCGCTGCGAGTCGTTGAAGTAGGCCGGCACGGTGATCACCGCGTTGGTCACCGCGCAGCCCAGGTACGCCTCGGCGATCTCCTTCATCTTCGTCAGCACCATGGACGAGATCTCCTCGGGGTAGAACGCCTTGCTCTCCCCCTTGTAGCTCACCTGCACCTTGGGCTTGTCCCCGTCGTTGATCACCTGGAACGGCCAGTGCTTCATGTCCGACTGCACCACCGGGTCGCCGAACTTGCGGCCGATCAGCCGCTTGGCGTCGAACACCGTATTCTGCGGGTTCAGCGCCACCTGGTTCTTGGCCGCATCCCCGATGAGCCGCTCGGTGTCGGTGAAGGCCACGTAGCTGGGGGTGGTGCGGTTGCCCTGGTCGTTGGCGATGATCTCCACCTTGCCGTGCTGGAACACCCCCACGCACGAGTAGGTGGTGCCCAGGTCGATGCCGATCGCCGTGCTTCTAGCCATGCCGCACCGCTGCTGGGGACCCGCGCTGACACTCCGGCCGGGAGACGATGAGGAGCTCGGCCCTTGCTGAAAGCCGGCCACTGGGCGCGCCGCTGCCGCGCACTGTCGCTGTCGGAGGCTGCGGGGTGCAGGCGCCGCGCTCTCGGGAGGACACAGCCTCGCTGTGTCTCAGGCTCGCTGCTGCTCAGGGCGGCGGCGCCCAGCGTTTATAGGTCTTCCCGGGGCCCCGCCTCTCCCCTCCTCCGCCAGTCACCGAGCCCAGCGGGGCCGGCGGGCCGGGAAGGTTCCAGGGGTTTCCTCCCGCGTCCGGCCCCCAGGCTCTCTGGGCCCAATCAGCGCCTGGGTGCCGCCCGTCCCAGAACTCTCCAGACTCTTCTCGGAGTCTCTGGTCCGGGCGGGAGCCCAGAGAGGCGGGGGGAGGCGGGGAGAGGGGCTGCTGCCTCCGCCCACGCCCTTTCCATGGCGACGCTGGCCGCCAGCCCTTACTTGGGACTGTCCGGAACCGCGGGGTGGTGCGGATTCATACTAGCTGGGTGGTTTACGGTAGGATTAAGGGTTACGCACCACTCCCAGGTGAAGAAGACGGAAAGTTCCAGAGGGTGTTGAGGGGGGCGTGACATCGGGGCTGATTGGCCCCTTGCAGGGGAGGAGCGCGTCCGTTGGGTCAGGGCTGGGGCGAATAGGCTGGGTTACCAGAGCATGCATGGTCCGTTGGATGTTATTTTCCATTTTCGGTTTAAGGTGGGATCCAGAAGGAGAGGCATGAGACACAGTGTTGACCTCATCTTTAACCTAGGCGGACAGAGTATATGGGGCTGTAGGTTTTCAGAGGAAATGCAATAATTTAAACAGGCGGTTCTAAAACAGAAAGACCACATCGCCGAGGAAGGAACCCTCTGGGATTGGGGGTGGGGGGCGGTGGTGGATCAGGCGCGCCTCTTTGCCTTGGTTGGACCCAAGCTTTGAGAAAAGAAAATTTTCCAAAGAACAGCGGGAGTCTGTTAGGCCTTTGGGACTTCCCCCTTTCTTTCATCCTTCTCAGCCTGTGGTCCCGGCCACCCCTCCCTGGGGCCTGCCTCCTTCCCACTTCCTGAGTCAACCCCTGGTGGTGGGCCAAGCAAAGGCCCGCCTTGGAGTTCCGAATTCGATTGTCAGCTCTGCCCCTGCAGCCCCCAGCTGTCCACTACTTTCAGATTAAATGCTGGGAGGTGGTGGGCCTGCGAGGGAGGTAGAGATGAGGTGGGAGGCATCTCATGCCATGCCACAGTGGGTTAAAAGATAGTCTGTTATAGGCAAGCGCGTCGGGATGAGGCTGTAAGGTGGGTGGAGTTGGCGTGACCCCAGGTTCTAGTTCTGGCTTCCCTAAAGTCTCAAAGAATTTGGCCTGCGCTTGATTCACCCACTTAGTTTTTTAGCCTAGATTCTACCCTTCCAAGCATTTTATTTTCTCGTGTCTTAAAGGCAATTCCATTTGGTAATTTCTGTCGACTTCTGTTCCTTCATCCACTGTGGGGGTGCCAGACCCGGTATTAGGTGATGGAAATGAAAATATGAAGGTCATTATAGCAACAGTAATGGGTTCACCATCCACGGAAATATATACATCCACTACTTCACCCACAAGCCTTCAGCACAAAAAGAGTAAGAACACAAGTTGGGCGAAAGCAGTTTTGGATGGAGGTTGGGAAGCCTGCCTTTGAAGGCTTCTGGCTTGGCACTCTTCATTGCCCAAGCACCCACTCACACCAACAGACCTGTCCTACATCAATCTACTATCCTGGTACTTCAGTAATGGTCTCCCAGGTGGCTCTGGCCCTGTAAGGGCTCCATGGCACCAGCAGCAGTGCAGTAGAAGACTGCAGTGCCAACAGTACTGCCAGAGTGTCTGGCAGGAGAGATCTGTTTGCCAGTATGTGTGAAATAATCCCTGTGAACCTCCAGCATTTTGGAAGAGTAGATAAATTGAAAGGGCCTAAACTCCGCAGGAAATGGCAAGAGCCAAGGGAATTTGAATTATTACTCAAATAGTAGATTGGAGAGACTGGTAATGATATGGATATTATAAGGAAGAACCTTTGGATTGTTTTATTTTTTTTTTATTTTTCAGCTTTCCCATCATTGTTATGAACATTAGAACTTAAACTCAGAATAAAGAAACCTGTGCAAATGGAAAAAAAAAAAAAAACACTCCTTTCCTGGAATCCAAGGGTGCTCAGTTGTTTGTTCTGTAATTTGCTCAGCATAATCAGACTGATATTGCAAAGAGATTGGTTTAATAATCCTGTGTGTGTTTGTGCATGTAGATTTAATTTCTTTTCTATTAAAATATGGCTCCCTGATGAATCACCTGTCTAATCTAGTCAAACTGGTCAAACTTCAGAAATTTTCCATGTCTCTCCATGCCCTCTTTTGCTGGTAACTCCCCAAACTTCCATCCTAGCTCTCTAGTGTATCAACCCTTCAAAAAGCCTTAACTTCACCTTATTCATCCAGTAAGCCCCTTCACCACCAGCTTGTACCAGTGGGAGTTCTGGATTCGTTCATTTCTTTCCACTAAAATCTCCTGAAATTTAAGGAAATTTCTTTTTTGGCTTGGAGCTTAGGGAGTCACTGTGTCCACTCTTAGTAGGTGAGGTGATGATAGGACTACAAAGATTGCTGCTGCAGAAGTAGCAGAGAAAGCTCCACTGGAAATGCTTTTGTCCATGAATCAGTCAGCCACACACTGTGGTTAAAGTCGACAATACTATAATAGACCTACCTTTTGGGTTAAATCTTCCTCTTTGGTCTGGCCCAAATCTCTTTTATTTATTTATTTATTTATTTATTTTTAAAGATTGTATTTATTTATTCATTTATCCCCCCTTGCTGCTTGTGCTCACTGGGTCAGCTAACCACGCCGTGCGGGCGGGCTTGCCTTCACCAGGAGGCCCCGGGAACCGAACCCGGGGCCCCCCATATGGTAAACGGGAGCCCCACTGATTGAGCCACAGCCGCCTCCCCCAAATCTCTTTTATACTCCTGTTCCATTTCCTGGCGAGGAAGGGGTTACCTGGATTTTGTCTTTCTTAAGGCAGAAACCCAATCACAAGTTCAATTGGTGTCTAAGGTGACTATAAGTACAAGAGCATTTGCAGAACATTAATGTATTTTGGAATTAGGTTTACATTGGGTTCAGTTTTTGGAAAGATTAGGGCTCAGGTTCCCCAAGCTCCCCTTTGTCTTAGAGTTTGTCAAGTGGTACCATTTTCCCCTCAGCTCTGTTGGTTTTAAAAGATGGAATAATTCTTATGTTTATCCAAATGAAAGCATAAGAGGTAACTGAGGTCAAAACGGGAAATTTCATGTTGTACATATGTTACCAGGACAATTTTTTAAAATTACACCCATACAACTCTACAACAAAAGGTGTGAACCCTATTGTAATCTATGGAATTAATGTAATATTGCTTAATCAATGTAACACACTAATGTTAATAATAGGGAAAACTGAGGAGTGGGGTGGGTATGGGAACACTACTTTCTTTTTTTTTTTTTTTTTTTTTAAAGATTTTATTTATTTATTCATTTATCCCCCCCTTGCTGCTTGTGCTCGCTGGGTCAGCTAACCACGCTGTGCGGGCGGGCTTGCCTTCACCAGGAGGCCCCGGGAACTGAACCCGGGGCCTCCCATATGGCAAACGGGAGCCCCACTGATTGAGCCACAGCCGCTTCCCAGGAAACACTACTTTCTGAATGATTTTTCTGTAAAACTACAACTGCTCTAAAACATAATTTTTAAAAAGGTGAGAGAGAGAACTGATTGTGAAACCTAGAACCAGCCATTCTTAACCAAATAGTACAGCTATCAATGTTAAGGGATCCCAGGGGATATCCAGCAGGGTGGCTAAAACCTGAGAAAGAAAAGACCTGGGTTTGCATTGCAGCTGTAATTATTTGTTGAGGCTCTTTTTCTTTTTCTTTTAAGGAGGTACTGGGGATTGAACCCAGGACCTTGTACATGGGATGCAGGCATGCTCAAACCTCTGGGCTACACCTGCTACCGGAGACTGATTTTCTTTTATTTTTTAAACTACATGATTTTGAGTTACCTCGAGTATTTGTCTTTGTATGCTCCTCTCTAAAATAGAATCATTATCTATTTCATGGAATGGTGGCATCAGGATTAGTAAGAGCACTTCTCAGGTCTTAGTTCACGTTGGTCACCCAGAACTCACTTGCAGTTGGCCTCTGGGTCCCTTTTTGCTTGAGTCCCATACTTTCCTGTCTGACCTCCCTGTGATTCTTAATGAGGTCCTTACGAGGTGGGGGGACACAACCAGGCTATGGCATTACTTCCAGATTCTTACATAAAGTGTGTTAAGATCTTCCACAGAGGCTATTTGACCAACGCTTTCATTTCCAAAGGTGAGCACAAAAGCTTAGAGAGGTTATGTGGCCAGGTCTGGTCACCCAGACAATTCCAGAGCCCATGACTGAACATTTAGTCCTCACAGACCCTATTTTTGAGTCCTTCTAATACAGGCTCGTGGATCTGATCCTTCACAGCGAGAAACAAATGGCCACAGAAGGGAATGAGGAGTGAATGTCAGGGGTCTGCATGCACTGGGGGCACCAGGCGGTCTGTGAGGAGCCAGGGACGCCCCTCCTGGCCTAATGCTCCTGCTTCTCGCCCACGACCCGCCCCCCACAAACCCCCACCCTCCCCACCTTCCAGCTTCTCCCTTCCCTGACCACCCCCTACCCCTTGTGAAAGGACTGCTCTATTGGAGAGTGGGGAGCCCCATTTCTATGGCAATGCTGGCACGTACTTCACAGAATCTTCTGAAAGGTAAATTTAGAGCAGTGACTAAGCCGGATGTTCTAGGGTGCCGCGGGCTTGGGGGGCTGGGAGACTCGGGCGGGGCAGTTTGTTTGTTGAGGAGCGTTCCCAAGAGCAGTGACAGGGCGCTCCCCGACTGGGGCGCAGAAAACTGGAGAACGTTCTGGGCATTACCCGAAACAGGGCAAAGAAGCTGGAGCCCGAGAGACTGGGCAGGACGGGACGGGGTTGGCCGAGGAGGTGCCTCGCCTGCGCTTTCTGTTTTCTCAAAACGGGATTAAAGGGGAAAGAAGGGAGACCTTTAGAGCTTCTCTCACAGTAGCTAGTTTGTCAGAAAAACTGGAAAGTTTTGCATCTCTCATAAAATCAAGGGCGGCCAGACGCGAGGCTGGGGCGCGCCACGGGCTGGTTTGGCGACAGGAGCGGGAGGCGGCTGTGGGGCTGCTGGGGGCTCTGTGCCGCCACCTCCCGCCTGCCTGGAGTCCCTCGGCTGGGAGCGTCTGAAGGAGTAAAGAGTCAAAGACCCTGGCGAGTCATTCTGCCCTTCTGGACTCTGCGCCATCCCAGTCCCTCGACCTGCCCGCTTCCTTGCTCCACCCCACTCCCACCCCTGCTTCTGCGCCCTGGTGGACACGGGAGGGGCCTGTTAATTGGCGTCCCCAATTCGCCCTGCTGTCCGATCGAAAAGCCGCAAGCCTGTCCACGACCTTCAGTTTAGACGTCTTTCTAATGAACGATGCAAGGAGAAGCCGAGGATGGAGGGGTTGCTCCGTCCCTCTGGACTGCATTAGACCTTGTGGGGCCACGCAAGGGGATGGATTTAGGGCGTCCAATTAGGGTGATGGGTGATGGCACGCACAGTTGCTCATTCCTACCTCAAAGATCGCTCTCTCAGAAATCCCGTTTTGGTTCCCGAGTTAACCCTATCTCTACTTTTAGCCCAAACCCTTGTTCCTGTCCACTTTCCTGACATTTGTGAAATAGTTAAGTTTTGGGTTGTTTTGATATCTCCCCCTCCCCCCCACCCCCACCCCCATCTTTTGAGGATGCCTGAACTGTCGTTAAACCCCAGGAATAACAGTAAGTATCTGTTATTAATATACAAAAATCCTGAGTTGAAAGACCATATGAAATCAGTCTTATTAGCATAGTTACCTGCATTCTGAGACCCCATGCATAGAAAGACAGGAAATGAAAAGGAAATCAGGGAAAGTATTCAATCGACTTTTACTTTTTTTCCTCAAGTTCAATTATTTTTCCTCCGTGCACACGTCCCCCCACCAGAAAGAAAGAATGGAAGAGTGAGAGAAAAAAGGAAGGAAAGAAAGGAAGGCAGGAAACGTAAGGGAAAAATAGGAAGGGAAGGGAAGAAGGGAGGAAGGAAGGAAAGGAACTGTTGTGCTGAAAATAAAAGAAACAGATTTGGAAAAAAAAAGAGGGTGCAGAGCAAGTTAATTGAGCTAGAGTTGCATTAATGCAGGAGAGGCCCCAAAAGTTTCTGCTGGAAGGGGGGAGCTGGGGGAGCAGCTTATATGGCTGTTTGGACAAACAGAATGGGGAGGGATAAAGGGGACATGATCCATGGTTACTATGGAGGCTGCAGGGGCTGTTTGGGCAGGGTGTCCTCGTTTGTTAATTAGCAACCAGGATGTGGCCATTTGGTGATGTTGGCCATTTGGTGAAGACCAGCAGACCTTGCTGGTATCCCCTTGAACTCTGTTACAGTTCTTCCTCCCAGGCTGGGGCAGGGGTTTTTATCAGCACCACAAAGGATTATTGGTATGTCAGCCTGCTTCAGTTAACCTCCATTTCTTCTTTTTAATTCTCTGGATAAAATATAATTTCAAGCAAATCAAGATGGTTAGTAAAATCATTTAAAATTCCAATTTCACATTCCTTCCTTTTGGTCAAGGGAGTCCTTTGACTCCCTGAAGACCAGGTATGACTGATTTGGGGCTCTAAAGACTGATACTCTAAAGTTACAGGGGACAGGAGAAAAGGTCCGGCGGCTTTGAGGCACTGTGAAATGAGATTGGTGATGATGCAAATGAAAACAGGTCCAAGAAGAAGCATGATCAGGGCTGAGACTAGGGAATATAACCAAGAGGTGATAGGCAGAAACCCCTTAAATTATTCCCATATGTTTTGTGGTTGCTGGCTTATGCTGTGAAGCCATTTGGCTTGTTTGAAGATTGCCTGGATGTCGGTCTCAACGTGTCTGGTGCTGTTGATCCAAGTACAACAGGATGTGTTGGCAACAGCACAGATGCCTCCTTCTTCTGCCAGTAGGTAATCTAAAGCTAATTGGTTGTCCATAGTTATGGCTGCGAAGGAATTGAGAGAGGTAGTTAGTCCTTCCAGGGCTTGCCCCGTTTCTTGAACTACGGCTTCAAGGGTGGCACTGAGGTTAGAGTTCTTGGTATCCAAAAGGGCTAAAAGTCCAAGTCCGAGCACTATTCCAGCAAGAATGAAACCAATAGCCCTTTTATCTCGTGTGAGAGAGGTAAAGTTAAAAGGGTGGAAGTTGAGGTCTATTACAGAGCCAATTGTGCATTGTCCATTGGCTCTGGGTCAGTGAGCAGGCAAGGAGATACTACAGGCCCTAGAGTGGTATTGCATAGGAAGACGAAACCTGAGGGGAGACAGAAAAGTCTTTGGTCCATGAGGGAATAAGCAAAAGAATACTGTAGGTGTGGTTTTAGTTAAACAGTAGGGCTAGGGAAGACAATGTCTAAATAAAGGCAGTGGAGTTAACTGCAGCAAAGAGAAGACAGCAGACTTAACAAGGGTGTTAGGGTACTCTTGCTCTTGGGGGAGAACTATGCATTAGTTAAGAAAAAAGACAAAAAGTATGTTAAGTGTACTCAGCCCATGTCTGGAGTCTTGGAAGAGCTGTCTACATCAGGTGCTGGCTGCTTCCGGACCCAGTGGAGGTGCAACATCAGGTCTCCAGTGCTTTCAGTGGTCCACTCAAGTGATGGGGCTGTTTTTAGGTGCGATAGGTGAATCCAGAAATCGATTCTTCGAAGCTTTGCGGCAGTGGGGGTGGTAAGGAGGACTTGAAAGGGTCCTTTCCACCGGGGTTCAAGTCCATATTTCCAAGGATATCATTTCTAATGGTTTCCTAATCTCCTGGTTGTACAGGTCGTGGAGAATTGCGAGATCTGTAGAGAGAGACTTGGAAACTGTTTTGTGGGGCTCAGAAAGAGTTTTTGAGAGTTCTCAGTAGTAGGTAAACAATGAGGAGGTAACTTCGGCAATTTGTGATTGGGGAAATAAGGCCATGAATCTGCCAGTAACTATTTCATATGGGGAAAGTTGGTGAGGGCTAAAAGAGTGACCTCGTAAGTTCATGAGGACTAAGAGGAGAACTTTAACCTGCGGGGGGGGAGCGAAATTGTTTGGTAAGTTCACTAGCTGTGTCTTGATTAGACTGTTGGTGCATTCAGCTAGCCCTGATGATTGGGGGTGGTAGGCACAGTTGAGGTGCTGCAGGATGGGTGAAGTTGACAGAGGTTTACAGAGGGGTTGCCCTGTAAAGTGGGTGCCATGGTCACAATGAATTTTTAACAGAGCCTCCATGGTATGAGGCACAGAAATTGTGAGAGCCAAGTCTAGGGTTACTCAGAGACTGCCTGAGCAATGACTACACGTAGGCAGGAAGGAAGGCCTGGGGTCACTGCATCCAAGGTCAGCCATGGGGTGATAATGGTCAGCATGTCTTTGGGTTAGTATCCCACATGCATTCCCTCCTATTTATGTATTTATTTATTTATTTATTTTTATTTAATGCTGCTGCAATTTGGGGAAGAAAGAACTGGAAGGGTTGGGGGAGAAAATGCAAAGTCATATATGGTTTCCTCTACCCTGTCCCACAACTCTTACAATCTTTCTGCCACCTCTTCCACAATAGGCCCTGAGCTGGAACAGGGGGTGTTATAAACGGTGGTGCTGTGATATAAGACCACAGCTACAATGTAAACAAAAAGACAAGAAATTACAGGAGTTCCTGGGCTCTGGGAGTTGCCACCTAGAAAGGTGACTCTTATCTTTAAAGATAAGGGAGAGACATTCCAGGGGAGACCAGAGATGCCCGATGCTGGCCTGTTTCTGCACTTCTAACAGTCCAGTTGATCCTGGGTTGTTGCAGCGGGGGCAGCCCAGTCAGGCAAGAAGTTAGAAGCAGCCCTGTGAATCTAGAAAAGAGACCAAAGGGCTCAAGCAAAATGTTTAACTGGTGCCTGGAGGGGGAGGTTTTCTCCAGTGAGTAATAAAACAGTGGAACTTTCTCCCTTAGGCCCTAGGGCATTTTCTTAGAGTGGGCAGGGTCCAGGCTCACAATACCACACGTGTTAACCTTCCATAGGAGCAGGCCGTAATGCCAATTGTGTTCACCCTGTACCAACTCCTCTATGACCACTCTTTTTGCATAGCCATAGGGCTGCTTCGTCAGTACTTTTAGAGCTGGCTAGCTTTAATGCTGGGTTCCAGGTGTCATACAGGTACTTAAAAAAATTCTAGGGAGCTATTAGATTGTACACAAAGAGTAAAGAATTTCAGGACTTATAAATAACTATTAAAGATCAGAGCCCAGGAATAAATGTGACTGTTGCATGAGTTTACAATCTAGGCCCTAATTTCCTTAAATAAAGCTGTCTAGAGATTATTAACAACAACCTATAGTAGAAATTTTGTTTCATTTTACTTTCACACCTTTACTAAGATTATGTTAATCAGGCAAAACATAAACTTTTGCCTTGCTTTTCCTTTAAAGTCATTTTTTGTTTATAATGGGGTGACTGCATGCTCTTTTATAGAAGCAGCAGAGGAAAACAGTATAAGGAGATTTTGGTTGTTTGTATATCACATTTTTCTAAGAATAACTAAAACTATAACCAACAATATCATCATGCAGATCAGTATTAGGATAGACGTTTAAGAATTTTTTATGCACTCCCCAAATATATAAGTAAATCACACAATTAATTTTTTCTTCATGTTTTCTTCTTTTAGAGAGATACTGTTTACCACAAAGAAACTTTAGCAGTACTGGAAGAAAAGTATTTTTCTAGTAAATTTATGAAAACTTAAGATTCCCAATGGAATCAAGATTATCTTCTCACTACCTTAAATGAATTACTTTGATTTATGAGCACATAAATAATAAGCATTTAAAATATTTATGTTAGGGGAACGGGTGTAGCTCAGTGGTTTGAGTTCCTGCTTCCCATATACAAGGTCCTCGGTTTAATCTCCAGTACCTCCTAAAAATTATAACAATGAAAATAAAAACAAAAAAGTATTGTTTAAAAAATTAACTTTCATTAAAAAAATATATATATTGGGAAGCGGCTGTGGCTCAATCAGTGGGGCTCCCGTTTACCATATGGGAGGCCCCAGGTTCGGTTCCCAGGGCCTCCTGGTGAGGGCGGGCCCGCCCGCGTGGTGTGGTTGGCTGGCCCAGCGAGCGCAGGCAACAAGGGGGGGATAAATGAATAAATAAATAAAATCTTAAAATATATATATATATATGTATATATATATACTTATTTTAGATTATACTCTATTTTTATTACAAGGTTTTTATATTACAGTGTATTGAAAAGCACCTTTGCTTTGCTTTTCTAAACAGTTTTATCTACATTTTTGCTTGACTTGTACCAGCTGTCCTGTAAATTAATTGGCAAAGGTTTGAGTATCCAGGCTTACAAATCTGAATGATATGACTGAATTCTTTACGAGGCCCACTGAATCTTCATTAGGATTTGGAAAATCTTATTATTATAGGAGGAGAATTAAACTGAGTTAGAACCCAGAGGGAGAAGACAGGATTTTAAAGAGCGCGAGAAGCTCAGCTTCTCCAATTTCTGGTACTCTAGGAGTATTACTTTATCTTTAAGCAATTTGAAAAGAGCTCTCTGAAGAATTTTTATTTGTTAATACTAAAGTATTACCATCTGGAGGTAGAGAAATATACATTAAACAGACAGACACAAACCACAGAAATACAGAAATATAAAACTTACTGTTTCCCACGACGGTAGAGAAACAGTAAAGAAACAGAAACAGAAGAGAATCCTCTTACCTGACCGGGAAAAACAGAGGCCATGATGGAGGGCCTGACCAGACTTAAGCTCAACAAATGCATTTTTACCTCAACCGCAAATGGCAAGAGTTCAGAGGTCGGAGCGGGGCTGGCCAGGTGAGCTAGGAGAAGACCCCAGATAGGATAGAACGCAAAGGTTTCCTGCAGGTACTTTGCTCCTCTCAGACGCCGGAGGCATCGTCCCAGCATCCACCTTCAGATCCCGCTTCTGTATACCAAGTACTGTTCTGCTGAAAATAAAATATACAGACTTAAAAAGGGGGGGGGGGAGGGGGTACAGAGCAAGTTTATTGAGCTAGAATTGCATTAATGCAGGAGCGGCACCAAAAGTTTCAGCTGGAAGGGGGGAGCTGGGGGAACAGCTTATATGGCTGTTTGGACAAAGGGAATGGGGAGGGATAAAGGGGACATGATTCATGGTTACTATGGAGGCTGCAGGGGCTGTTTGGGCAGGGTGTCCTTGTTTGTTAATTAGCAACCAGGATGTGGCCATTTGGTGATGTTGGCCATTTGATGAAGACCAGCAGACCTTGCTGGTGTCCCCTTGAACTCTGTTACAGTTCTTCCTCCCAGGCTGGAGCAGGTTTTTTTTTATCAGCACTGCAAAGGATTATTGGTATGTCAACCTGCTTCAGTTAAACTCCATTTCTTCTTTATAATTCCCGGGATAAAATGGAAGTTCAAGCAAATCAAAATGGTTAGTAAAATCATTTATCATTCCAATTTCACAGGAGGAAGGAAAGGAAGGTCAGAAAGGAAAGGAAGGAATGAACGAAAGGAAGGAAAGAAGAAAGGGGCGAATGAAAGAAAGAAATTCCTTCTGCTACCCAAAACATCTTCCAGGCATGGCAATGTTGTCTCTTGCTAATTCTACAGTTCTCAGTCTGATCTTCTTGAGGCTACAGAGTGATTATTTTCCAAGTGTTCTGCCTGTGCCAGGGCGATCCGGCAAGCAGTACTAGTATTGTATCTTTTTTTTTTCTTTTTGTTTTTTCTCCATTTTAATTAACACTTTACAAAGTACAAAATATACTGTCTTTTTGGAGGAACATTAGGTACTTTTTTTCTCTCCAACATACAGTACATGAATCTCAAGGGTTTTGTGTTACTTCAACAAAGAAAATAAGCATGAGGGCCCCTTGCAGGGTGGGGCTTTAGGACTGCCCAGCTCTCCCTTTCCCAGACCTCGGAACAGATGGATGTACCACTGCTACTGCTGGTGACATGGGGCATGGTATGCCAGGTGGGCCGTGGGCAGGGGAGAGAACCTTCAGAACCTCACTGCATACCAAGCGCCCACCCCGCTCCCACTCCAGGATGACGGAAATGATTTTGGCATAGAGCAAGAGGGGGCAGGGGGACTGGGGATTGTTTTTGTTGTTAGCCCCCACTGTTTTGGAACCAGCCCTGCCTGCTCAATTCTCCCTGGATCATTTTCTGAACAGGTAAACTGAGGCAGTGGATAGGCAACTGCACTGTGCTGGGCCTCTGTCCCAGGCCCTGCTAGTATTGTATCTTAATGAAACACCTTCTCAGTAACCTTGAGTGCTCTAGAGGAACTCTTATTTTCTCCAGTCAAGGTTATTTCTGGGGGAGTGGATGTAGCTCAGTTGGTTGAGCACTTGCTTCCCATGGATAAGGTCCAGGGTTCAATCCCTGGTACCTCCTAAAAATAAAAACCTTTTAAAAAGGTTATTTCTGGAGATTCACCTAATCTCTATCTCGTTCCCAAGTCTCTGGGAAGTCTTTCCCAATCTCTACCCAAACCCAGCCCCACTCAAAGTAGTGATAGTCTAGAGAACAGTCACAAATGCTGCTCCAGCTCTATGGTAGGGAGCAGGTCCTACAGCAAATGCATATTCCCATTAAAATGGACTTCCGTCTTCCATATGGAGGGACCTGGGTTCGATCCCCAGGACCTCCAGGTAAAATAAAAAATAAAAATAAAAAATAAAATAAAAAAAATAAAAAAAGATGGACTTACGTTGTATCCGGAGTCGGTGGTGCTACAATTCTCCTGCTGGCAGGGTAAATGTGCCTTTATAGTCTGGCCTGGAACCTAAGCAGCTCTCAGATTCCTTTCTCATTTCCAGACTTCCAAGGCAAGACCTATCTATATGTACCGTTTGCCTAATATTGAAGTTTCTTCAAAGGCAAAAATTTCTTGAAAGATTTGATGGACTTTGAGGTACACATAATCTCACAACCGGCTTTGATGGCATTTTGATACAATTGATTTGTGTCTTGACTGTTTCTTTTTCTATTATTGTGCAAGCCACATAAAACTAACCATTTGGAAATGTACAATTCTGTGCTATTTAGTACACTCACTCTGTTGTGCAACCATCATGCATCATGTAGTAGGTCCACAACATTTTCATCACCCCCAATATATAACTGATTTTTTTTTTAAAAGGTGCTGATGACACCTTGATTTTGAACTTCTCCTAATATCAATACTATGAGTCAATAAATTCCCATTATTTAAGCTAAACCAATGTATGATATTTGCCTTAGCAACAAGGAAACTAAAACAGTTGTTTTTTGTTTTTTTTTGGACCAGGAGAATGGGGTGCTGCTATTGCAAATACCAAAAAAATGTGGAAACAGCTTTGAAATTGGGCAATGGATAGTGGGCGGAAGAATTGTGAGGGCCAAAAATTGAGTGAGAGCTGTAGAGAAAGTTGATATCATCTTAGAGAAAACAATTTGTCATGGATGGAATGTTGGTAGAAATATGGATATTAAAGGTACTCTGGGGGGTCGGATGTGGCTCAACTGGTTGGGCGTCCGTCTCCCATATGGAGGGACCCGGGTTCGATCCCCCGGACCTCCCGGTAAAAAAACAAATAAAACTTCCCTCCTTGCTGTTATCAGAATTAATTAAAAAATAAATAAATAAATAAAATAAAGAAGTATGGTTGTCAGTTGTGGAAAAAAAAAAAAAAAAAGGTACTCTGTCTAGGCCTTAGAAGGACATGATGAATGTGTCATGTGAAACTGGAAGAAAGGTGATTCTTGTCTTAAAGTGGCAGAGAACTTGGCAAAACTTAGTTCTGATGTTGGATGGAAGACAGAACTTGAAAGCAATAAACTTGGATATTTAGCTGAGGAGATTTCCAAGCTGTGTGTGGAAGATGCAGCCCGCTTTCTCCTTGCAATTTATAGTAAAATGAAAGAGGAAAGGGATAAGTTGAGAAATGAACTCTTAAGCTCCAAGAAACCAGAAATTGATTTTTTTGAAAACTCTGAGCCTATTCACATAGTGTGCTCTGCGACTTGGGCCAGAAATGACTTTATCAGGGACCTCCCTGAGCTTCCAGAAATCAAGTCCCCTAAGAATAGGGCTCCATATGAGGGTTAACTGAACATGGATCTACTCGGCCAGTTTAGTGGAAGTCAGGATTAGAAATGCAATTACGGGGACTTCCGGGAAGATGGCAGACTAGTAAAACACGGGAATCTCTTCTCCAGAAAAATAGCTAGAGGGCAAGCTGAAACAGCCCCAAAATAGATCTTCTAGGGTTTAGGACAGCAGGTGAAGGCTGCACACCACCCAGAGGACAGAGGGACAGAAGAGGGAAATCGCCACAACGGAACCGTGAGTTGGAAAGTAGCAGCTTCTGCTGCTGCCGGCACCCTCCCCACCCTCTTCAGAATTCTGAGGCCTCTGGGCCTGCGACCACAGA
>JAKSZT010026419.1:0-17965 GCA_026826555.1 Tolypeutes matacus
TCTACCCACACATGTCCCATTCTGGTGTCCAGGCTGCTGAGCATCTTTTCATGTAGGTCAGGCCAGGGAGGGCCTCCTTGTGAGATCCCATGTCAGGTCCTGCACATAGTAAGACTAGATCACTGCTCTTTCATCTTGATGGCCTTTGGTATTTCCCTTCTGACTCATGGGCTGTGCATCTCTATACTCTCACTCTCCACATCTGTACCAAGAAGAGGCTGGAATTTGCAGGGTCTAATTTATTTTTAAACTCATCCATTGTGTCTTTCATTCCCATAAGCTCTGTTACATTTTTTTGCATGCTTTCAAATTGTTATTTATGCTCATCCATTATCTTAAAATCCTTTATTTCTATTATCATATTTTTCTTCAACTCCTTGAATTTCTATAGAAGAATTGTGTGATTATCATTGATTAACTGTCTTAAATATTGTGTCTCATCAGATTTTTTTATTTCTTCCTTTGGCTGGGCCATTTTTTTTGTTACTTACTATGGCTTGTAATTTTTTGCTGATGTCTAAGCATCTGATTGTTTTGGTGAATATACTCTGATGGTCAATTTCTCTTTCATGTCTAGTAGTTTTATTTCACGGCTATTCATTGATTTTGGGTTCAACTTATTCTAAGCCTTTTTTTTTTTTAAGATTTTTATTTATTTATTCATTTATCCACCCCTTGCTGCTTGTGCTTGCTGGGTCAGCTAACCACGCCATGCGGGCAGGCTTGCATTCACCAGGAGGCCCTGGGAACCGAACCTGGGGCCTCCCATATGGTAAACGGGAGCCCTACTGATTGAGCCACAGCCGCTTCCCTATTTTAAGCCTTTAAAATTTCCCAGCTTAAATTGTCAAAATAAAGTTTGGATCCCACTAATAGGGCACAGATCTGATCCAAGGGGTCTTGGGAAGAGAGATCCCAAATAGCATTTTTCCTTCTTGCAATTTCCTGACCTGGCAGCAGATGACCCTTTTTGGCAAATCTTACCATGGAAGGGTCTTTTTCAACTTCCACTTGACCATTGTTCATGTCTGGCCAGAGTCAAGATTTAAATTGGGTTCTGCTTGCCAAAATCACTGAAGAGAAACCACTCTCTGCACTGTGCTGCTTAAGGAAGATGTCTGTTCTCTTCTCAGTTGGCTGCAGTTAGCCATGTTTTTTTTTTTTAAGTATTTTTTTAATGTGGGTAAAAATCAAATTTTTCACAATACATACGAATATTTGTAAAATGATATATAAATATATATGCATATATGTGCATTTGCTTACATAAATGTTTTTTTAAAATAAATATATATATATATTAAATGTGCTTAGATTACCTAGATATTACATAGAAATTACAGGGATTCCCATGTTCCCCACCTCCCACACCTCCCACAATATCCCACACAAACATCGTTATCAATGTGGCACAACACCCATAATGGATATACACACCCTGGGGTCTTGCCACCAAGCATAGACCACAGTTCACATCATAGACCACCCTCTCTCCCACACAGTTCTGCATGGTATATGCTGATGTAAAGTGGTCTACATCTGTCACCGCAACACCACTCAGGACAACCCCCAAGACCCAAAAAAGCCCCTGTTTTTCAACTGCCCTTCCCCTCTCTGCCCTGAAAGCATCCAGTGGCTACCAGCTCCACCTCACTGTTATAATTTCTTCCATTGCTTGAATCACAATATGTCTACAACAGAATACCATTAAGTCCACTCTAGTCCATAGCTCTTCCCCCAATCCTGAGGGTACTGGGTAGGTGACGTCCACTCCACCTCCAAGTGAGAGAGGGCTTATATCCCATGGATACGGTGGATGGGATTATCCTGCCTGCAGATGCAAGTCCTCTCCATTCCCTGGGATGGTCATTGCCCATCGTCGTCTCCTCGCCAGGTGACTTGGATGAGTCCATTGAGCTGTAGGGCAGGAGTTGCAGCTCCACCGAGATTCCAGGCACAGCTGGCACATAAGTAGGCCAGATGCTCCAGTCTCTGGAAGTACACCTAAAAACTCCAGCATCACCTATAGGCTTGAATAGAAGGGACTGTTGGGCCATCTGCAGGAAGGACTTATTTGAGTCCAACTCTGTCACTCCCAGGAGCACAGATTCCAAAGTAGAGCCCAATAATAAGGCAACAATCTCTGAAGATATCCCCCCTTATATAGTACCTGGGTGTCTCCAGAGCACTCAGGAACCCCTTTGTGTAGGGTGATATCCACTTTGATGTTCTGTGAAATCCTATTGAGGTGTGCGTGTTACCTCTGGGATGACCTCCCGACTCTCTTTGAAGTCTCTTAGCCACATGAACTCATTTCTCTTTACCTTTTCCCCCTTTTATTCAAGGTCTTTTTCCAATCGTGTTGCCAGTTGGCACTTGTTATTAATCCCTCATTGCCAGGGAGGCTCATCCCCGGGAGTCATGTCCCATGTTGGGGTGAAGGTAATGCATTCATATGCTGAGTTTGGCTTAGAGCGAGGCCACATTTGAGCAACAAGGAGGCTCTCAGGTGGCAACCCATAACAGTAGGCTAAGTTTCAATTACAAGAGTAAAGACTCATAAGGCTAGTCACCAATAACAAGAACCCATCAGTGGGCCATTCTCTTTTGCCAGACACTGCCCCTGCACTCAGAGGACTGTTGCTGCTCCCTTGGAGAATGAGGTAGAGCTCTCCAGGCTGGGAATTAAGATTCCCTCATTTATTGAGTGATTGTCTACCCATTGTGATCATGCCCCATACCTTGATCATTTGAACAAATTTATATATCTTTCATGTATATTCAGATGAACTTACTCTCATGAATTCCCCATCCCAGACACCCCCCCACCAATGCTCCTCTGCAGCCCCCATTGTAACCCTTTTGTGATCTAAACCTTCCTTGAACATGAAGCTCATATAATAACAAAATAAAATTAATAGGAAAAAGAAATAATGATTAGCTTAGATGCAAGAGATAAGTACAAGGAAATCAGAAGAAAAAAAAACTAAACTAAAAATAAAATATAATTAGCGGATTGGGACATTCAAAAAAATGGGAAAAAAACAAAAAAAATTTCTTTAAAAAATTATTATTTTTTCCTTTTATCACTGTATTATTGGATGTCCAGTGTACCATGACACCTTCCCCCTCTCATTCCCCAGTGTCTCCCTAATTTTCAGTTAATTTTTAAAGAAGTTTTAGGTCACAGCAAAGTCACACACGGCATACTACAGACTCCCACATACTTAAACTCCCTCCCCCTTCCCCACTCCATATTAAAACCTTTTTAAAAAAATGGATGTTAGCATTGTTATAGCTGTTATACAGATAGTAAAATATAGCAACTAAACATTGTCAATGGTTTACAGTATAGCTTACAATTTAGACGGTACAGTTTAATAATTTTTGATGATATTTACCATGTCCTGTGTCCATTACTGTAAGGTAAAGAAAAACCTTTCCCATGACCACTTAATACCCCTTTTAATCTTAACTGTTCCTTCATTCCTGGGGTATATGACACTCCCCTGTCTTGACCCATGGCATGACAAGACTCATAGTTACATGCCCTGGGTATTCCAACCTGCCTTCCTAATCTACCCACCTGTCAACCCTGCACCCCCAAACCCAGTAATATCATGACCCATTTGTCCTATCCTTCGATATGGAACTATACTCTATCCCTTTACCATAGATTATGTCCATATGGGTGATCGCTCAAAGCCTACTCTTCTCTTTCTCTCCCTTGTTAACCTATCTTTCAGACTATGGTTCTCAGAGACTGTTCACTTTCCTCAGTTCAAATCAGTGAGGTCATATATTGTTTATCCTTCAATGCCTGCCTTGCTTCACTCAACATAGGTCTTCAAGATTCATCCACGTTATTCCATGTGTTAGCACTTTATTCCTTCTTACAGCTGAGTAATATTCCATTGTGTGTATGTACCACATTTTGCTTATCCATTCATCTGTTGATGGGCACCGGGGCTGGTTCCAACTTTTGGCAATGGTGAACAATGCCGCTATGAACATTGGTGTGCATATATCTGTCCATGTCTTTGCTTTCAGTTCTTCTGGGTATATACCCAGCAGTGTAATTGCTGGATCATATGGAAGATCTATTGTTAGTTTTCGGAGGAACCGTCAAACTGTCCTCCACAGTGGCTGGACCATTCCACAATCCCACCAGCAGTGGATGAGGGTTCCTATTCCTCCACATCCTCTCCAACACTTAGAGTCTGCTGTTTTTTTAATAGCTGCCATTCTGATGGGTGTAAGATAGTATCTCATTGTAGTTTTGATTTGCATTTCCCTGTTAGAAAGTGATGTCAAGCATTTTTTTTTCCTGTGCTTTTTAGCCATTTGTATTTCTTCCTTGGAAAAGTGTCTTTTCAGTTCACTTGCCGATTTTTTTAATGGGTTGTTTGTCTTTTTATTTTCAAGGTGTAGGATTTCTTTATATATGCAGGACATTAGGCTCTTATCAGATATATGGTTGCCAAATATTTTCTCCCATTGGGTAGGCTGCCTTTTTATTTTCTTAATAACATCCTTTGAGGTGCAGAACTTTTTAATTTTGAGGAGATCCCATTTATCTATTTTTTCTCTTGCTGCTCGTGCTTTGGCTGTGAAGTTCATGAAACCATTTCCTATTACAAGGTCCTGTAGATGCTTCCCTACATTATCTTCCAAGGTCTTTATGGTTTTGGCTCTCATATTTAGATCTTTGATCCATCTTGAGTTGATTTTTGTATAAGGTGTGAGATGGTATTCTTCTCTCATTCTTTTGGATATGGATATCCAGTTCTCCAAGCACCACTTGTTAAAGTGGCCATTCTCTCCCAACTGAATGGGCTTGGTAGGCTTGTTGAATATCAGATGACTGTATATACAAGGATCTATGTCAGAACTCTCAATTTGAATCCATTGGTTAGTAGGTCTATCCTGTGCCAATACCATGCAGTTTTGATCACTGTAGCTTTGTAATATGTTTTAAAGCCTGGTAATGTGATACCTCTAATTCATTTTTCTTTTGCAATATGTCTTTGGCAATTTGGGGCCTCTTATCTTTCCAAATATGTTTTATGGTTAGTTTTTCCAGTTCCTTAAAAAATATAGTGTTGATTTTTATTGGGATTGCATTAAGTCCCAAGATTAGTTTGGTTATGATAGACATATTGATGATGTTTAGTCTTCCTACCCATGAACAGGGAATATTTTTCCATTTATTTAAGTCTTCTTTTATGTCTTTTAACAGTGTTGTGTAGTTTTCTGTATATAAGTCCTTTACATCTTTAGTTAAATTTATTCCTAGGTATTTGATTCCTTCAGTTACTGTTGCAAATGGTATTTTTTTTCTTGACTTCCTCCTCAGATTGCTCATTATTGGTGGACAGATATGCTACTGAATTTTGAGTATTGATCTTATAGCCTGTGACTTTACTGTACTCTTTTATAAGTTTTAAAAGGTTTGTTGTAGATTTTTGGGGGCTTTCTACATATATGATCATGCCATCTGCAAATAGTGAAATTTTTACTTCTTCTTTTCCAATTTGGATGACTTTTATATCCTTTTCTTGCCTCAGTGCTCAAGCAAGTACTCCTAAGACAATGTTAAATAGGAGTGGTGATAGTGGGCATCCTTGTCTTGTTCCCGATCTCAGAAGGAAGGCTTTTAAGATTTCACCATTGAAGATGATGTTAGCTTTATGTTTTTCATATATACCCTTTATCATATTCAGAAAGTTTCCTTTTATTCTTATCTTTTGCAGTGTTTTTACTGGAAAGAGTGCTGTATTTTGTTGAGTGCTTTTTCAGCATCTATAGAGATGATCATGTGATTTTTTTCTTTCAATCTGTTTATGTGGTGTATTACATTGATTGATTTTCTTATATTGAACCATCCTTGCATACCCTGGATGAAACCCACTCGGTCATGGTGTATAATCCTTTTGATATGTTGTTGAATGCAATTAGCAAGTATTTTGTTGAGGATTTTAGCATCTGTGTTCATTAGAGAAATTGATCTGTAGTTTTCCTTTCTAGTGGTATCTTTGTTTGGTTTTGTTATTAGGGTAATATTGGCATTGTAGAATGAGTTAGGCAATATTCCTTCTACTTCTATTTTTTGGAAGCGCTTAAGCAGGATTGGTGTTAGCTTTTTCCAGAATGTTTGGTAGAATTCAGCTGTGAAGCCATCTGGTCCTGGGCTCTTCTTAGTTGAGAGGTTTTTGATGACTGATTCTATCTCTTTACCAGTAATTGGACTGTTGATTTCATCAATTTCCTCTTTCATCAGTTTAGGTTGTTTGTGCGTTTCTAGAAACGTGTCCATTTCCTCTATATTATCATTCTTGTTGGCATATAATTTTTCAAAGTATCCTCTTATGATACTCTTTATATCTGTGGGGTCAGTAGTGATATTCCCTTGCTCCTTCCTTATTTTAGTGTATTTGCATCTGTTCTCTGTTTTTCTTTGTTAGTCCGGCTAAGGGTTTGTCAATTTTATTGATATTCTCACAGAACCAGCTTTTGTTTATTTTTTTCTAGTGCTTTCTTATTCTCTATTTCATTTAGTTCTGCTCTAATCCTTGTTATTTCCTTATTTCTACTTCCTTTAGGTATAGTTTGTTGTTGTTTTTCCAATTCCTCCAAGTGTGCAGTTTGGTCTTCAACTTTAGCTCTTTCTTGTTTTTTAATATGTGTATTTATGGCTATGAACTTCCTTCTCAGGACTGCTTTTGCTGCATCCCATAGGTTTTGATATGTTGTGTTGTCGTTTTCATTAGTTTCAAGGTAGTTACTGATTTCTTTTGCAATTTCCTCCTTGACCCACTGTTTGTCTAAGAGTGTGTTGTTTAACTTCCATATCCTTGTGCCTAACCTGTTAGTGATTTCCAATTTCATTCCATTGTTATCAGAGAAATTACTTTGTATAACCTCAATCTTGCTGAATTCATTGAGAGTTTTTCTGTGGCCTATCATGTGGTCTATCTTGGAGTATGATCCATGTACACTTGAGAAGAATGTAAATCCTGCTGTATTTGGGTGTAGTGTTCTGTATATGTCTATTAAGTCCAGCCTCCTTCAATCTCTGGGTTGAAGGTGGGTTTCTTGTAGACAGCATATAGATTGATCATATTTCTTTATCCATTCTACCAATCTGTGTCTCTTGAGTGGTGAATTTAATCCATTAACATTCAGTGTTATTACTCGCAATGAATTTCTTACTTCAGCCATATTTTCTTTGGATTAATGTATGCCATATGTTGTTTTGTTTCTGTTTTTGTCTTTTTAGTTGTTTTTAAAGTCTCCTCCAACTCTCTCTCCCTTGATTTTTCCTTTCAACTTGTAGAAAATCCTTGAATTGCAGGTTTCTTATTGACACTCTCTCTCAATTTCTGTTTATCTGTGACTATTTTGAACTCTCCATCATTTTTGAATGCCAGTTTTGCTGGATAGAGAATTCGTGGCTGGAAGTTTTTTTCTTTTAGTACTTTGACTATGTCTTCTTTCCTCCATGGTTTCAGAGAGAAGTCAGCACTTAATCTTATTGTGCTTCCCTTGTATGTGATGGTTTTCTTTTATCTTGCTGCCTTGAGTATTTTCTCTTTTTCTTGATCATTGGACATTTTGACAAGTATATGTCTTGGAGTTGGCCTGTTGGGATTTATACTGTTTGGGGTGCACTGTTCTTCCTGGACCTGCACATCCATCTCTCTCAAAAGAGTTGGGAAGTTTTCAGCCATTATTTCCTTCAACACTCCTTCTGTTCCCTTTCCCTTCTCTTCTCCTTCTGGGATGCCCATAATGCATATGTTTGTGTATTTTGTGTTGTCAATTAAATCCCTGGTTCCCTGCTGGATTTTTTCTTTCTTTTTTTTTTTTCTTTCTTTTTTTTTTTTTTGTCTATCTGTTCTACTATCTGTTTGATTTTAGCTGTATTGTGTTCCACATCACTAATTCTTTCTTCTGCCTGTTCAAATCTGCTGTTATGTGAATCCAGTGTCCTTTTGATTTCTTGGATTGTGCCATTGATCACCATTGTATCAGTTATCTTTTTGCGTATATTTACAATTTCTTCAGTATGTTCTCCCAGTGTCTTCTTTATATCCTTAGTCTCTTCTTTCACTTCATTAAGTTGGTTCATGATATTTGTTTGGGAATCTTTGATTAGTTGTTTGATGTTCCGCATATATTCCTGGTTTTTAGTTTGTTCTTTGGAGTGGTCCATTCCTTCCTGTTTCTCAGTGTGGTTTGTAATTTTTTCTTGCCCTCTGGTCATCATTTTATCTTGCTGGTTTATTCAGTTGATTAACTTCTCTCTCTCCTCTAGTGTTTTATTTAGCTTTTGGTTCTGTGTGTGTGTTAATTTTTCTCTTTGACACTTTTTCTTCTTATTTTGTTTCCTTGCTCCTTTCTATATTACCTTGAAGACAAAAAATTAGTGCCAGAGGAATCAAAATATGTGAGGAAGGAAGAAGAATTATAGTTATATTTATTAAAGTTATAAGAGGGGCCAAATAGGACTTAGTGAAATGGATATTTAACTTGTGTAGGCAGTGTAGAGTAATAGGAAAAAAAAAGTTGAGTACCTACAATGGACTGGGAAACCAAATAGAGGAATATATATAATGATTTAGAAGGATAGAATGATGAGGAGGGAGAGAAAGAGTAAAGAGAGGGCTAAAAGGAAAAATCTAATATTAATTTAAAAAAGAAAACAAAATAGAGAGATTAGAAATTGACACCCTTACGTTGTGGGCTAATGAAAAAGCGTGGTGTCTAAGAACACAACTGAAAACAGAAGGGAGAGTGATGAAGGAAGTATAAGAGATAGCTTGGAATACAATATCAATATAGATAGAGAATGGAAAATCACTGAAGAAGAATCACAGCAAAGAAGAGGTAAGCTAGCAGCACCTAACTTTAAAAAAATGAAGGAAAACAGAAAGGGGGGAGGAAAGAGGAAAGAAAAGCAAGAGATAACAAACAAATGGAGAAAAACCAAACAACCACACCAGCAAGCAGTCAAACAAAGCCAAGGAGGAAGTGTTCCTTCTAGGGTCCTTGCGGATCCTCTCAGCCTGCTTGCATTTATCAATTTCCCTTCAGGGTTCTACCTGCAGGTTTTGAGGCAGATTTTCAGTATTATACTAAATTAAGAACAGGAATTCATTTTTTAAAGTGACTGTTTTCTTTCTTTTTTTTTTTTTTTTTTTTTTGGCGATATAAGGGATCCAAAAGAAGTCATCTGCTAGATCACCCTCTTAACCGAGGGGACCCTAAATAGGCTCGTGGAAACTGATCAAGCCCTTCCCACTTCCTTGCCTCCCTAGCAGAGCTGAAGCTCTGATGCTTGTCAGTGCAGAGAGATAAAAGCAGCTGATTCTGCCCCCTCTGGGGCCAAGCCTTAGTGTCAGCAGACTACTGGGTAAATCAGGTTTCCTCAGCAGATTCGCCTCTCCCCTCAGCCTGGTGCTGTTTCAAGCTGGCTTATCTGCTCCCCAAAGCTATGAGGGGGACCAGGCAGCCAAATCCCCAGAAGTTAAACCCCTCTCCACCCTCTGGCAGAGCCCTTCCTCCCCCAGAATATGCTCCCCCACACCAGGAGTGGGAGCTGCGGGCACAGTATTTGCGGCTCAAACCAGCCATTTTCCCTGTGGGTGGGGCTCAGCTGTCTGTGTTAACCACCACAGGTAGGCTCAAAACTCACGAATCTCCACTGATCGCTCCACGCTGTCGATCTGCCCACTTCTAGATGACCTAAGCTTCTTGCTCCATGCGCCCACAGCATAGACCCTCGGTCAAGACCCCATCCACAATCAGCCAGAGGGCCAGTCAATGAGTACCCTCCTAAACCAATGCCATCTTGCCTCTTGAGCCATGGGTTTTATAAAGGCTGTTCACCTTGAAGTTGTGGTATGGGTGCCATTCCCATCCATGGGGGCTATAACTTAGGGTTTTCATTTTGAGTTCCTCATCTCTCAACACCTCACCCTCCTGGACAATGCACAGCACTTTCCTGGTCTGTAGATCCTCAAAACATCTCTTTTTGAGAGTTTTTTGCCCTTCCTCCATTGTTTTTGTGAGAGTTGAACTGTGCATAGCTACTCCAATGCCATCTTCGCAGATGTCCCCTCTGATCTTCATCTTCTTTTCTTAATATTTCTGTGTTTACTACTTCCAATGTGGGGTTGATATTTGTCATTTATTGTTCCCCTCATATCCTAAAAAGAAACAGTAATTTTAGCAATTCATTTAGATCCACATTCCCAGATAATATGATTCAACATTGTTAACATGTCAATTACCTAATTGATATGATTAAATGATCTCAAAATTCCAAACAACTTTCTAGAGGAGTATCAGAATCCAATTCTAAAAGTTATGAAAAAGAAAAAGACCCAAGTACAGTGTCATTGAATTAAAAGCTCTAGCTGCCAAATAGGAAGTTTTCATCCCCTGGGGCACTTTGGATCCTTGTGTTCATGGTCTATAAGTCAAAAAGGGGAGACAGCATCTTGGAAGATCAATTCATTCTGATCATCAGGCTGAGAAGGAATCAGGTGTTTGTTATATATTAGAGAGAAGGAAGAGTATTAGCATCCACATGATTTATTTGGACACCTCCTAATAGCCCCTCTCCAATTATGTTAATAAATGGACAAGGGCAATCCCTGTCAAGCCTGGGCATGGTGACTATGATATTGGCACCTCAGAGCTCATAGTCTGAGAGTTAAGGGAAGGAGGAGTGACTAGCACTTCAGTGACCACTTTGCCTTGTCTGGTGGAGATGGGAGTCCATCATAAGTATTGGTATTTTTCTTGTGAACCACTCTTTTATAAAGCTCAAGTTTCTGCACCACATCAGGATCTCTGAAGCACTTGACACCAGTGCAGACTTCTGGTGTCCACCCAAAGCATAGAGGAGTGATCACTCAAAGAACATTTTCATTTCCACATTCTCCAGGGCATTCCTAACCTGTGAGATCTGCAGTGGTGTTAGGAACCCCAGAAGATATGTGTTGCTGATGGGTCTTTTTGACTGTTGTTTTGTGGCTGCTTTAGTTTTAATTGCAACACACAGTCTGTATCATGGAGTTATCATCACATTTTTAAAAGAAATTTAAGAGAGGACAAGGGATTGAACCCAGGACCTCGTATGTGGGAAGCAGGTGCTCAAACCAAAGAGCTACATTTTCTCCCCTATCATCACATTTTAACCTCCAGACAGCATTCTCTAAGTGAGGATCTCTAGTATCTCCATTTTCTGACACATCTTGAGTCACACAGATTCCAGGGGCAGTTAAGAGTTCAAACCCTTGTGTCAGATCCTGGATCCACATCCTATAACTGTATCCCACCAGCCAGGACAGCTTTTCCAAATTATGTGGCTTAAACATTTCCCATAAAATGGAATTCCTGAAGAAGTGCTGACACTTCTCTGAGTGGATACCCAGTAACCTATTTGACCCATATGCTCAGTTCATAGGTATTGAAGCTCCATCTTCACCCACTGGGATCAATATGGGGAGCTTCCAGGTAGAAGGAAATGGAGAGGAGAGTAAAGGGACTTAGAAAATGCTCCTGCTTTTCCCCAGGTATCTGTGATACAGAGACAAGGCCTAAGGATACCAATGGTGCTACTTCATGCAGAGGTCTAATTCCAGTTCTTCATACATAGCAGCAGAGGCTGGGAAAAGATACCTGTAAGTGGAAACTGGTCTCCCATTTGTTTTTACTTGGTCAGCTGTGTCTCTTTTTCATCCTGAGACTGAGCTCCTCTTGAGGTCCAGTCCCATGAAATCTGAAGAGTAGTGTAGGAGAGAAAGGGGCTGGGTGCCAGATCGTCTTTTAAATGAAAAATGGGCTTCATCTGACACTTAGTGTCCCTAAGCTCCAGACATGGCTCATAAGTGAAGCATGAAGGGGTGGTGGCTCTGAAGGAGAAGGGGCAATAGTGTAGCAGTATTCCCTTGGAGGGTGAAGTGGGTTTGTCTTTCATGAAGATATGTTTACAGAAGTGACAAACTGTTCTTATTCAGATTGTGTGTTTATGGGACACTGGACATAATGACAGTCATGAAAGCCTTCTACAAGCCATCCCTTGGTTGTGAAGATTTATGAGTCTAAAAATGCTCCTTTGACCAGCATCTTGGTTGAAGGAAAATATGTTTCACCTCAGAAATATTGGTGCATCTGAGAGGTTGGGAATGGGGCTTGTTTGAATTTTAATCAGTCCCAGATCCCCATGTGGAATATAAGGGCAGCTATCAGAAACTACTAGGACAGGCAGGCCTTGATTTTCCCCATCTGGGTTTCTAGCAGGATTAATGGGTGGCTGGGAGGTGAGATGACTCGATCTAAAGAAGAGATTGAAGAGAAAGGGGATTCTTCCAGGTGCAGATTGAGATGAGTGGAATGTGAAATACCCAACTGACACTCTTCCTCCTACTGTCCTACGCAGACTTCCCATACTAGCATCTCATAGACACTGGCCCACACCAGTGGATTAGGTATTGGGGTGTCCTTCCCAAATCCATCATTCTGACCAATGGACATGCACAGAGGCTGGGCAGAGAACAAGACCTCCTTGAATGTTTGACAAAGGATTATGCTTGGGCAAAGGGGATTACAGGGACTGGGGGAAGTAGTGCTGTGCTCTTGTCACCATATTGGGCTGTGACCCAGCACCAATACTTGGAGTAAAAGTAGAGGCAGCCAGATTGTCAGAGGGGAGGTGGGAGATAGGCTGAAAGAGGGAGGAGAGTCTTAACTGCAGAATGGTCATAGACCTGTGCAGCACACTTGGTTTCTGTTTTCATTTATCCACATGTCCCTCACTGTGTCACTCACTTTCTAATTTTCACTTGTTCTCCTCTAGCCTCAAATTGATAACACCATGTGCAATTATTTAAAGCCAGCCAACACCTCTAGAGGGAAACATAAGTAAATAAGGACACTTGCAGAGTGAGGTTGTCAGACTGTAGTGATGACCCAGGGTTGGAAATAGGGGTCAACGTCACATGACCAATTGGCTGAGGAAGTTCTCATCAGTTATCACCCTTTCTATCCTGCAATGCGCAAAGCTAAAACATCAAAATAAAGTTCTCAGTAGAGACATCACCAGTCTTTCCATCTCTCCAAAAACTCCAGAGTAAGGGATTGTACAGTCCCTGAGTAAAAAATAAAAAAAGATACTAAACTGAAGGAAAAGCATAGGTAAAAGTTCTGATTACTGGACAATATAATTTTAAATTGGACAGAGAGATGCATGGAAACAGAAGAACTTAATTTTTCTGGCCTCCTCAGGTGGGACTTTCATCAGATTCCAACAGCTGCCAATGACTCCAGTAATTCACTTGTTGCAGGTGGGAGAACCATACCCCCCCTCAAAAGACTGAAGCTCCTGGGACCACATATTGATTACTGCTCAATATCTTCCCTTTAGCTCAAAGCAAGACACTCATTATACTATCAACAATTTCCTATGGAATGAAAGACATTTTGGGTAAGTAAAAGGATTATGAAACTGAAATGAGACAGACAACAGTCAAAAAGTGACATTTGATACAGCAACGAGATTCCAGGAAGTCCAGTTGTTGGCTGACCCCATGCCAGCCAGAGCTTGTGAAAGGCAGGATTTAGGCATAATAATAAAAGTACCCCAAAGATCCCTGCTTCCTGAGATTCACACCCTAATATTATCCCTTCCCCTTGACTAAGGGCTGGACCTAGTGAATAGCTTCTAATGTATAGAATGCAGAAAAATGCTGCCAAACACCAGATGAAACAGTTTGAAATTAGTTCCTCCTCAAGCCAAGCCTTCAGATGAGACCACAGTTCCCTTGACATCTGCTAAAACACTGAATTTATCTTTGTGTTTTTACTTTACACATGCTAACACAATGTGTAATTAAATAGTTGTTTGGATGTTTAGATGTTAAAGAAAGGGAGGGAAGGACATGTATTTTTTCCTCACAGCTGCATATCCAACCACTAGTAAAATGTCTGTCAGTACTCAATAGCATCTGAGAAACAAATTTTCAACATCATTACATTTGTATCTAAAGACACTTTTACATTTATATGCAAAGACAAAGGAACACATAAGAGAACAATAATATTGAAGTTCATTACCAAAAATGCTTGCTGCTAAAATACAACAGCAAAGTTTTTTTTTTTTTGTTTTTGTTTTTTTTTTAATTTCAGAAGACTATTAAAATAGAAAAGATGAAATACACTCTTTGGAAACAAATGTCTCTACTCTAAATTTAAATGTATTGCTTGGTTTTTCTTTACAAGTAATTTCTTTTTATTTCTCTAAGGACATGTCCTAAGATATTGAAATTTTAAATTAAAAAAATAGTTGAAACACTATTTCAAATCAGTATATAATCAAATCAGTAAGGAAACTGGATAATTCATTCCTTTGAATGCCTAATATTTGAGACTTGTAGAATTTTACAGTCTTTATGACATCAGATAATTCGGAATTGAAGAGATTTGTGTTCTAAGTTATTTTTATTGCTTGATAGTAAAGTCTATGCACACTAGATGCATGAAAAATAGCTTTCCATAAATATGCATTGGCAGCATAACTATTTGTACTTATATGGAGCAACACAGATGCTCCCAACCTGAGAGAATGTTGGTAGTTTTACAAGTCTTCAGCAGGACCGATCCTCTTTCTGGAAGTTTTCTACAATATTGACCCCTCAATCAGAATCCACAAACAGTGAGACCTCTGGAAAAAAGATTGAAGTTGCTTTTGGATATTTTAGAGCAATGAGAATGAAAAGTATAACCTATTTTCATTATCTGTATACACACGTTTTACATAATTAGAGGGAAATTTTTTCTTTAGTCATACTTTGATTAGATTTTTCTTCATTGGCATTCAAAGTAAACAGGTTGCACATTTTTTATGCATGGCTGATGAGGTGATTAACAGCATAAAGAGGCAATATCAATAGTGATTTTTCTAGAGGGAGAAAGAGACTTTGACAACCCAAGTGTCCATGAACCAATGAATGGATAAATAAAAGGTGGTATATGTTATGGTATGTATATACAATGGAATATCATTCAGCTGTAAAAAGGAATGAAATCCTGATACCTGTGATAACATGGATGAACCTTGAAGACATCACATGTTGAGTGAAATAAGACAGGCACAAAAGGACAAATACTGTATAAACTCTCTGATTTGAAACAATTAGAATAAGCAAACACATAGAGTCACAATCTGGAATATAGGTTACCAAGGGTGGGGTGGGTATAGAAAATGGGAAGATAAGACTTAAAATGTATAGGGTACCTATTTGGAATGATGAAAATATTTTGGCAAACCAAGATCATTTATTAATAGTACAATTATAAAAACGTGTTTTCATAAATTGCAACAGGTATTCCACACCAATGCAAGCTGCTGGTGGGTGGTATACAGAAACTTTATATTTCATGCTTGATTGTTCTGTAAACCCACAAATTCTCTAGTAAAATAAAGAAAGAAGATCTGAGCTCTGGAATGTGGTGATATCATCCTCAGTAATGACCCAGTGTCCCTGGATTTTCCATTTCTTTGAGTTCAGGTGAGTATGGTTGAGAATTTTTCCCAGGAGATGTGGACCTCTTTTACTTTATAAATGAATTTTAATCTGAAGAAAATTGTGTGATCTCACTGCCAGACATTCAGGGAATGCTATCTAAGGGCAGATTTGGTTATTGAGAAGGAATTCCTCTGAAATTAGTGCATATGGAATGGCAGAGGAGAACCACTCTTATTTTAAGATTCTGGGGTCTATTTTTCTGCAATTAGTTCCATGGGGAAGATGCGAGACAGTGAAACCAATGAATAAGTAAACATAAAATGACAAAATACAGATATTGCCTGAATATGAAATAATTTTCAGTTCAAGAGAACTTGGCCAGAGAAGGGAAAGAGTAACATAGGTGAGAGTTCAGATAAAGGAGGAATTCAGAGGGAATAATATTTAAACTCACACTGAAAGAAAATGATTAACATGTGGGCATGTGTGTGTGTGTGTGATTGGGAGGTATTGAAGGATGATAATAGTACTCATTACAAAGAAAATAACATGCTCCATTGATTTTATGTGGTGCTGAAAGGGGGTTTCAAGAATTAATTCCTGGATACCTAATGGAGCCACTAATTAAGATTTGGAAATTGGAGGAAATATAATTTTCACTTGTTTGGAGGAAGGTAATGCCTTCAATTTGAGATATTTCAATTTAGGTGCCAGTAACTCTTGAGGAAATATAAATAAAAACAAAATTATCTCCCAACCCTAAAAACCTCACTACAAAGGTAGAAGAGAAAGAAAAGCAATTTTATCATTAAATAAACACTAAAGCAAAATGAGATACATCACAGGCAATGTGCAAAGAGATTCAAAGATGGAAAGAATCTCAAGCATTTTTTTTTGACTAAGCAGATATAACCCATTTCATACATATGTTCAAATTATTTCTCATTTCTTCATGATGAGAGATAGGTTTATATTTGGAGCCAAGAACAAAACCCCAAAACTCCCATCTCAGAAGTTATGTTCTTCTCTTATCAGGAAATTGTGAGAAATTTTCTTTGTTTATATTTGGAAGAAATAGCTTCCTTTCTTCCTTACCTTGCATGGTAAAATTTGCAAGAGACTCATTTAAACTTGTACACACATTTCAAATATATGCATTTCAAAAGGACAAAGAAAGTGGTATTACTTACAATTATGGGTTTTCTAAAGTAAATACTCAGAGAGATGGGAGGAAGAAGGTTGTCCCTTCCCTTATGTTCAACAGGGACTTTCTCATTTTTAAATTTGTATTTGTCCTTACATAATACACAAGCATACAAAGAAATAGCTCAAAAACTAGATCCGTATGATAGTATGGTCACTGTCATTGTAGGGACAAAAATAAAGGAAATGTTATCAATCAAAGAAATGGGCCAAATAGTAGTACAGTGTATGAAGTGAGGAGAGAAGAGAGGCTAGAATTGATTGTTGAGATCTTTGAGATCTTTATTATTTGAAGAGTGTTTTTGTTTCTTTGGCTGCTCAATCAAACACAATGCAAAGGGTTCACTTAAACCATGGGAATTTTTTAGCTCATGGTTTTGGGGCTAAGAGAAAATCCAGATTAAAATATCATCAAGGGGATGCTTTCACCTAGAAAATTGGCATTCTGGACATTGTTTCCGGTGATCCTTGGCCCTTAGCTTGTCACATGGCAAGGCACATTTCAGCATCTCCTGGTCTCTCCCTTCTCTTCCAGTTCTGCTGAAGTTCAGCATCTGGCTGCTCCTTCTGTGGTTTTCTTTCTCTCTGATTTTCATTTTCTTACAAAGGACTCCTGTAATAGGATTAAGACCCATCCTGATTGAGGTGGGCCAAAGCTTAACTAAAGCACTCTGATCAAAAGATTCTCATGGGGAGTGGATATGGCTTAGGTGGTTGAGCACATGGGAGATCCCAGGTTCAATCTTGATGCCTCCTAAAAAAACAAACAAACAAGCAAAACAAACAGATGAGAAAACCAACTCAGGGGAGCTGATGTGGCTCAGTGGTTGAGCACCAGCTTCCCACGTATGAGGTCCAGGGTTCAATCCCTGGCCATGGAAATCTGAAAAAAAAAAAGATTCTCTTATTCTGACAGGAAAATCTGTTGCCACTAAGAGGACAAAACTTTAAATAGGCAGAGAGACAAGCTTCAGTAAAGGCAGCAACTGACCTCTTAGGAGTAAGGAATGGTCCCAATGTGAACGGAGTGAGAGGGCTCACAGTAGATGTGTCCTTCATTTATCTGTAAAGTTTTAAACTATGGTCTGTCAAGATTGCTTTGAGAATTAATGATCATAGTAACAATCTAATATTTAAGTGGAATGTTCTAAGCATTTTTATATTAATATTCTTATAATCTCTCTGAGGTGGACACTGTTACAATCAATCCCAATTTCTGAAGAGTA
>JAKSZT010026419.1:29845-43690 GCA_026826555.1 Tolypeutes matacus
TGGCACAGCTGCCATCTGCTCCAGACAAACAGACAAGCAAGCATGGCTGTTCTTTTTTTGCAGGGTTATTTATACACCATTGTTATTACTCAAATGTTACACAGAAGAAACACAAAATACAACTTCCCAGAATCTTTTTTGCTGTGCCTAGGGAGTATGTGTACTCTGAGTTAAGGACTTTGCAAACTAATAGCTGATTCAACTGTTGGACCACTGCACAGGCCTTAACCTTCACAGTTTAATCCTCACAGTTTAACCCTCACAGGCCACTGCCCAAGTCTTAACTCTTACAGCCACACAAATCACAACTCTGAAGAACTGTGCAAAATGAATCGAGGGAGGACTCTGATGTTGTAAATTGTTACTCTGAGACTTGCTCGCAGGGTATTTAAAGTCAGAGCAGACTATAAAAGAGTTAAAAGTGAGCACAGGTATTATTCTGAGCTCTTTACTTGGTTCCCACAGGAACCTCACAGTAGCCCTCTGAGTTTTCCTCTTCTTTATATATAGGTGGTGACAGAGATCCAGAAAGAGAGCTTAAGACACACTCCAGACACAATGATGGGTAAAGACCATACTTAGGCAGCTCACGTCCTAAGACACTTGACACACCTGGTAGGGTGTGGACATTAGATACTCCAATGGGCTCAGGATGGATCAGATATTATGATATAAAGTGTTTCAGGAAAATAATTTGTTTTCTCAGTGTAAAATAAGCCTTGCAATTCTAACTAACTTGTTAATTTTTCACTTCCTGGGGGCAGTGTTAATGTGCCATAGTTGCAGCAAATAAGAGAAAGTAATGAGAATTTAAAACAAAAGAGGTTTCTTTACTTACAGTGTGGAACACCCCCTCTCCACCAACACACACACACAGTGAATACCTGGCAGGGATTCCTGGGGGCAGGTTCCAAGGAGCAGGCTGTGGAGGAGGGGACTCAGCCCCCTCCCCTGTGCTTAAGCAGTCCCCCTTCTGGGCTTCTGTGGCCCCTGCAGCTCTGAGCACTCTGGGCTGGGAACAGTGGATTGTGCCTGCCATGCCTACAGCTGGAATTGTGCTCCTAGACTGGTGACCTCCTTGGGGCCTAACAAATACACCAACAAGCTGTGGCTGTCTCCTGACTGGACAGGACAGAAGGTTGCTGCAATGAAGGTGGGGAGGACTGAGGCTAAGTAGGGTTCCCATGGGGAATTACATGGAAGGCCATGGACACACTGTGCTGCACTAGAAGCTTTATCCTGGGATTGTCCATATGGGTAGGGGAGGGGTCAAAGCCTGGGTCCAGGCCTGGTGTGGGCAGGGGAGTCTGGGCACAGGGTGGATACTCACCCACTCCTTCTCTTTCTTTGGGTCCTTCTTTCTGAACCTTCAGTGTTGTCTGTGCTGAAGAGTCCCGTTCACCCAGGCTCAGTGTCCTGGAACTGAATACCCTGGATACAATCTAAGTGATTCCGTCAGAGGGCAAGGAGGAGACACATCTTCACCACCAGGTGAGCTGAAGCTTCCTCCTTTGTGAACCTCAGGTCAGGAGAGGGTGCCAAATCACCTTTTCTGGCTGATCTGCTCCAAAAATACACCTCCTAGGTCTTCTCCAGGGATCCCGAGCTGGGTCCAGAGGGATGAGAAATGCTTCATTCTTGTGGAACCCATGAGGACCAATTCTGGCTCTGGGATTCTTCAGGCACATCCACGTGAGTGGAAGAGTTCCTCTTCACGCCTGTGGCTGAGGAGGGACCTTTGTCATGGCTTCTCTGAGGTGTTTTTCTTAAAAGTTCATTTTGTGCACTATTGCCAAAAACCAGTTTATTCTCTACTTTCCAAAGTTATATTTTAGCAAGATGTATTTTACTAAATATCCATTCATTGAGGGTTTTGCCAGCTTGAAATCTGACATGCTGTAGGACTTTTTACAGATTCAGGACTCTTGCTGGAGACAATCTTGATAGATTCAGAAAGAAGGGAAAAGTGTCTACAATACTGAAGGGAATATGCAAAGTATTGCAACCTTCCAGTGGAGGCACACTCACATAGAGGAAACAAAGAGGTGAAAAAAATTATAAATACAGATAATTCAACTCCCAACATTAATTTTAAACATTTAAACATTACTCAAAATCCAAAATTTATAATAATTTTACTTTTCTGGCTTTATTAAAAGCAAACTTGGCAGTGAAATTTTTGAGATGCACTTTTTAATTTATCTTGTTTACAAATGAGAGAATTGCCAGGTTGTACACTTTCTCATGACTCAGTTATCTTATTTTTAAGGTCAGCTTACTGAAATGTCTTTTGTTTCATTGTTACTGATATTGTTGAAAATATGTAAAGATAGATCAATAGAGGTGATACTTGCACAATGTGAGAATGTACTAAATATCACTGAAGTGTACACTTAAAATGGTTACTTTTATTTTAAGTGAATATTATCTTAAGATATGTATGCCACTTCCAAATTAGGATAAATTTGTAATAAGTAAAATTTGTGCATTTAGAGAAATCAGTTTTTTAAGATGGAAACATAATGGTGATTTTTGATACTTACATTCATTTCTCCAGGATTTAAATTATCAGTTTAAGAAAGAGCCATGTCAGAGGCTCTTTTTCTTAATTCAGATGTATTCATTGCAAGTAAATTTCTCCTGTTGAAAATTCAAAGTCTGAAAATTTGTGTGTATCCATGAAAAGGTGAAATTAGGATGTCTATAATCTCATTTTTTATATGCCTCTTTCCTGTAACAATAATTATATTCACCTGGTGATGAATCATTTTCAAATTATTTTCTTTTTTCTTTCCCTACTTTCAAATTTGAAAATATATTCATGTGCCTCATTAACATTTACATTAACCAAATACCCTGCAAAAGAGATAGGTCTTCTAATAATCATCCACCCTTATTTAATGTTAGGAATTTTGATGAGCTTTACAACTAATTTCTCTTGAGTCTGTATATTATCTCACACTAATAAATTGCATCAATATTTGTAATCTATTTGCATGAAGAGATTTTTTATTTCAGCATAGTATATTTCTTAATCTTATACCATATATATTTGAGATATTGTTGATATTATATATACATTCAATAAGTGTTAATTTGTGCATGAAGTGCCCTGATTACATTTGCTCCTCTTCTGCTTGTCACATAAAAGTAAATTCCTGCATTTTATATTTCCCAGGCCTTCTCTGCCTTGCAATTCTCCCCATGATCAAATCATTACCTCATGCCCCCAAGGACATTAAGATCTCCCAAAAGTCTCTCCCTAAAGATTCTGGAATAGCATGTCCCAAGCTCAGCAGAGGGAGTTCTATAATAAAATACATGTCCTTCTCCATGGCTTTCAGCCTGGGCAAAGGGCAATCAATCTTCAGATTATGCAGCAGAGGGAGGAGTTCCTGTGAAAAACTAATACAAATATCTCATTTTTTCCACAAACACCACAAACCATTCAGGCATCAAAAAAATAGTGCTATTAATATAATATTGACACATCTCCTAATGATAACCAGACTCTTAGAAGGTTAAGTTGACAACTTTGGTTGAATTGCATTTGTATAGATTTGACCTCTGAATGCTTTAGTGACCTGGTACCAATATGAGTTTTTCTAAAGGCGATTATTTTGTAATAATATCAAATGCATAAAAAATGCAAAGTAGTAAAATCCCTTCACTAAGATTTCCCAGTTGTTATAATTTTACAAGTTCTACCCACTAAGCAAACAATTCATAAAAATTACTCCTGTGTATTTGTCTCCAAAAGAAGGCCACTTTCCTAGCAAATCCCAAATCAGGAAGTCAACTTTTCTTCAATGCAGTAATACCATCCATAGAAACCTTCAACTTTTTTTTTTTTTTTTTTACATTTCTCAATTAAATGTAATGGATACATATAAATTTTTTTTTTACTCAAACAATATGTTACACAATATATTTGGTTCATAGTAACACATTCATACACTATTTGTCCTTTTGTATCTGGCTTGCTTCACTCAACATAATGTCCTCCAGGTTCATCCATGTTGACATATGCTTTACGACTTCATTTCTTCTTACAGCTGCATAATATTCCATTGTGTAAATAGACCACAGTTTGTTTATCCATTCATCTGTTGATGGACACCTGGATTGTTTCCAACTTTTGGCAATGGTGAATAATTAACTTTTAAAAAAACATAAATTCTTTTATTCTAGTAACATATATATGATGTAATTTCCCCCCATTTCTAAGTATATGCTTTAATGGTATTAACTACATCCACAATGTTGCTACCTTTACCACCTCCATGAGGAAGACTATTCATGACACCCAACAAGCTCATTTAAACCCAAACTCCCTATTTATTCCTCCCTATAACCCCCAGTGAACTCTAATCTAGTTTCTATGAATTCACTGATATTAGATATTTCACAAAAGTGGAATCAGAAAATATTTATGCTTCTGTGCTTATTTTGGTGAACATAATTATTTCAAAGTCCATCTGTGTTGTAGCATGTGTCAGAATTTCATTCTTTTTTTATGGCTGAATAATATTTCATTGTAGGTGTATACCACAGTTTGTTTATCCATTCATCTCTTAATGGTCACTTGGGTTGTTTCTACCTTTCTGCTATTGTGAATAATGCTGCTGTGCACATTGATGTACAGAATTTGAGTCTCTGTTTTCAATTTTTCTTTTATTATATACCTAGAGGTGAAATTGCCTGTTCTGTGCTTTTTGAGAAAATGCCAATTGGTATTCCACCTCTGCTGCATCATTTTACATTTCCCACTCACAATTTACAATTGTTTTGATTTCTCCACTTCTTCAATGACATTTGTTATTTTCAATTTAAAAAACAATAAGCATCATAATGAGTGGGAAGTGTATATCATTTTTATTTTAATTTGCATTTCTCTGATAACTAATGATGTTAAACATCTTTTAATGTTCTTATTGGAGGTCTGTATACTTTTTTTGGAGAAATGTATACTCATGTCTTTTGATCACTTAAAAATTGTTTTGTTGTTGTTGATTAGTTGTCATCTTTCATATATTCTGGATATTAAACCCATACATATAGGTTTTGCAGTTATTTTTCCCATTCTGTAGATTGTTTTTTCACTTTTTTGAGAATGTTCTTTAATGCATAAACATGTATTTTTGATGATTTCTTGTTATGTAGAAAAATTAACCTTGTGAATTTTACTTTAAATTATCTCTGCTAAACTAAACCCAAATACTATAGGGCAGATGATTGATTGTTTTTGTTTGTTTATTTGCTTGTTTGTTTGTTTTGCCAGTTGGATTCCTTCACTTGTACAGTCCTGGTTTAAAGTGATCATGTCTTCCCTTAAGTATTTTGCATAATAGCCAGACTAGAAAGACAAAGAGTAACATAAAAATATGAGTAACAAAAAAATATAATAGTTGATTATGTAAAATGCCTCCTTAAAAATATGCATTAAAACTTTTTTTCAGAACAGTACATTTTTAAAAAGTAAATATAATAAAGAAGTCGTGGTGTGTTTCTTGGAATTAGTCTATGTTGTATACAATATTTCATCTATTAGGGTATAATTGTTCATAGTATTCTCTTAAAAACCCATGTTATTTCTGTAAGTTTGGTAGTAATGTCATCACATTTATAACTAATTTTAGTTTAATTAATCTATTGGTTTTTCAACTTTGTTGATCTTTTCAAAGAGTCATCTTTTTGTTGCATTGATTCTATTGTTTTTATATTCTTTAATTCATCTCTGCTCTAATTTTTATTTCCTTCCTCTTACCAGCTTTGGGTTTAGTTTTTTCTCATTTTATATTTCCTTAAGATGTAAAATTATGTTCTAGATTTGAGATAGTTATTCCTTTTTAATATAGGTGTTTATGACTATAGATTTCTCTATTAGCAAAGTTTTCAGTTCATCTTATAAGTTTTGATATGTTATGTATTCATTTCTGCTTATCTCAAAGTGTTTTTTTAAATTTGCCTTCTGATTTCATCTCTGATACATTGGTTGTTGAAGACTGTTGTTCAATTTTCACATATTTATGAATTTTCCCTTTCCTTCAATTATTGATTTTGATTTTCATTCCACTTTTGTCAAAGAAGATACTTATGGTTTCAGTGTTTCTGTATATGCTCGGGGGTAGCATGTTTTTTCCTGGGAATTTTCCATATGCAATTGAGAGGAATGTATATTCTGTTGGATTTAGTTAGTTTATAGTATAGTTCAAGTCCTCTATTTCTTTATTGATCATCTTTTTTAGTTCTTTCATGCATTTGTTAAAGTGGGAAATTGAATCTTCCAAATATTATACTGGAGTTGTTTATTTCTCTCTTCAAAACTCTCATTTTTATTGTCCATATAACTTTGGTGCTCTGTGGTTCCTTGCATATATATTTATAGTTATTATATGTTCTTGATATATTGACCATTTTATATCTATGTTATATAGTTGTTTTATTTAATTTTGTCTAGTATGACTAGGCAGCCTTGCTTGCTTCTGGTTACCATTTACTTGAAGTATTGCAGTATTGTTTTCCATTCTTTCAAATCAACCTCTTTGGGCCTTATAAATGTGATGAATATGGAGAAAGTGAAAGAGAAAGTCATAGAAGCAAGAAACTAAAAGCAACAAAACCTGGAAGAGAAAGGAAATACCAGCAAATGACACCGTGTGCTTTGACCTGTGACAAAGGAGTCCAGGACTGCCAGCAGGTGGTCTTCAGGAAGAAGGCATCACCTGATGATGCCTTGATTTGGAAAATTTTCTCAGCCTCAAATCTGTAAGCTTGTAAGTTGATAAATTCCCATTTTTAAAAACTGGCCCATTTCATGTTGTCTGCATTTTGGTACCCCAGTAAGCTAAAACTCTTGGGTTGTTATTCTCTTTTGGCTGTTATGAATATTGCTGCTATGTACACTGTTGTACAACTCTCTGTTCAAGTTACTCTTCTTCCATTCTTTTTAGAATATACCAAGAAGTAGAACACCAGATCATATGGTAGTTATTCTTTGTAGAACTGTCTAGTTAAATCAGCCATGAAATCATATGGTCCTAAGCTTTGCTTTCTTGGGAGGTTTTTGAATACTGATCCAATCTTTACTTCTTGGTTTTTTGAAATTTTCTACTACTTCTTGAATCAGTTGAGGCAATTATTATATTCCTGGGAATTTGTTCCTTTTTAAAATTTATCTAAATGTTACCACAGAGTTGTTCTTCAAAGCCTTATTATCCTTTCTCTCTCTGTAAGGTCAGCAGTGATATTCACCCACTTACTTATGATTTTTGTTATTTGTATACTCTCTTTTTTTCTTCTGTAGGTCTGTCTAATATATGTCAATTTTATTGGTATTTTAAAGAACTAAATTTTGCTTTCATAGATTCTCTGTATTATTTTTCTATTCTGATTTCAGTTACCTCCCCTCTAATTTTTACTGATTCCTTCCTTCTGCTCCCTTTGGTTTACTTTGCTCACATTTCTTCTATCTCATTTAGTTTATTAAGGAGATTTGTTTGAACATCTATGATTAGTTGTTTCAACTCCTTTATGTCATCTGTAAGCTTAGCTTGTTCCTATAACTGGGCCATATTTTCCTGTTTCTTGGTATGGATTATAATTTTTTGTTGATGTCTTGGTTTCTGGCTTACTAGGTGCATTTATTCTGGGTGCAGTTTCTCTCTTTAGTTTAGGACTTTCTTGTTTTTTCTCCCTTTCTAGTTGTGTATTAGGAGCTGAGGAGGTAGTTGGTGCTGTAAGTTGTGGAGGCTGAAGCTGTCTGTGTTGCCCCAGGAATTGATGAAGCTTCTCTCACTTTTCTCCTCTGCCAAGGGTAGAGACAGAGCCACAGCTGTGGGTAATAATTCAAGTTCTGCAGGACAAGACTATCTGTAATTGCCCAGAGAGACAGATGAAGCTTCCCTACCTGGGGCAGGTATGGAGCTGCAGGTGTGGGCAGTAATCTATGCCATGCATGTTCAAAATGCCCACAGTTGGCCAGGTAGACTGACATAGAATTGCCCCCTCCCTGCCAGGGGAGGGGATAGGCCCTATAGACTGCCCAACAATTTAATCTATGTGGGCTGAATACACTTGCAGTTGTCCTGAGAGGCTGAGAGAGTACTGCCCATTCTGCCATTTAGGGGATGGGAAAGGAACAACTGATACCCAATCAGTCCCTATAGGCCAATAGTACCTGCCACTGCCTGGAGAGGCTGAGGAAACAAGTCACTTACTATCCTATTAGGGGGTGGGAGTGGATCCCCAGGTGTCCAACAGTCCAGTCCATGTAGGCTGAAATCACCTGCCATTGCCCAGAGAAGCTGAGGAAATACCATCCCCCTCCTATCCTATTGGGTGGTGGGTCTGAGCTCACAGGCACATAACAGTTCAGTCTCTGCAGGTCAAAAATGCCTGCCATTGCCCAGAAAGGCTGAGGAAACCCAGCTTCCCTCTTGTCCTACTGGGGGCAGGGATGGAACTCCAGGTGTCTGATGTTTCAGTCTGTGTGGGCCAAAACACCTGCAGTTACCTAGAGAAGCTAGGGAAACACAGTTCCTCTCTTGTCCTTTTGGGAGTGGGAACCACAGTTGCCCAACAGTTGAGTTTGTTCCAGCCAAAAATGCCTGCAGTTGCCCTGAGAGGCTGAGGAAACACCAGCCCCTTCCTATCCTATAGGGAGGCAGAAGTGAAGATGGAATCAAAGGCACTCAACAAACCAGTTCATGTGGGCTGAAAGCATCTGCACTTCCCCAGAGATGACAAGGAAACACAGCTCCTCTCCTATCATATTGTGGTGTAGAGATGGAGCCACAGGTGTCTGAATATTCAGTCTGTACCAGCCAAAATTGCCTGAAGTTACCCAGAGAAGCTGGAGCAGGTCCCCATGCCCCCCAATTCCTCCCTGCCAGAGGTGGAGCTGAAGTCTAGGCTAGGGCTGCAACATGAGATCTTGGTGGAAAGAAGCCAATCTCTAAGTTCACTGTAATTTTCAGTCAGCCCTGCTTCCCCTCATGCCAGGGACAGAGTTAAAATGGCAGCTTCTGGCCTCTTTCCAACTTGTACAGGTTCAAACTTTAGCTGTCCTTGGGATTATACTTTAGCCAGCTGAGTTTACTAATTAGTAACTGAAGTCAGTAGCGAACCATCTTTTCCTCCCCCATTCATGGGAAATGGAGCTTCTGACTCCAGCCATGGAATAGCTCCTGAAGTGGCTTGTGCTGCCAGAATAGGATAGGCACTGGCCTCCATGGCATGACCTGCAGTTTCCAAGAGAGGCTGGTGCAGGTCCCACCAGGTTTCTTTCTGCCAGAGTGGGGCTGGGGTTCAGGCTAGCGCTGCAATCTGAGCTTTGTGGAAACAAACTCGTCCCTATCAGCACTGTGATTTTCAGTCAGCCTGCTTCCCCTCATGCCAGGGGCAGAGTTATAATGGCAGCTACTACCTCTTTCTGACTTGGACAGGTTTAAACTTTAGCTGTTCTTAGGATTATGCTTTATCCAGCTGAATTTACTAATCAGTAGCTGAAGTCAGTGCCCAACATTTTCTTCCTCCCTTGTTTTTGGAAAATGGAGCTTTCATTTTTTAAAATATACCTTTTTATATATTTTAAAAGCCACTTAGATTCCATAATGTTACATAAAAATATAATATATGCCCCAGTCCCAAACCCTCCCACATTTTCCCACATTAACAACATCCTTCATTAGTGTGGTACATTTTTCAATATTGAAGAACACATTTTGGAGCATTGCCAGTAACAGTGGATTATAGTTTACATTGAAGTTTATACTCTGTCATGCACAATTTTGTAGGTTATGACAAGATATATAATGGCTTGTATCTGTTATTTCAATGTCATTCAGGACAATTCCCAAGTCCTGAAAATGTCCCCATATTGCACCTGTTTTTCCCCCTCCCTCCCTTCAGAACCTCCAGTGGCCACTGCTTCCACATCAATGATAAAAGTTCTTCCACTGCTAGGATCACAAGAAGTCTATACTAAAATACCAGTAAGTCTACTCTGGTCCATCATTCATTTCCCAATCCTGAGGATTCTGGATTGGTGATGCCCACTCCACCTCTATTGAGAGGGGGCTTAGATCCCATGAAGCAGATGGATGGGACTATCTTGCTTTCAGTTGCAGATACTTTCTGTTCCTTGGGATGGTCATTGTCTATCATCATCTCCTTGTTAGTTGTCCTGGGTTAGTCCAATGAACTAGAGAGTAGGTGTTGCAGCTTTGTTGAGATTCAGAGCCCAACTTTCACATGGACAGCCCAAAGACTTAAGTGTCTCAGACATACACCTATCAACTCTAGCACTAAGTATAGATTCAAATAGAAGGGGCAGAAGCACCACGTGTAGAGAATATACAACTGAGACCAACTCTGTCACACTTGGGAGCATAAATTCCCAAGTGTGGCCCACTGGCAGAGCACTAAACTCCTGAGATGTCTGCCCTGCTTATAGTATATGGATGTCTCTGGTATGTGAGGCAAAATTTACTTTGGAATTCAAAGAGAACCTGCTGAGATGTGCATAAGCATAACCTCTGGACTGACTTCCTGACTCACTTTGAAGCCTCTTCGCCAAATAAACTCATTTCTCTTTACCCTTTCCCCCTTTTGGCCAAGGTCTTTTTGAGTTGCATTGCTAGATTTTGCTTGGTAGTAATCCCTTGGTGCCAGGGACACTCATCCCTGGGAGTCATGTCCCACAGTGGGAGTAAGGTAATGCATTTGTATGCTGAGTTTGGCTTAGAGTGAGGCCACATTTGAGGAACAAGGAGGCTCTCAGGCAGTAACTCTTAGGCACTCTATAATAATAGGGTAAATTTCAATTTCAAAAGTAAAAGTTCATATGTACAGTCATCAATATCAAGGGCATATCAATGGTCCATCCTCCTTCACTAGTCACTGCCTCTGTACTCAAGGGATTCTTGCTGTCCCATTAGAGAATGTGGCAGAGCACCCCAGGATGGGAATTATTTATTCTTTTGGTTACTGTGTGAATCTCCACCCACCATGACAATGCCCCATGAACACATGAACAAATTTATATGCTTTATAGGTATGCCCCAGGTGAACCTCCTCCCATGCATTCCCCATCACTGACATCCCATACCAATGATCTTCCCCTGCCACATTTGTAACCCTTCTTTGATCCAAAACTCTTCAAAAATGAAGCTAAGAAAATAAGCAAATACAATTTAAAAAATGAAATAATTATAGTTTTAAAAATAACAAATAAAATAGAAAAAAAATAAAACAAATTTGGAATAATAAAAATAGTTTTAAAATGTAAAAAATAATTTTTGACATTATGTCTTTCATCACTATATGATCTGTTATCTTGTATATACAGTGACATTTTCTTCTGTTCATTCTCCCAGTGTCTTATGTTTTTCATTTTGTTTTCAAAGAAGTTTTAGGTTACAGAAAAGTCATGTACAGAATATAGGAGATTCCCATAAACCCAACATCCTCACCTTTTCTGGGGGAGTTTTGCTGCCACTGGGTACAGAGGTAGTAGAACACATTCCTTAAGTATTAGGGCATTTAAGTTAAGCATCCCATAGGTCTGAGAAGGGTCGACCTGTCCCCTACGGATAGGTGGATAGGGTGGGTGGTCAACTCATTGCTATGAGAGAGTTGAACCTGGAAGCCAAAGATTAGGGAGGACGTTGCCTTCACCTCACTGTACTAGATGGGTTAATTCTAACCCAAACATTTAGTAAGGTGTGGCAATATCCTCAAAGCTCTTCAAGGGTGAGCTCTGGAGCTTGATCAACACCCAGATGCTTGATGAGGGTGGAATCAAGAAAATGGTCTTTGGGCAAGTCTGTGGAAAGGGTGGGCCCCAATGAGGGCCCAGGGAGAAGAAGCCATCATCTTAAGAATGACTCTGACTTTGACATCTAATTAAACATGCCCTGCAGGTTTACTGAACAGTAGAGGACCCTGACTCATGTTTCTCTCCCAATTTCTCCTTATTGTAATGAAAATGGTGATCTTTTGTCTGTCCTTTTGTGTATTGGAAGCAGATATATTGTTTTGTAAGTAACTGTCTCAAATTCTGTGTGCTGCCTGGAGGTTTAATTTGTTCCTTTGACTGGGCCACATCCTGTTTCTTAGTATGGCTTGCAAATTTTTGCTGGTGTCTTGGCATCTGATTATCTTGATGTTTATAGTCTGGTCTCAGTTTCACTCTTTAGCCTAGGACTTTTTTTGTTGATTGGCTTTGTGCTAAAGCTCCTCTTTGACACTTATTTAAATGTATTTTAGAACTTTATAATAACTCATGTTTAACCATTCAGATTTTTTCTACTGTTATTCAACTCTTTCTTGTGCTTTCTCCCCTGCCAGTGGTGAAGCTGGCACCATGGGTGCAGATGGCAATCTGAGCCAGGCAGGCTGAAACTGCCCACATTGCTCCAGAAACTAATAAAGTTCTGCCCACATTTCTCTCCTGCCAGGGATGGGGTAAGAATCTAGGGTGTGGTTAGTACTCTAAACTGTGCAAGCTGAAAGTGCCTGCAGTTGCCCAGAGAGACTGATGAAGTTCCACCCAACTTCCTCCCCTGTTGGGGGTATCAGTGGAGCCAAAGGTGTAGGCAGTAATCTATGCTATCTGGACTGAAACTTCTGTAGTTGACTGGAGAGACTGGTGAAGCTCCACCCACCTTCCTCCCCTGTCAGGGGTGGGGTTGGAGCCTAGATTTTGGCAGTAATCTGACATGGATGGAAAGAACCTGATCCCTACCAAGCCAGTAAGTCACTATGATTTTCAATCAGCCCCGCTTTGACTTCTGTCAGGAGTGGAGTTAAAATGAATGCTACCGTCATCTTTCTGACATGGACAGGTTCAAACTTTAGCTCTACTTAGAATTGGACTCTAGCCAGCTGAATTTATTAATCAGTAGCTGAAGTCAATGCCCAATCATCTCCTCCTTCACTGATTTTGGGAAATAGAGTTTCCAGCTACAGTCAGGGAGTGGCTCCAAAGTTAGCCACCAGTAAGGATAGGCAACAGCCTCCACAGTGTGGATTGTGCTACTAATAAATCTTCACCTCAGATGACCAGCCTCATCCTTCAGTTCTTCCAACAATTTTACGCAGTGATCTGCTTGTCTCCTGATAACCCCCAAAAGGGGTTCAGATAGATCCTTTATGATTACTAACTGCATTGTAGGAAAAGCTGACTCTTAGAGATTCCCTACTCTGACACTATTCATGCCTGTCTTTCCTGAATGCATCTTTTGAGAAATTGAGAAAATAAAATTATTTGGGAACGGAAAAGTGGGTGGCATGATGGAGTTTGGTATCCAATGTACACTCCATTGGTTTGGGAGCTCCACTGCCCAAATTTCAGCCCAGTCAGGTCTGTTCAGGCCCCTCCTTTCTTCACACCAGGGCCTACACTTCTCTTATATCTCCTACCCACCCTGTCCAAAGTACCTAACAACCTATAACAGCATAGTCTCACTTAGGTTCACAGTGCTAATTCCTTCTTTACCTAAATTGATCTTCTGCTGCAATTCTTAGTTGTATACTCTCTCCCCACTCTTCCTCTCACTCCTTCTCTGACATTCCACTGTGCTGCCCTCCAGTGACCCAGCCCTGCTTCCTGTTCCAATCTTGGTCCCTTGCCTGGTCCCAAACACGCCCTGAAAGGTTCCTCCTCCTTATCCTATATGTCTTGCTTTATTTTCTTTTTTATTTTTTTCCTATGCAGAAAATAAATTTATTTATTTATTTATTTATTTTATTATGGGTAAAAATCAAAATTCTCACAATACATACTAACATTTGCAAAATGATATATAAATATATATGCATATATGTGTATTTGCTTACAAA
>JAKSZT010026419.1:58690-118017 GCA_026826555.1 Tolypeutes matacus
AAAGTAACAAGTGTCCATCAACCAATGAATAAGGATGAATGAAATGTGGTATATACATGAAGTGGAATATTATTCAGGCATAAAATGTAATGAAGTTCTGATAAGTGGGATAAGTTGGATGAACCTTGAAGAAGAAGACATATTGTTGAGTAAAATAAGTCATATACTAAAGGACAAATATTGTTTGAAATAATTAGAATAAGCAAATGCAGAGTCAGAATCTAGAATTGGGTTACCAGGCTCTGAGGTGAGAGTAGGGAATTAGCAGTTGTGATGGTTAGGCTAATGTATCAACTCGGCCAAGTAGTTGTGTCCAGGTGTTTGTTCCAGCAAGCACTGGGCTAATTGTAATACAAGAGCATTTATGGACTTCAATCACCAGTGAGTTTACTGTGTGGATGGCTGATTACATCTGTATCAATCAGGGAGATTACATTATCAATGGGTGGTGCTTTTATCCAATCATTGAATGACTTAAAAGTGGAAGTGATTTCAACATCCAGAGAGAATTTCCCAGCTCGTCGTTGGACAGGCAACTTCTCCCAGAAACTCATCAACGACCTTTCATTGGGCTTTCATCGGAGCCACTGGTTTGCAGCCTGCCTGCAGAATCTGGACTTGTGCATCCCCACAGTCACGTGAGAGACTCTTTTAAAATTTCATATTATTGATAGATATCTCCTGCTGATTTTGTTTCCCGAGAGAACCCTGACTAGTACAGCTGGTACCGGGAGTGGTTCTTGAGGAACAGAGTCTTAAACATTGGATGTCTGAGGTGGCTCTCCACTCTAATTGGACTCATGGGTACTAATGACTCCCTTTCCAATAATGAGGTTGCTAACAGTCCATGGCGTGAGCTGGCAATAGAGATATGCAAAATAGCATCATTGGATTCCCCTACTCCCATGCTTATAAGAAGCAAGGATCTGGGTGAGAGTGTTTTCAACACTTTAACAGAATTTTGTGGAGTAAAGAAATATAATGATGTTGGCTGGCTCCTCCTAGATACTCTGGAAACAGTTACAAAAGAAAGGGATGAGCTAAAGTATTCAAATTTGAAACTTAAATGCCGCATGAATGATATGAAAGTTTCTATGTGTGCCTTGAAAGAAAATCTTGTCTCCTGTAGCCACAGACTTGAGATATCTGAGAATCAAACCCAGTCTCTCATTGTACGAGTAGCAGAATTACAGAGGAAACTAAAATCTCAACCTTGCAGGGTTTCTGCAATTAAAGTGAAGGCATTGATTGGAAAGGAGTGGAACCCCGAGGATTGGGATGGAGACATATGGGATGATGATAATATTGGTGGAGACATTGGAACCCTAAATTCTGCTGAGACTTTACCAGATAAACCTGTGATGGCCTGCCCTGTGGAGACCACACCTTCTCAACCTTGTATCATCCAGCCACCAGCCTGCCCCAGGGAGTCTGGACTTCCTTCCATCCCTGAGGTGGGTACAAGCCAAATGGAAGCCTGCACTGCCAAGCCTCTGGCCTGCCCCAGGGAGTCTGGACCTCCTCCCAGCCCTGAGGCAGGTACCAGCCTAACTCCAGCATGCACTGCCCAGCCTCCACCTTGCCCCAGAGAGTCTGTACCTCCTCCCATCCACGAGGCAGGTACCAACCAATCTCCAGCATGCATGGTCCAACTTCCAGTCTGCCCTGAGGAATCTGTCTTTCAACCCCTGCCTGAAGAAAATAATCCTGTCTCACCAGAAGAAAATGCAAAGGACATCTCTAATCCTTCTCCTTACCCAGACCCCCCACCCCTCTTGTCTTCCAGACCCATTACTAGATTAAAATCACAAGCCCCCAAAGGTGAAATACAAAGGGTGACCCATGAGGAAGTATGCTATACTCTGAAAGAACTGCATGAATTTTCAAACTTATATAGACAGAAATCAGAGGAATATGTGTGGGAATGGATACTAAGGGTATGGGATAATGGTGGAAGGAATATAAAGTTGGATCAGGCTGAATTTATTGATATGGGCCAACTAAGCAGAAATTCTGGATTCAACGCTGTAGCTCAAGGGGTTAGAAAGGGCTCTAACAGTTTGTTTGGGTGGCTGACTGAAGCATGGATCAAACAATGGCCTAGCATGTCTAATGTTGAGATGCCTGATTTGCCGTGGTATACAGTAGATGAGGGGATTCAAAGGCTTAGAGAGATTGGAATGCTAGAATGGATTTACCACTTGAGACCTGCCCACCCACCCAAGGAATGTCCAGAGGACACACCTTTAACCAGGACTGTGAGGAATAAATTTGTAAGACTAACTCCATCTTCTCAGAAGAACTCTGTGGTTGCTCTTCTCTGCAGTCCAGATATTACTGTAGGGGGGGGCTGTAATAGAATTGGAATCCTTAAATATTATGGGGATGATCAGATCAAGGCCCGGTAAAAGTCAAGTATCAGCAGTTAATCGCCAAAGCCAAGGTAGGCGTGGCTACCGCAATGAAAGACAGATTCGAAACATCACACAGAATAGTCTGAGTCACATGGAGTTATGGCGTTGGTTAATAGATCATGGGGTACCCAGAAGTGAAATACATGGGCAGTCTACTAAATTTCTTTTGGATTTATATAAGCAGAAGAGTTCTAGGTCAAGAGAACAAAATCCTAACTCTAATTACAGACGCAGAGAATCACGGCCCCTTAATCAGTTCCCAGACTTCAGACAGTTTACAGACCCAGAGCCCCTTGAATGAGGGAAGGCCAGGTCCCCTTGGGGAAGGATCCTGTTAAACTGCCCAAAATTTATACAGTTAATATTCCTCCCACCTTTCCCCAGGGAGACCTACGACCTTTTGCCAGAGTAACAGTGCATTGGGGAAAAGGAAATGATCAGATATTTCGGGGATTATTAGACACTGGCTCAGAAGTCACATTAATTCCAGGAGACCCAAAACATCACTGTGGTCCACCAGTCAGAGTAGGGGCTTATGGAGGTCAGGTGATTGATGGAGTTTTAGCTCAGTTCCGTCTCACAGTGGGTCCAGTGGGTCCCCGGACCCATTCTGTGGTTATTTCTCCAGTTCCAGAATGCATAATTGGAATAGACATACTCAGTAACTGGAAGATTCCCCACACTGGATCCCTGACTCATGGAGTGAGGGCTATTATGGTTGGAAAGGCCAAGTGGAAGCCTCTAGAACTGCCCCTGCCTAGCAAAATAGTAAATCAAAGGCAATACCGGATTCCTGGAGGTATTGCAGAGATTAGTGCCACCATCAAGGATTTGAAGGATGCAGGGGTGGTGATTCCCACCACATCCCCATTCAACTCTCCTACTTGGCCTGTGCAGAAAACAGATGGATCTTGGAGGATGACAGTAGGTTATCGTAAACTTAATTAGGTGGTGACTCCAATTGCAGCTGCTGTCCCAGATGTGGTATCATTGCTTGAGCAAATCAACACTTCCCCTTGTACCTGGTATGCAGCTGTTGATCTGGCAAATGCTTTTTTCCCAATTGCCATTAGTAAGGACCACCAGAAACAGTTTGCTTTCAGCTGGCAAGGCCAGCAGTATACTTTCACTGTCCTGCCTCAGGGGTATATCAACTCTCCAGCCCTATGTCATAATATTGTCTGCAGGGACCTTGATCGTCTCTGCCTCCCATGAGACATCACACTGGTCCATTATATTGATGATATCATGTTGATAGGACCTACTGAGCAAGAAGTAGCAAAGACTCTAGATTTATTGGTAAGGCATTTGCCTGAGAGAGGATGGGAGATAAATCCAACAAAAATACAGGGTCCTTCCACCTCAGTGAAATTTCTAGGTGTCCAGTGGTGTGGGGCCTGTCGAGATATCCCTTCAAAGTAAAGGATAAGCTGTTGCACCTGGCCCCTCCTACGACCAAAAAGGAGGCACAATGCTTAGTTGGCCTCTTTGGATTTTGGAGACAACACATTCCTCATTTGGGTGTGTTACTGTGGCCCATTTACCGAGTGACCAGAAAAGCTGCTAGTTTTGATTGGGGACTGGAACAAGAGGAAGACCTGCGACAGGTCCAGGCTGCTGTGCAAGCTGCACTGCCACTTGGACCATATGATCCAGCAGATCCAATGTTGCTGGAAGTTTCAGTGGCAAATAGAGATGCTGTCTGGAGGCTTTGGCAGGCCTCTATAGGGGAATCACAACGCAGACCCTTAGGATTTTGGAGCAAAGCCTTGCCATCCTCTGCAGATAACTACTCCCCTTTTGAGAAGCAGCTTTTGGCTTGCTACTGGGCCTCAGTAGAGACTGAACACTTAACCATGGGCCATCAAGTTACCATGAGACCTGAGTTGCCTATCATGAGCTGGGTATTGTCTGACCCACCAAACCATAAAGTTGGGTGTGCACAGCAGCACTCCATAATAAAGTGGAAGTGGTATATACGAGACAGGGCTCGATCAAGTCCTGAAGGCACAAGTAAGTTACATGAGGAAGTGGCCCAAATGCCCATGGTCACCACCCCTGCCGTGTTACCTTCTCTTTCCCAGCCCACACCTTTGGCCTCTTGGGGACTCCCTTACAATCAGTTGACTGAGGGTGAGAAAACTCGGGCCTGGTTTACAGATAGTTCTGCACGATATGCAGGTACCACCCCAAAGTGGACAGCTGCGACACTGCAGCCCTTTTCTGGGACGTCCTTGAAGGACAGTGGTGAGGGCAAATCCTCCCAGTGGGCAGAGCTTTGAGCAGTGCATCTAGTTGTTTATTTTGCTTGGAGGAAGAAATTGCCAGAGGTGCGTTTGTACACTGATTCATGGGCTGTTGCCAATGGTTTGGCTGGATGGTCAGGGACCTGGAAGGAACATGATTGGAAAATTGGTGACAAGAAGGTCTGGGGAAGAGCTATATGGATAGATCTTTCTGAGTGGGCAAAAAACATGAACATATTTGTGTCCCACATGAATGCTCACCAGAGGGTGACTTCAGCAGAGGAAGAGTTTAATAATCAAGTGGATAATATGACCCGCTCTGTGGCTAATGCTCAGCCTCTTTCCCCAGCCACTCCTGTCATTGCCCAATGGGCTCATGAACAAAGTGGCCATGGAGGTAGGGATGGAGGTTATGCATGGGCTCAGCAACATGGACTTCCCCTCACCAAGGCTGACTTGGCTACAGCCACTGCTGAATGCCCAATCTGCCAGCAGCAGAGACCCACACTCAGCCCCAGATATGGCACCATTCCTCGAGGTGACCAGCCTGGTACCTGCTGGCAGGTGGACTACATTGGGCCACTTCCATCATGGAAGGGGCAGTGATTTGTTTTAACTGGAATAGACACATACTCTGGCTATGGGTTTGCATTTCTGGCACGCAATGCTTCTTCCAAAACTACCATCTGTGGACTTACCAAATGTCTTATCTACCACCATGGCATTCCACACAGCATTGCTTCTGATCAAGGAACCCATTTCACAGCAAATGATGTGCGGGAATGGGCACATGTCCACGGAATTCACTGGTCTTACCATGTTCCCCATCACCCTGAATCAGCTGGATTAATAGAATGGTGGAATGGCCTTTTGATGACTCAATTACGGTGCCAACTAGGTGGCAATACCTTGCAGGGCTGGGGCAATGTTCTCCAGGATGCTGTGTATGCTCCGAATCAGCGTCCTCTCTATGGTGTTGTTTCTCCCATAGCCAGGATTCATGGGTCCAGGAATCAAGGGGTGGAAATGGGAGTGGCACCACTCACTATTACCCCTAGTGACCTACTAGGAAAATTTTTGCTTCCTGTCCCTGAAACCTTAAGCTCTGCTGGTCTACAGGTTTTAGTCCCAAGAGGAGGAGTGCTGCCACCTGTGAACATAACAGTGATTCCATTGAACTGGAAGTTAAGACTGCCACCTGGCCACTTTGGGCTCCTCTTACCTGTGAATCAATAGGCAAAGAAGGGAATTACTGTACTGGCTGGGGTGATTGATCCTGACTATCAAGGGGAAATAGGACTACATCTACATAATGGGGGTAAAGAAGAGTTTGCCTGGAATGCAGGGGATCCTCTAGGGAGTCTCCTAGTCCTGCCATGCCCTGTGATTAAAGTCAATGGAAAATTGCAAAAAAAAAACAATTCAAGCAGGACTAACAAAGGCCCAGAATCTTCGGGAATGAAAGTTTGCATCACCCCACCAGGCAAAGAACCACGGCCAGCTGAAGTGCTTGCTGAAGGTAACGGGAACATGGAATGGGTAGTGGAAGAAGGTAATGATAAATATGAACTTCGACCATGTGACCAGTTACAGAAAGGAGGACTATAATAGTCATGAACCCTTCTTCCATGTTTCGTTATGAGTATGATTGTACATGTACACAAAATGAATTTCTTTGTTTTCTTCCCCAATCTTTTCCCTTATCATGAGAAGTTGTATTAATCCCACATCATAATATTTAAGGATGTCGAGTTTAAGAGTGACTATCATCCAAGGACTTGCACCCTGTTCTGTAGGGAGTTAATGCGTTTCCGGTTGTACGCAGGGGAGTTGAACATTGTTAGGCAGAAATATATATGTATGCATGTCTGTTATTGTTTTTACTTAGAGACTAAGTATGGTTTAGAGTAATGTGTATGATTGCCGAGTTGACAAGGGGTGGACTGTGATGGTTAGGCTAATGTGTGAACTCAGCCAAGTAGTTGTGTCCAGGTGTTTGTTCCAGCAAACACTGGGCTAATTGTAATACAAGAGCATTTATGGACTTCAATCACCAGTGAGTTTACTGCGTGGATGGCTGATTACATCTGCATCAATCGGGGAGATTACATTATCAATGGGTGGTGCTTTTATCCAATCAGTTGAATGACTTAAAAGTGGAAGTGATTTCAACATTCAGAGAGAATTTCCCAGCTCATCGTTGGACAGGCAACTTCTCCCAGAAACTCATCAACGACCTTTCATCGGGCTTTCATTGGAGCCACTGGTTTGCAGCGTGCCTGCAGAACCTGGACTTGTGCATCCCCACGGTCACGTGAGAGACTCTTTTAAAATTTCATATTATTGATAGATATCTTCTGCTGATTCCGTTTCCCGAGAGAACCCTGACTAATACAGCAGTTAATGCTTTAATTGTAGAGTTCTAGTAAGGTTGATGGTAAAGTTTTGGTAATGGATGGTGTTGATGGTAACACAACATTGTGAATGAAATTAACAGTACTCAACTATATATATGAATATGATTAACAGGAGAAATTTTAGGTTATTTGTATGTTAGGATATTTAAAAACAAAACAAAGGAAAGTACAATGCAAACAGAGACCCTTATTGTAAATGATGGAATATAGTTAATAGTGTAATTATAAAAATGTTCTTTCATGAATTGTAACAAATATACCACACTAATCCAAAGTATTAGTAATATTGTGATATATAGAAACTGTATTTTATATATGGTTTTTCTGTATAACTACAACTTTTCTAATTTAAAAAATCAATATGGGACATATGTGTGGGCTTATTTCTGAATTTTCAATTCTGTTCCAATGGTCAATTTGTCTGTATTTATGCCAGTACCACAAGTCTTTTGTTTACTGTAACTGCAGTACAATTTGAAGTTGGTATATATGGATTTGTGAGTCCTCCAACTTTGTTCTTTTTAAAAATTGTTTTATATATTCAAGGCATCCTGAATCTGAGAATTGAGTTTTCCATTTCTGAAAAAAATGGTTGCTGGAATTTTGATAGGGATTTCATTGAAACTGTAGATCACTTTGCATAATACTGAAATCTTAGCAATACTAAATTTTCCATTCCATTAACTTGCAATACCTTGCTACTTATTTACATCTTATTTAATGTTTTTCATCAGTGTTTTTCCAGTTTTCAATATATGTCTTTTATATCCTTGCTTAAATATATTCCTAGATATTTTATTCCTTTTATACCATTGTAAATGGAATCGTTTTCTTAATTTCCTCTTTGGTTACCAGTGCAAAGGAACAGAATTTTTCATTTGTATTGATCTTTTACACTGTTACTTTGAACTCATTTATTAGCTATAATAATTTTTATGTAGATATCTTTGGATTTTCTATATATATATAAACAGGTCACCTGCAAATAAAGATAGTTTTAATTTTTCCTCTCCAATTTGCATGTCTTTTCTTTCTTTTTTTGCTTAAGTGCTCTGGCTATAACTTCTAGTACAGTATAGAATAGCAGTAGTAAAAGTTGACATCCTTGAAATATTCCCAATCTTAGAAGGAACACTTTCAGTATTTCACCATAGAGGCTGAAAGCTGTAGGTTGTTCATAAACTGCCTTTATAATGTTGAGAAATTTTCCTTCTAGTCTTAGTGTTCTGTATGTTCTTCACAAGAAATGGTGCTAGATTTTGCCAAATGCATTTTCTGCCCCTATTGAAGTAATCATGGTTTAAGAAATCCCTTTCACTGTTTATGCAATTTATTACATTTCTTGGTTTTCATATGTTGAACCACACTTTCAATCCTGGGATAAATACAAATTTGTCATGTTGTTTAACCTTTTCAATGTGTTATGAATTCAATTTGCTAGTGATGTACAAAGGATTTTTGCTATATATTCATAATGGAAATTTTTCTGTAATTTTCATTTCTTATGGTATCTTTGTTAGGGTTTGGTATCAGTGAAATACTGGAATCCATATATTTGTGGAGATTGGAGTAGAAACGAAAGTGGACAATAGTGCTCAAAGTAGATATAACATTAGTAAACCTTTGTGTTTGTGTTATTCTGGGAGGGTATATTAAAGGTAAGTCTCTAGATTTTTGAAGATCTCCTAGCTAATATTGGAGACTTGAGGAAGATTATTGTTTACTTGTATGGAAAAGTTAATGCCTTCAATCTGAGACATATTTCAGTTTAGATGTATGTGACATGCACAAGGAGAGTGTAAAGCTGAGAAATAAAATACACAGAGTAGTTTTGAAAACTGCATAGAAGAGGACTGGCAAAAATTGAAGCAATTAAGGAAATGTATAACATTTCCAAGGCAGTGTATATAATTTTATATGGAGATGATTCAATAGTATTGCTTTATTGAAACTCCATTGAATTTCAGGGTCCAACTGGAACATGGACAGTCCAAAGATTAATGGACTCACCCAGAACAACTAACAAGGAGATGATGATAGACAACAACCATCCCAAGGGACTGAGAGAGTCTAAAACTGCAAGCAAGTGAGTCCCAACCATCTGCCCCATGGGATCAAAGCCTCCTTAATTAGAGGTGGAGTGGGCAACACCATCCCAGGATCCTCAGGATTGGGGAATGAACTATGGACTAAAGTAGGCTTACTGGTATTCTACTAAAGACTTATTGTGATTCTAGCAATGGAAGAAATGATATCATTCATGTGGAGGCAGTGGACACTAGAGGTTCTGAGGACAGGGAAAGGGAAATACAGGTGAAATACGGGGACATTTTAGGGACTTGGGTATTTTCCTGAATGACATTACAGTGACAGATATGGGCCATTACATATCTTGCCATAACCTACAAAATTGTGTGGGAGAGAGTGTAAACTACATTGTAAACAATAATCCATGCTTAGTGGCAATGCTCTAAAATGTTTTCATTAATTGTAATGAATGTACCACACTAATGAAAGATGCTGTTAATGTGGGAAAATGTGGATGGTATAGGAAGCAGGGCATATGGGGATCCCCTATATTTTTATGTAACATTTATGTAAGTTAAATAGCTTTCCTTAGAAATAAAAATATATTAAAAATAGTATTGCTTTAGAAATTTTTGATGAGGACACTGGGAAGGAGTAACTAATGTAGTTTGAAGACAGTCAAGAGACTCAGATATCAGAAAGTCCTAATAAAAAGAAAGTTCTCTCAAAGAGGACATTGTCCAATTCTAACTTTATTCCAAGTAAAAGGCAGACACACTCATTGGATTTAATACTGAGATCATTGGTGATCTTAGTTGTAGTTATTTATGGTGAAATCAAAGTTATCTTAGAAATTCAGAGGTTGGTAGATATGAGAAAATGGTAACTAAATGATGATGGCTCTAAAAGTTTAATTGTGAAGAGGGAAAATAGGGCATGAGCTGGGAGAACATAGTTTCAGAGATGGTTTTGGTTATAAGATGGAAGACTGTGTGCTTAAATCATGAGAGTATGGATGGAAAATACATGGAAAGCTTTCTTGTATTGGTGATTTAGCGTATAGTCAATAAGTCAAATTTTTAAAAAAGAAGAGAAAGGAGCCATGTGAAGAAAATGGACAACCAGGGGCAGAGATGATTCTTAACTTTAATTTTAATATTCACAGAAGAGAAGGAGAACCCAAAAGTTATGAACATATGAGCATTTCCAGATTTCATAACAATGAGTTGAAATTAGTTTGCTTTTTTTTTTTTTTTTTACTGGGAGGTCCCAGGGATCGAACCCGGGTCCCTCCATATGGGAGACAGATGCCCAACCAGCTGAGCCACATCCGACCCCTAGTTTGCTTTTAAAGTCTATTTTGTCTGATTTTAGTATAGCTATCCCTGCTCTTTTTTGGTTACTGTTTGCATGGAACATCTTTCTCCAACCTTTCACTTTCAGCAAATTAGTATTCTTGGGTCTAACATGTAGACAACATATAGATGGCTGGTGTCTTTTAATCTATTCTGTCACTCTATATCTTTTGATTGGGGAGTTAAATCAATTCAAATTCAATGATATTATGGTAAATGCATTATTTACTTCCACCATTTTATTATTTTTTAGCTTTCATATGTTTATATTTTATTTTTGTCTGTCATTTTGCCCCTTTGATTATCCTTTCTGATAGTCTTCTCTTCTACAGTCTTCTCCAAGTCTCTCTGTACCATATTTTCCTTTTGGTCTGTAGGGCTCCCTTTAGTGATTCCTGCAGAGTGGAGTTCTTTTTTATTAACTCTCTCAGTTTCTGTTTACCTTGTGAATATTTGAAACTCACCTTCATATTTGAAGGGCAATTTTTCTGGATAAAGAATTCTCGGCTGGCAAATTTTCTCTTTCAGTATCCAAATTACATCATACTACTGTCTTCTCACACTCAGTTTCTGATGAGAAATCAACACTAAATCTTAGTGAGCATCACTTATATGTGTTGGTTTGCTTCTCCCTTGTTGCTTTCAGAATTTTCTTTTTATCTTGGAATTTGGCATTCTGAGTATTATATTTCTTGGTGTAGGTCTCTTTGGATTCATTCTGATTGGACTAGGTTGTGCTTCTTGGAAATGTAAACTCATTTCTTCCATGAGAGTTGGGAAATTTTCAACCATTATTTCTTCAAATACTCTTTCTGCCCCTTTCCCCTTTTCTTCTACTTCTAGGATTCCCATGACATGTATGTTGTTGTGCTTCATGCTATCATTCATTTTTTCTCATTCTTTTCTCTTTCTTCAATTTCAGCTGTTCTATCTTATACATCACTTATCCTTTCTTCTATGATTTTGAGTCTGCTATTGTATGCCTCTAATGTGTTTTTTTGGGGAAATTTATGCTTTACTAATATGTATCAATAAAATTGATTTATTTTTTAAAATGTAGGTGTAAAGTTTCCACATTTGCATGTTCCAAGTCTCAATTTTTTAAAAATAATTAATATCAAGAACCAGACTTCCAAATATCAACCATCATAATGGCATTGCCTATAGGCATTTCAGATTTTGGGATCTATTAGATATTTGATTATTATCAAGATAATTATTGCAGTGCATTTTGCCTGGATACTTGCTACTGTGACATTAGTAAGGGGCAGTGGGATGACCTGAACTTCTGCCTGGCAGAGGGAACTACTGTATGCATGATTCTCACACCCACTGATAAAGATTCTAGTTATTGAGGTAAAGTATTGCTTCCTCTAAGATTAGGAACAAAGAAACCCTATCTTTTCCTCCCCTTCAGATTTTTAATTACTGTATTAGTCAGTCAAAGGGGTGCTGATGCAAAATACCAGAAATCTCTTGGCTTTTATACACATTTTTAATTGGGGATAGAAGTTTACATTTACCAGGCCATAAAGCATAAGTTACTTCCCTCACCAAAGTCTGATGCCACATGTTGGAGAAAGATTGCTGCCAATGTCTGCCAAGAGTTCAGGCTTCCTGGGTTCTCCTCTTCCCAGGGCTCAATTCTCTCCAGCCTCAGCTGCTCTGCTCCTCTGTGTGCTTATTTCCCAGGCTCCAGCTCAAAAACTCCAACCTCCCTTCTCTGCAGTGTAGTTTCTCTGTGGTTCCCCACCTACCAAAGAAAGTGGGTATTCACTATCTTTCTGATGTGCCCAATGAAAGCCTTAATTATTATATAACCAAGTAAAAGTAAAAACTCTAAATCCAGTACAATCTAATACACCCAGAGGAAAAGTCCAGTTTACAAACATAATCCAATATTTCTTTATGGAATACATCAAAAATATAAAACTGCTAAACTCTACCCTCTAAACACCAAAAAGACATTACAATATTCAAAAAACCTTATTTCAGTAACAATACTAAGTACAAAATCATATAACCAGTTAAAAAAAAATCCAGTTCATCTTCAGGCAAAGTTCTGCCGGGCTGTAGACTTCTGAAACTTACAAAACAATTTATCTGCTTCCAGTACACAAATGGAAAGACAAATGAAAAACATTTTCATTATCATAAGGAGAAATTGGGAGGGAAACATGAGTCATTGGTTCTCTACAGTTCAGTAAAACTGCGGGGCTTATTTCATTAGATATCAAAGTCTGAAAGTCATTCTTAAGATGATAGTTTCTTTGCCTTGGGGCCACATGGGTCCCACCCTTTCCAGAGGCTTGTCTAACAGTCATTTTCTTGGTTCCACACTCATAAAGCATCTGGGTGGTGACCAAGATCTGGACCTCACCCTCCAAAAGCATTGGGGTATTTGCCACACCTTACTCAATGTTTGGGTTAGATTCTAACTCTTCATAGTACAGTGATGTAACTTATTGTCTTTCATTCACACAAGCTCTTTTTTCTATTCAATTTTTCTAATTCTTTCTGCTCACATAGTGTCTTAATGTCCTTTATCTCTTTAGCCATATTTTCTATCAACTCCTTGATTTGATTTAGATTTCTATGAACATCATTGATTAGCTGTCTCAAATCATATGTCTCATCTGGGGTTTTGATATCTTCCTTTGCTTGAGTGATAGCTTCTTTTTCTTAGTATGGCTTGTAATGTTTTGCTTATGTCTAGGCATCTGATTATGATTGTGAGTTATTCTGATGTTCAATTTCTCTCTTTTGCATAGGGATTTAGTGGTGGGAGGCTATGTCTTACTGTTGGTCTTTGATTCTCAGTTCAACCTGTTCTAGCTCTTCAGGATTATACCTGTTTAGTTGCTCAAATCCAGGCAATGCACCCAGTAATGGTTGAGTAGAAAATCCAAGGCCTTGTGCAGGAAGGTTGTAAAGACCCAAATAAAGCTATCTATTTAGTTTTATTTTCCTTGCATGCACTTCCTTCATCTGCCAGCAGATGGCACTCTTTGTAAGACTTCACATCTCAAACCCTAGCAGAATGTGTTCATTGTAATCTCAACCAGAATGATGTGAGAGAGGATCCTGTCTCAGGGTGTTCAGGGAAGGCCCTAAGCAAAGAGATGAAAGTTCAGGGTAACTAATCTGTTGTGTTCATGACATAAATGAGGAAAAAAGTCAGTTAAAGGCATAAACAATACAATATTGGAACAATCTACAGTATTACACATCTTTTAGGGACTTCAAGGAAGCACTATGCCCTCCATGCTCACTCCCCTTACCCCTCCACAGCCTTCTGGACAGGTGGAGGAAGGTTTTCTTTACACAGGTCAGAGGGAGTCACAGAACACAAGGAGCATGGACATGACCATTTAAAGGACACACTGCTCTGAATGTGCCTGTTAGGTTAATTTTTAGTGCCACAGGAGATCACAGATGTCCTGCTGATTATTGCTCCATGAAGAACTACTAGTGTTGACTTACATATTATTTTTTCTGTTTTTGGTGGAGAAGAAATGCACTAATTAAGGCTGAGTGTGCCATTCTCCCTGTTCTTCTTTTGTGGATCCAGAATGTGTGGTGTCAGCTTTTATTAGGGCTCTGATAAAAATCCATTCTCTTTTGGGATTGAAGAAGCCTGCATAATTCTCAACATCTGTTCTCCTGAGGTTTACTTTTTCTACTCTGGTGATCTGCATACAGATTACACTGTCTAGTGCACTCACAATGTCACTTCTATTTTGGTCAGCCAGTGGTCACACATCTTTCTGGGATTCCCATAATGTTTATTAGGTTCATTGAGCTCCTGATGTTCCCCCTGTTACTGCTATGAGCATGTGAATATTGACATTTCCTTCCTGATCCAACAGATTCCCCTTGGCATTTCTTTTTCTTTAGCTGCCCCAAGAGTAGATAAACTGGATGTGGACTGAAAGCAGGAGAACTGAGTCTGTTTCTGGGGCCAAGGTGAGTCATGGTAAGAGCAGCTCCTTCAGCAGTTCAACATTGAAGGCAAGGGAACTAGGGGCCAATAGGAACAGGAGAATGGTAGTTTCCTCTTTGTGCCCAGACTCCTGTGCCTGCATCAGACATGGGTCCAGGCTTTTATCTCTGCCCCCAGTCTGGCCAATCCCTGCCTGAGGGTCAGGATACATCACAATAGGACATCTGTGACTTTTCCCTAACCCCAAACTATGTGACTCCCCAGCCTGATTCCTTGCCTAGATGTCCTTGCCTGCCAAGAGTACTCCCCCTCCATCTCAGTGACACTCATCCATGTCTAATAAGGAGAAATCGACAGTGTGTAGGTGGATTTCTTGGGCACCAGCATCAAACCACCTTTAGGAAGCAGACTGTATCTCCAACCCAGTGTTTGTAGCACAGGGCACAGTTATCAGGAAGGGTCTTCTAAGCCCATCCATGGGCTGCTTAAGCACAGGAGTTATAGCCCCTCCTCCACTACTTGTATTCCACCCATCTGAAGCCATGTCCCATGTCCACAGACTGTGGTTTCCATGGTGTCAGTAAACAAACCTCAGCTAAGTCTTTTTCTCTTTTTTTCATAAGCATTACAAATATTTCTTCCTGTTTATCTTTAATAAAGTGAGGTATTCCTAGGTCAAGGTCTAGGAAAAGACTGGAATCCAGAAATATGAATCAGTATTCAGGGTTGCTTATGTCCTGTGTTTGTCTAGTTGAAAAGGAAGCAAAGAGGCTGGTAATTGCAATTGACAACATGAAGTCCTGACACACATGCCAAAGTCCAGGGTCAACAAGAGTAAAATTTGGCAATCAATACACTGCATTTTTTTGGGACCATGATAAACTGCTCTTTGGGTATAAGCATAAAAAAAAAGTAAAAGAGTACTTTAAAGTTTAAGGCATCAAATTAGATGAACTTTGTCTTGTTATTAATGATGTCCACAGGGACTGGAAGAAGCAAATTGAAGTCCCTCCTGAAGGAGAGTAGCACCATTCTAGGCCTCACCTCATCTCTACAGTTTTGAAATATATTGTTAAATGCATAATAGAAAAATGACCTGGTAAAACAGGAAACAAGATAATATGACTGAGAATCAACAAAATCATACCTTGGGAACTCCAGGTGCTGGCATAGTAGATGGAGAATATAAAGTAACTATACTTATTATCTTCAAAGACATAAAAGATAAACTTAAAAATTTTGGTAGTGTACTGGAAAGTTAAAAAAGTGACACAGAGGAATTAGTAAAAAACTAAAAATAAAATTGAATAATGAAGTACTCAATTAATTAGAAAAAAAATAAATATTTCAGAATAGAATGTTGAACTAAAAGAATAAACCATGAAATATGTAAAAAATGAAACTAGAAAAATGATAGAAAATATAGAAGAGAGTGTAATAATGATCGAATAGAGAATATAATGAGAAGTTACAACATATATTTAGGTGGGAGTGCTAGAAGCAGACTAAACATAAAATAGGGCAGAAGCTACATTTGAAGAGATAATTTTTAACAGTTGTCTAAAACTGATGAGACACTGATTCATAAACTCAAGAAGTCCAACAAAACTCAGAAGGAAAAATCAAAATAAATGCAGACCTAGGTATATAATGGAAACTTGAAAAAAAATCTTAAAAATAGTTAGAAAATAAGAATGTAACCAGCAAAGGGGTAATAAATGAAAAAAAGTGACAACCAACACTAACAATGACCTTCACAGTCTTCATCAACACACAGACTGATCTCCACAAAGAACTTTCCGCAGTGACTTCTTAACTCTTCTACCAGCAATTACTGAAGGGTCCTGTCCTAAATACTCTTATTTTTCCCAAGTATTGTGATTTTTCCTTTGAGTGGTAGCAAACTATCTACACTCTACTTGAAACTGGGTGGGCTCTGTGACTTCTATTAACAATAGAATATGGAGAAAGACTTACAATCCTGGTTTATAATTTAGAAGGTGATAAACTGGCATCTTCTACTTCATGTCTCTTGGATCACTATTTTTGGGATTCCTGAGCCACAAGTAAGGTATCTGATCTTCCTGAGACCATCACGCTGCAGTGGTAATTAGCTTATGTCAGGTTGACAGGACCAATTGAGGCCAGGCTTCTAGTCATCACTCCCAAGGCAACAGAAATGTGAGTGAAAATGTCAAGTCTTATGAAATCTGAACAGATACCTCCTGAATTCCTATGATTATTCTTGGTAAGATGGGTTATTATACAGAATATTATACATAATCTAAATCTATTGAAAAATGTGTATAGATGATAAAGACCCAGTATTTTTTTTCAATTATATGTTTACTCCATCAAAACTTCAGTAATAAATATAAATCTCATTAAGAGATATGAAAGAAAACAGTATCAAATTCCTAATAGATCAGTGTATTAGGATACTAACCTGTTTTCCAGAAGCCTGCCATGGCATTTGTCTTCCCCAAACTGCCTAATCACCTCTTACAATCACCCCAATATCGATCAGCCTTTCCTGCATATTCACACATTGAATATGTATATATTTTTATAAATATAGTTTATATATGAACATATCAGTAGGGTTCCTTAGAACCAATATTTTGAAAGGAAATGATTATCACAAAGAATTGGAAATGAGATATCATGTTCATTGGGATTTTAATATCCACAGTACATTATTTTCATTTTATGGTGCAACTCCTTTGTCTCCTAAAACACCAAGAACAGGATTTAAGTAAAATCCAGAGAGCAAATAAGGTCCCGGAAAGTCCATCTTGCCCTGCCCTTATATGGGCTGTTTCATGAAGCATGTTCCCAGAATCCCTCTTCCTTTGGTAAAAGGACTCCATTCCCAGCTTGACACGATGACAATTCACACCAAAATCCTTGGACATTATCTAAGAAATCTCAGGATTTATCCACTTGTGCCATGTCTCATCTAGATGTCTGAGCCTTCACAGTCTTCATCAACACACAGACTGATCTCCACAAAGAACTTTCCGCAGTGACTTCTTAACTCTTCTACCAGCAATTACTGAAGGGTCCTGTCCTAAATACTTATTTTTCCCAAGTATTGTGATTTTTCCTTTGAGTGGTAGCAAACTTTCTACACTTAGGGATTTCCAGTGCACACTGCAGAATCTCTGAGGCCACTCAAAGAAATTCGGTCACACCTTAGAGAAAAATAGGTATCAAGTGGTGAGAAGGTTTAGGAATAGAGGGAAAGAGGGAGAAAGCTTTTTAAGCCCAAGAGACCCAGGACTGCTCTTCCTCTTTCAAAGGAAGCCAGTCACATGAGAAAGCAAAGAAAGGGCTCATGAGTTTTGACTTGGAGAGATGTGAGGCCCTGACAAATATCTTCCTCTGATAGTGAGCAGCTCTTCCCTGTCCCTCCTTTTTTGAAACTACTTCTGCACCCAAACTCTGACCTTAAACTCCTTTGAGGTCTGAGGTGACATTTACATAAAATACGATCAGAATAGTAGCAGTGGAGTGCAACATGATTCTGGGGAGAGAAAATAGGATTATTTGATCTGTACAGCCCTGCTTTACCCACAATTGTCCTTAAGAATGATGCAATACTGTTACCAGACCTTTGAGAGAATACTTTTGTGGACAAATATCCTAAGTTGCCATGTTTTGTGATTTAAATCCTCCCTCAGTGTTGCTGGTCTGTCAGTGGGTTCTGGTAACTGAAACTAGGTACATTATTATAGTTTCCTAAAATGTAAATTTTGTTTATCTTTGAGAACAGGTAATCCCCTGATTCTATTCTTCAATAGTCAAATCACCTATTATCTTGGTCTTATTTTATCATATTTTCCCTCTTTAGCATATAATTTAGATGAAAGAATCAATAATTTACAATTACAATTGTTATGCACATTTTAACTAAGGATTTCATTTACATAAGTACTTTTGACTTATTATAGACTACTTTTGTCATCTCCTCCAATGAAAACACAGTTGTTTCTGGCTTTGAAAGGTAAGAACATTATTCAGGGAGAGGAAGTGGGAATGAGCAAGACAGGTCAGGGTAAAAGGAGGGTCACATAGGGGAGAAAGTAGCATGTCTGCTTCTCTAATTCCCCAAGGCTGGAGTTCATTTATTTAGAGCAGACCTTTAACACCAAAGCTATCTTCTTGACTTTGGTTTGTATTTCTCTAAGCTGTCTATAAGATTAATGGGTTGATCATGATTGTTTGAGAGATTCTTTAAACTTCTACTACTAGAGATAATATTTTTATTACCAGATCTTTTATCACTTCACTTTGTCTCCATTCACATTAGGAAATCTGAGGAAATTTTGGTTATGCCTAAGTTAAATTTCTCTTATTCTTCATATTCCCCTTTCATCAAACTATGCATATGCTACTTTATTTTTCTCCTGTATTTGTTACTTTACAAATATCATCACCAATGAAGCCCAAGGTTTTATGAGACCTGAAGAGGAATGAGCTTTCCCCAAGTAAAACAGAAGGAAATTATTACATCAAGTTGGAATGTTGGCATAGGATAGTTTAATCAGAAAAACATATATAAATAACAGAGGGCTTGTGAGATTTATCTGGAAAGTGTTTTTAAGAGCAAAGTTTCTATCTCTTTTTGTTTTAAATTTCAGGATAATCTCTCCATTTTCCTGTTAACTCCATGTTTATCACTACTTTTACCTTCAGGTCACCTTCATACTTATTTTCTAGCATGGGGAATCTATTCCTTTCTCTACCCAAGTCCATTCAGAGTATCTTTCTTCATAAATTTGTTCTAACAGTTTACAGTTGGGTCATTTGCTTTTTTTATTCTCCTGATATTTTGCCACTCCACTCTTAGTTTTAATTTAAATGGAGGAAACATATTTTTCACCAATTTAAAATATTTAGTAATGCATATTTTTTATATTCACCTACAAGTTTGAGATTTTTATTACTAGAGAACATTTTGCAAATTTTATGAATTATTTGTACACAAAATGATTTATGTACTTCTTCCTAAAGTACTATAAGCATTACTTCATCACATTTTCTTCACTGAAATGATGGGTTTTGTGATTCCTGAAGGATGAAAGACTTTGCTCTGAGACAGCATGTAGGAAACAGATCATCAGGTTATGGGTGCTTAATAAAGGGAAGATTGGCATAGGAAGCAGCAAGTGTATTTCTCCTAAACTGGCTTTTATGAATTGAAAGAATGGGAATTTTAAATATTTCTAGTAAAAAGAAAATATGTATTAGTGAATATTTGAACTCAGTTAAATACATATTCCTACAAGTAATACCATTTGTCTGTAAACATCTCTTTGTGACCAAAGTTCTATGTTACCATGGTATATTGTTTTTATTGGAATCCTATGTTGTCTTGGTTCTTTCTAAGACTCCCTCTTTGTTTCTGGTCACTCAGGGTTTCCTTATTTCATTAATTACTGGATATTTTCATGGAAATTTCTCTTGAATGGAGAGTCTTTCCTCTCTTTTGTGGCAAGATATTGTCTGAGTACATTGCATGATCCTATTCTTTCAAATTTAAGCCAATGTTTGTTTAATTTTGTTTAGGTGGGCTCCTTTTATAATTTTCATCTCATTTCCTATATTGGTATGTAATTCAATTTAGGATGCCAATGGCAAAGTATACATTTCTAGATAAATTAATTTTATTCATTATAACAGTAAACCAACTGATAGTCAACAAATAATATTATTTGTTTTGTTAAACAAAATGGAAACTGGCTAACTTATATTTCCAGCTATAATTAGTGCTGTTAGAACCATGCTATACATAAATTTTTGCCTTAAAATTCACTTTATGGTAAACAAAAAAAGTGGTAAGTCAGTGATGCTAGTAAATTTAGAATACTGGTTTTTTGGGGAAACTGGGGACCTTCTAAAATTGAAAGTTTTGTGTTTCAAAGGATTTTGTCAAAAAGGTTTGAAAAGTCAACCTACTCAATGGGAGAAAATATTTGGAAGCCACATATCTGAAAAGAGCTAGATTTCTATGCTACATAAAGAGATCATATAACTCAACAATAAAAGAGGAAGCAATCTAATTAAAAAAGGGGCAAAAACTTTAGTACACATTTTATCCAAAGAGGAAATATAAATGGAAAAAAAATACGTGAAAAAATGTTCAATATCACTAGCTACTAGGAAATGCAAATCAAAACTACAGTGAGATATCATCTCAGACCTCATAGAATGGCCATTATTTAAAAAAAAAAAACAGGAAGCAAGAAGTGCTGGTAAGGGTGTGGATAAATAGGAACACTCATTCACTGTTGGTGGGAACGCAGAATGGTGCAACCCCTGTGAAAGACAGAGGAAGCAAAATATGGAACTGCCATAAAATCCAACAAACCCTCCACTAGGAATTTATCCAGAAGAATTGAAAACAGGGGCCTGAACAGACATTTGTACACTGATGTTCATAGCAGCATTATACACAATTGTCAAAAGATGGAAAAACACAAGTATCCATCAACCAATGAAAGGATAAATAAAATGTGGTGTGTGTGTGTGTGTGTAATACTATGCTGCTGTAAGAAGAAATGAATTTGAGACACATGATAATAGAGATGATCCTTGAGGACATTATGCTAAGTGAAATAAGCCAGACACAAAAGGACACATACTGTATGGTCTCACAATATGAACTAAATATCATGAATAAACCCATGGAGTTAAAACCTAGAAACCTAGAAGACACGGTGAGGACTGAAAAAGGGCACCAATGCTTAATATAGATAGAATTTTCAATTAGCTTGATTGTAAAAGTGTGGAAATGGATAGAGTTGATCATAGTACATTATAGTATGTATAACTAACATGGCAGGTTTATAAATGGGAGTGTGGCTGAAAAGAATAGTCTAGGGATGCAAATATCAATTGAAAGAAAGCTAGAGAAAAATCTAGGGACTGAATAACATAATGAACCTGTAGGTGAATAAGGATTGTTGTAAATAATACAAATAAAGAATGTTTTTCTATAAACTAGAGCAAATGTATATCACTATTACAAACTGGTAAGAATACAGTGATGCATGAGGAAAATAATGTAACTTTTTGACTGTAGTTAACAGCAATATTGTGATATTCCTGCACCAATGTCAACAAATATACTATATCAATGCTAAAGATCAATATTAGGGGCTATGGAATTTTTCTTTTTGACTAAGGAAAACATTCAAACTTTACTTGGCAATGACTGCACAAGTCTGTGATGAAAGTGAAAGCCACTGTGTGTACATTTTGGATAGAATGTACAAAGCATAAGACTGTACAACACAGTAAGCCATGTGGTGGAAGGTGAACTGTGGTTAACAGTACAACAGTGAGAATGTTCTCTCATGAGCTATAACAAAAGTAGAATACTAATGAATAGTGTTAATAATAAGGGGTGTATGGAAAAAATATACCAAGTGTACACCATGGACCATAGCTAGTGGTAGTAGTCTGATCATGTTCTTTCATAATCTGTAACAAATGTTCCACAACAATAAGGTGCTGGTGGAGGGGTGATGTATTAGAATTCTGCACATTATGCATGAATGTTTCTGTAAGCTCACAACTTCTCTAATAAAAATTTTTAAAAAAAGAAAAAAGAAAAAAGAAATTCAGTAAGAAAAAAAAAAAATCCAGGGCTATGCAAACAAATTAATTTAAAATTTGACTTCACTATTTCTTGATAGGTATTTCTGTTCTATCAATTTCATTAGTTTAATCTATTCACATAATCATCTGGTCCCTAAATTTCCTTATTGGTAAAGTGGATATCATGATTAATGACTGTCATTGAGTAAATTCTCATTTGGAGTACTGCACAGACTTTACAGACTTAGGAACATATTTCTCCATTAAAGAAATGGGAGTTTTGTCAAGAGGAAATGAGAGATGAGCAGAAACCTAAGGAAACTGTGGAAACTAGAAATGCGAGAATGGGAAAATATATGTGTCCACCACACCAAACAGTGTGTTGGAATCTCCAGTTTCTTAAAGTAGGTGATATAACAGGGAACCTACTAAAAGAGTTGATTGGAGTTCCCAATTCATGCTTCAGATGGGCATAAATTAGGACTATGTTGTGGAAAATCACAACAATATCACAGTATACATTTAAAAATAAAATATGTAATTATTAAAATGGTTTGGTAATGAATTTTGGCACACAGTATATCGGTTCTCTTAAAATTGCCTCTCAGCAGGGTGGGATTGTGTTCTACACCAATAACTTCTAACCTAAATGGAAGAGACAGCCAGAAAAGACCTTGGCACACCTCTGGAGACCTATGTTAGGGAAAACAATTAAGGTTGAGTTTGTTTTAACATCTCCTTTTAATAATTTTAGCCACTTCTTTAACTGAGAATGTACAATCACTGTGGCCAGTTCTGATTGGTTTGGGAGGGAGAATATAACAAATGGAAGATCAACCTAGTATATACATGAAAGATAAATTGGAAGATATTTAGGATAATTTTATGGTGTCTTAAAAATAAAACCAAACTATTTTCTATGTTAATTAGGATAATTGAATAAATTGTCAGTACAAAAATATGCAATCTCAGTTTCAGCATATAAGCATTCTCTTTCATTACACTTATTAGTTCCTCAATGACAGTGAGAGTCTTGTGAATGATCAAGGAGAAAAATAGCAAACTTAGAAAATAAGGAGAGATTTTATATTTGGTGCCTAATTGTATAGATTAGTCATTTCATATGCATTCTATTTGATAGAATATTTATGAATCTTCATATTTCCTAAAGGATGCTATGTGAGAGAAAATAGCAGAGTAATATTGATTATCAAGATTTTTTAGTGTTTTATAAAGATGGATGGGGAGGCTTTATATGGACATTCTTTAGGATATAACCCCATAAAGTTCCATTTCATTATGATTGGGAAAAATTTTTTTGAATGTGTGTGCTGACATCTAGCAAAAAAAAAAAAAAAAAAAAAAAAGCATGCCTCAGTCCACCAATCACAAGTAGTTGAATTTTGCTATCAACCAGAATGAGCTTTAAAATCTGGTAGATTACATGGTCTTGCATTTCTAGCCAAATTTCTTATAGTGGCTAAATAATAATTCATTTAAACTTCAGTTGAAGAAGGCTATAAGAAATAAATATCAGCCTGAAGAAATAGTTATAATTTATGTGTCTTTAAGAGAATTTGCTTCTCATAAGTTCTCATTTTATATCTCAAACCCAAATAAAAAGCATCAATCAACAGAAATAAAATAACTTTGTTACAGATAATATGGAAAGTAAAAATAACACTCTGAGTGAGATCTGTCCTCCTTTCCTGAGACCCACAAATAAACCCTGTGATTAGGCATAGGTATTTTAGTCTGGCTACTGCAGTGAGGTAATAAATATGGGCTCAATTCGTTCTCTGGGATGCCTGGAGCTAAAGGACATTCCCAGCAGATGGTGGCCTGTTGGAACATTCCTTCCCCTTTTTTGCCAGAGCATTGTGTACACATTCACAGGAGACTGGTCAAGTATGTGCATTGTTTTATAGCAGCTGGCCCACCCCTCTGGTATCATCTTTTACTGATGGGGAGGGAGCCAGGTAACTTGCATATATTATATGAGAGGGATGTATATGGATCACCTCTCTGCATCAGCTGTGAAGTTGGACACACTGGTAATGGGGGATCAAATCCCACTAGTGAAGCTGACCTTTCTTTGTCCCTTCTGAGTTAATATTGTTCCATCCTAAGACACGTGCTTTCTTGATGACCCCAACACCTGCATGAACTCTTTGCTCTCTTCTATGTGGTGAGTCTCCTCCCTTATAAGTGGTAATTGATGCCCTGTCCCAAAAGTTTGTATGCCAACAATTCACTCCATGGCATGGTGGAGGTGTAAGGATTCATCACTCCAGTCATCCCAGGGTGTTATCAGCTCCCTGGGGGGTAATTCACTGACTGAGGTGCTGGCCTCCCTCTGGTTGCATGAGCACAAGTGAGATGTAAACAATGCCCATGTGAACACAAAATGTTTGGTGGATAGTTGCAGAGAGGCAGGAGGTGGATCCTAGGGAGATTAGGGAAATTATACCCGGGCTGCTGGACACGTGCTGACCCACAAAGTGTTTCAATGGTTGAAATGACTCCCAAGGGGAGTTTGGAACTCTATTCAGGGAGTTCCACTTAATGAAGGCTGTTTACAGGTCCAAAGTTAGACTTACTAAACACAGGACCATCTCGGCATTGCTTACAATGAAACCATTGAAATATTTTCCTGAAAGTTAAATACATTAGCAAAAAGACAGATATGTGAAAAAGATGGGGGAGTTTCATGTGGCCTCTTTAGCACATCTGTTCATCTCAGATGCCTGCTGGGGAAGCTAACCACTGACACCCTGCTGAAATGTATTTTTGACAGCATGGAGCAGGACAACCAACAGAACAGGGATGGAGGCAAACATGTGCCACTTTTAGTCTGGAAGGTTAGGAGCATGAGAGTGATATGCCAACTGTGGGTGATGTCTCAAAAAGTAAATTCTGGGAAAGCATATATGGCTCAAGCAATTGGGTGCCCACTTCTCACATGGGAGGTCCTGGTTTCTTTCCCAGGGACTCCTAAAGAAGATGAACAGATGCCACAACCAGCAGGGGGCAGAAGTGGCTCAAGCAGTTGGACACTCATCTCCCACATGGGAGGTCCCAGGTTCAGTTCCCAGGATCTCCTAAAGAAGTTGAGCATACAACAAACAGACAAAGGAGTTTTCTCAGGAGGGAATAAAAACTTTTTAAAAATTTAAAAAATGGGGGGGGGGCGGATGTGGCTCAACTGGTTGGGCATCCGTCTCCCATATGGAGGGACCTGGGTTCGATCCCCGGGACCTCCCGGTAAAAAAAAAAAAGAAAATCTAAAAAAAAAAATTTTTTTTAAATGATTGCATTAAATGTATATTTTTAAAAATTAAACCCCCTGGACACTGTTCATGAGGCCATAACTGCCCTTCAAGTAAAGACATGTGGCTACATCATTCCATTCCTGGTCAGGATGTTGATGAGACAGTCCTGCTTTGTATGGCACTGAAGGCATTAATAAAATGAGGGCCTACCCAGATTAACACTTCCAAATCCTTTCTATTATACTCAGAAACATTAGTTGGTGAAGTGGTAGAAAAGATCCACTTCAATGCCTTGCTTTGGGGAGGAATTAGCAGCACAACATCAGTCATTTTCACTGAGAGGTACAATAAGATTGAACCCCAGCAATTGGAAGCTGTGCCAGCAAGGCCATAAAAAGAATACAACTACCAAGGAGAGACAAAGGAATGGACAGAATCAGCCCACCCACAGGGCAATATGCTATTGGTTGCCAAAGCAGGTGATAGACAAAGAAGAATTAGATGGATTCTCTATATAAAGGCTGCCAATATTAAGGGGCAGAAGGTGGTCTCCCTAAGTAAGAAACTAAGGCCCTGTTACACTGCATAAAAGAGTAGGAGGAAGAGGACTCATATGCCTCAAAAGGTTTACAACTCTGCAGAGCTGCCCAACAAGCACCAGATGCAGCCCAGGAAAGAGGAACACATGGGCTGCTAAGGCTTCCTCGTGCATAATCCAGGATGGTAAGAGAGACAATTCTGATGGTGAGCATGATGAATTGGATAGGAAGGATGCTCCCCATCACCTGTACCCTCATCTTACTCATTCAGAAAGAATGCTTATGGATGGAGCTAAAGAAAGTGGGTCCCTGCCATGGATTATAAGCCCTATGTCCCCATTAGGGTGAATGGGGAAAGGGTGTATGCAAACCATCATGGGTCTCTGAGACACAGGTGCACAAGTGGTGAAAATTCCAGGTCTCTTTAGAGGAAGCAATAAAGTGGATGACAAAAGTTGTTCCTACAGATGATATGGCTTTGTTCATGGGGGAAACTGCAAAAAGTTTAGCTTAAAGTTTGCATTTATCTTGATTCTCAACTAATGTAAAATGGATAAATAGCAATCCTTAAAAAAAAAGTTAAGTTACAGCCTCTTTCTGCTGTAATTTACACCAACTGAAGCATTTAAATCATATGTTTATATACCACCTTTTTCTTCTTTACCTAAGATGGATGGCAGTGATGAAGAAAATGATGCAATCATAGACTATTGGGTGCCAACAATTAAGAACTCCAATATCAACTCAGTATTAAATACTTACTGAGAAAATTTTCTAGCTCTTCTAGACACCTCCTTCTCCTGCACATTCATTTTATCATCAATTCCAATTTTGTACCAATTTCTTATAATCCTTATTCTCTTTAAGCACAGGAACAGCCTAAAATCAAAGTGCAATTACAGCAGCCCAGGAGATTCCTGGCAAGGTTGCAACCAAGACCACATTAGAGCCAGAGGGAGAAATAATGGAAGTGGAGCTCTCTTCCATACAGTTTCACATCTTCATACTATACATGTATTTTACAATGGAGCTTGGTGAGTGTGATGTTTTCAATGACTTCTGCATAGAAACATATACTCTCAATCTATGCCTGCATGATTCTCCATCTGTAGGATAGACTACAGTCTGCTTCATTCATCCAGATAGGTTATGATATACTGACTCCTGGGTGTTTCTGCTAAAATTATTATATCCATGCTGTTAAAATTGCTGAACTGGATGGGGAGAAATACTCAGAATCTGGTATCCAAAGTCCTCTCAGTCAACCATAATTAAACCATCGGTAACACAGGATATTTAGAACATGTTTATTTTGGTTTTAACAATAAACAATATTTTAAATAGGTTTAAGCACTATGAGATAAATCGTATATATTTACTCATGCAGTTTCCATTTTTTGGTGATCTTCATTTCTTTGTAGAAATCCATAGTTCCATCTAGAATCACTTTCCCTCTGCATGAAGGACTCCTTTTGTATCTTTTATTGTGAGTGTGTTGTTGATGAATTCAAGAAAACATCTTATTTTGCATCTGATTTTGTAAGATATTCTTGCAGTCTGTTTTATAGCTTGACAAATTTTTCTTTCAGAATTTTTTCTTTCATATGGTACTCTACCCACTCCTTGCTTACATTGGTTATAACATGAAGAATGATGCCATTCTTATCTTTTTTTCCCCAAAGAAGCATATTTTTTCAATCATCTAATTTGCAAAAGAGAAAACTGAGGCATAGAGAAGTTGAGAAATTTGCTTAAGATGACATAGATTGGCCAGGAGTCAAAAACTGACAATGAACTTTGTTACACTAATAGGTAAGTAGGCCATGACAACATTTCCATCAATTTAAATTAGAAAATATTTTCCAAGTATTTTTATGCAAAATATATTAGCTTGATGTCACATACTATCTTTTGTATTTCTTCCAATAACACTGTTTTATTTAATGCTGTTCAACAGGCTCTGGTAAGTTAATTGACATTCAGGAATCACATATTAGGAAGTGAGGGAATTGAAAATCACATCCAGTTTCATGTCTTTAAGTATAATTTGCCTCAGATATTAACATGGCCAATTCATATAAAGGATGTCTCTTTTCATAAGGCTAATCTTCTGCTAAGCTTTTCCTTCCACCCTGCAGCCATCAGGAAATTCTAAAATCAAAGCTCTCTAGATTGTGTTTAGGCATGATTCCAAGGATAAGGAGATGTTAATTTTTCTCCAACCTCTCTTTCCTGTTCAGCTGTTGTACCTGGGCTCTGTCTGAGGATTAAACCCTGCCAGTCTCTGATGATAGAACCAAAGCTCCTAAACAATCCAGTGACCAGTACTTTCTCTCCCATCACATCCAGTGGGTAACACACATCAGAGCACCAGTGTCTTATGAGGTAAAATAACATCATGAACAGAGCTCAGGATTAGAAATCAAGCCACTCTGGACTTAAATCTTGCCAATACCAATTATTAACTGTTTAACCTGGGCCAAATTTCCTTTTATGTAGAATGGAAATAATATCTTCCTCAAGGTAGATAACATGAGGCTTAGATGAGCTACCACATGCACCAGAATGATATGTAAAAGTGCTCATTGTTTATTAGTACTCATGGTATTCATATTTCATTTATCCCATACATACTTTTCTGGGAATCTCAACCTCTGTAGCAGTTTGGAATTATTTATGAATTCCAAAAACATATTGGATTATGTTTGTAAATTGGTCTGTTCCTCTGGGTACATTAGGTTGTATTGGATTCAGAGGTTTCACTCTTACTTGATTAAATTATGATTAAGGCTTTGATTGGGCCACATCAGTAGGACCTTGGTGGTTGGGGACTCACAGAGAAAATAACAAGGCAGAGGAGATGGAGTTTTAATGCTGGAGCCTTGGGAAGTAAATACACCAAGCAGCAGATACTTGGATTTTCCTTGGAATTACCCAGGCATTTCCTCATTGCCTTTCTTCACACTGAAGTATGAATTTGAGAACTACCACATTTCATATTAAATGTAAGTCTCTAAACTGTGATAAAATTATATAGAGAAAGCCTTGAGGACCACTGAGAGTCAAAAAAAGAACTGGGGATAGATAGATGATAGAAAGGCAGGCAAGCAGACAGACAGATAGATGTAGGTAGGTAGATGACAGATAGATAGTAGATAGAAACTGGGCCCTACTTCCTCTCTGAACTCCCTCTTGTGTTTCCCCTTGTTATCTTTTGAAACTCGAATCCCCACCAAGACTGCTGACCCCAATTCTTTACATTTGACCCAATACAAAATAAAGCTTGCCTGCCTGCGTGCCTTAAACCAGTCCCTGTAAACCAGAAAAGCCCTTGTCCAATTAATAAGAGTCAAGCCAACTTCCTTTTTATGTTTATAAAGATCATTTGTCATCCCTAGAAGCTCCTAGCTACTTCTCCTTTAGAAAATGATCTGACTTTCTTGTTGCAGCCTAACTTTTGATGTCTGGAATAAAATGCTGTAATCTGCAAAAAAAAAAAAAAAAAGAAGCAGATATTGAGGAAAGAGAAGGCTCCTTAGACATGGCAGAGACCCCAGGAAGAGAGAGAGAGACTGATAGTCTACAGCCAACCTTGTGGAGAGAACAGAGCAGTTGAACCCAGAGAGGAACAAGCCCCAGGAGATAGATGAGAGTTATCACAGCCTACAGCTTATATTGGAAGAAGCTGCGACCACAGAGCCCTAAAAGGAAGAGGAAGACTGAACCCTTGCAGATGTCAGCAGCCATCTTGCTCCAACATGTGGCAACAGGCTTTGATGAGGGAAGAAACTTCCAAATCTATGGCCTAGTAACTGTCAGGTTCTACCCCAAATAAATACCTTTTATTAAACCTAACAGATTTCTGGTACTTTGCATCAACACCCCTTTGGCTGATTAATACACCCTCACTGTCAATTTTTTTTTCAGTATGGAGATCAAACACTCACAGAAGATTTTAGAATTATACTGAATTGGATATTTCTTTTCTCCTAATTTCTGCCTTTGCCCAGAATCCTACCATCCACAAGAAAAATGAAGACAAGCTACACATGTGAGTTGATAACATTTTTATAAGAATCTGCTATGGTCACTCCATGAGCTCTCATTTCCTATGATGAATGATGACAACAGACAACAAAAAGATTATTCTATGCCAGATGGTATTCTAAGCATTACGTGCATTATCTCATTTAACCTCACAACAGTCTTTGAGATAGGTTCCTCATCATCCCCTTGTACAGATATGGGAAATAAAGAAGTTAAGAAACTTACTCATGGATGCATGTTTGGTAAGTAGAAGATCTAGCTCTAGGAGGAGTGTGTTGCATAGCTCTAGCTCTTAAATATTTCAGATTTTTAATATTAGAGAGAAGATTCTCTAGTCTGCATTGTCTATTCTAAGAATATCAACAGTATAAGAATGGTTTGTATTCACCTGGTGTTTTCAAATTTTATACTGCACAATCGTCCCTACAACTCTGTGAGAGATGTATTATTAGGACTGTTTTATATGCATTGATAAGCTCTTGCATCCATCCTTACATGACTAGAACATTCTGTGCACCATGTCCAAGACTATAAGATCATTTCCTAACCACAGCCATAGAGAGACTGCTAACTCAACCCAGTTGGCCCTCTGCCCCATCTTGGTCACAAGAGACAATAGAGAATATGAGCATCTAGCTGTGTGCATCCAAATGCCTGTGGCCATCTTAACTCATGCTTTAGACTCCATTTCAGTCATTGACTTAAAACCAATAATTCAATTTCTCAGCAAGCTAATTTTGGAGAAAAAATATCCAATGAACAGAAAATAGTAAAATTCACAAGGAATGGTCTTTGCCCATCCACTTTAAATGAAAACTGGGAATGCCATGGATTTGATGATCAAAACAGAAAACATTTGAGATCAAAGAAGAAAACATGTTCATCTCACTGATACCATTTTATGATACCACTTTTAGTGTCTCATAAAAAACATCACTTTGGCATTTGCATACCGATATTCTTAACAGTATTATTCACAATTGCTAAAATATGGAACCAGCCTAAGAGTCCATCAGCTGATTAGTGAATAAACAAAATGTGGTATATACATGCAATGAAATACTATTCAGCCATAAGAAGAAATACAATTGGGATGCATATAAAAATATGGATGAACCTAGAGGATATTATGTTGAGTGAAATAAGCCAGACCTATAAGGATAAATACTGTATGGTCTCGCTAATATGAACTAAATACAATGAGTAAACTCACAGATGTAAGCTGGAGAATATAAGTTACTAGAAAATAGAAGGTGGGTTGAGAATGGAAGATGATACTCAATGTATGTAGCATTATTTTTATTTTTTTTATATTTTTCAAAGATACATTGATTACATAAATGTTACATAAAAATATATGGGATTCCCATATGTCCCACTCCCTAGTCCTCCCACACTTTTCCAGATTAACAATATCTTTCATAGTATGGTACATTTGTTACAACTGATGAACACATTTTGGAGCATGGCCACTAAACATGGATTACAGTTTACATTGTAGTTTGCACTACACATTTTTGTAAGTTATGACAAGATATATAATGGCCTGTATCTGTCATTGCAATGTAATTCAGGACAATTCCCAATCCTGAAAATGCCCTCAAATTACACCTATTTTTCCCTCTCCCTCCCTTCACAACCTCCAATGGCTACTGCCTCCACATCAATTATAAAAGTGCTTCCATTGCTCTATCACAATAAGTCTATAATAGAGTAAGGGTAAGCTAATCTAGCTAATCTTTCATTCCCCAATCCTGAGGATTCTGGGATGGTGATGACCACTCCACCTCTAATTGAGATACGACTTAGATCCCATGGGGTAGATGGATGGGGCTATCCTGTTTGTAGTTGCAGACACTCTCTGTTCATTGAGATGGTCGGTATCCATCATCATCTCCTTGTTAATTGTCCTGGGTGAGTCCAATGAACTGGAGAATATGTGTTGCAACTCTGTTGCAATTCAGGGCCCAACTGGCAAATTGACAGCCAAAGAATTAAAATTCTCAGACATAAACCAATGAACTCTTGTACTTAATTATAGGTTCAAATAGAAGGAAAAAAAAAGCCATGTGTAGGGAAACCACAACTGAGTCTAACTCTATCACACTGGGGAACATAAATTCCAAAGTAGGGCCTGCTGGCAGGGTGCCAAACTCCTGAGATGTCTGCCCTGTCTAAAGTGTCTGGATGTCTCCAGAGCCCTCAGGGGCCCCACTATTTGAGGCAATACTTATTTTGGCAGTCAATGAGATCCTGCTGATATGTGCATAAGGGTAACCTCTGGAATGATCTCCTGACTCATTTTGAAGTCTCTTAGACATATAAACTCATTTGTATTTACCCTTTCACCCTTTGGTCAAGGTCATTTTCCAATTGCATTGCTAGTTGGTGCTTGGTATTAATCCCTCAATGCCAGGGAGGCTTATCCCTGGGAGTCATGTCCCATACTGGAAGGAAGGTAATGCCTGCATATGCTGTTTCCATTTCAAAAGTAAAGTTTCATATGTATAGTCATCTATATCAGGGGACTTTCAATGGTCCATCTTCCTTTACTAGTCACTGCCCATGTACTCAGGGGATTCTTACTGTACCATTAGAGAATGTGGCAGAGCTCCCTAGTATGGGAATTCAATATTCTTAGGGTTATTGTGTGAATCTCCACCCACTGTGACAATGCCCCATGAACACTTAAACACATATGCTTTATAGGTATGCCCCAGGTGAACTTCCTCCCATGTATCCCCCATCACTGACACCCCATACCAATGATCCTCCCCTGCCACAGCTGTAACCCTTCTGTGATCCAAAACTTCTTCAAAAATTAAGTCAACAAATAACCAAATACAATTAAGAAAATGAAAAAATAATGATGATTTTAAAATAAGTAAAATACAAATAATTTAAAAATATATTTGAAATAATAAAAAATAATAAAAATTAACAATTTTTTGTTGTCTTGTATGTACAGTGATATTTTCTTCCATTTATTCCCCCAGCATCTTATGTTTTAAAATTTTGTCTTCAAAGAAGATTTAGGTTACAGAAAAGTCTCATATGGAATAACAGATTCCCATATACCCAAATTCCTCCTCCATTCCTCCCCTATTAATAACATTTTACATGTGGATGGTAAATTTCTTACAATTGATGTATAAATATTGAAACATTGCTACTAACCATTGTCAATAATTTATGTTTTGGTTTACATTTTTGACCATACACTTTTATAAATTTTGATGAAATTTAACATGGCCTGTATCCATATTGCAAAATCATGTAGAACAATTCCTTCACCCCCAAAATGCCCCATGTTCCATCTATTCTATTTCTCCCTCCCCCTCCCCTTGGTGCCCATGGAAACCAACAAGCTTCACTCCTTGAAGAACAAGATTCATAGTTACTTGCAACAACATTGAGGGCTTGACATACTGGCTTGTTCTCCCCTATTATGCACTGCCTATGCTCTCAAGAGACTCCTGCCTTTCTAATTGAGAACATAGCAGGACTCCCCAGGATAGGAGTCCAACACATTACCACACATTATGTGGTTCTCCACCCACTGATACAACACACTGTGGCAAGATGAACATTCGCACACTTCCTAGAAGCCTGCCCCAGATGTGCACTCTCCTGTATGCATCCCACATCCAACACCCTAAACCAGTACCCCTCCTGTGCCATTTTGCCAAAAAATATTCCCAACATTGTAGTTTCACCCACATAACCACAAATCCCCAGAGTTCACCTGCTCTTTCCCCCAATTCAACCTCTAGTTCCAAGGACAGTACAACCCACCCTCCCTACCCTAATCCCTCACAAACCAGCACCACCCAACACAATAGTATCACTGCACCACTGTCATGTCCATCCACTGCACAACTATAGACTCCACTTTATCACAGATTTTGCCCATATGGGCATTGGCTCACAACCTTCTCTCCCTTTCTGTCTTGTGTAAACCTCCCTTTCAGTCTCTAGTTCTGTAAGTCTGTTCAATTTCCTTAATTCATATCAGCAAGGTAATGTAATATTTGTCCATCAGTGCCTGGCTTACTTCACTGAACACAATGTCTTCAAGATTCATTCATGTTATCCCATGTGTTAATACTCCATTCCTTCTTACAGCTGAGTCATATTCCATTGTATGTATATAACACAATTTGTTTATCCATTCATCTGTTGATGGACATTTGGGTTATTTCTAACTTTTGCCAATAGTGAATAGTGCCACTATGAACATTGGTGTACATATATCTGTTCATGTCCCTGCTTTCAACTTCTGGGTATATACCCAGTAGTGGAATTGCTGGTTCATATGGCAGTTCTACAGTTAGCTTCCTGAAGAACTTGCCAAGTTGTCCTCCACAATGGCTGCATCATTCTACATTCCCACCAGTAGTGGGTAAAAGTTCCCATTCCTCCACATCCTCTCCAACATTTGTAGTCCTGTTTTTTTAATAGCTGCAAGACTAATGGGTGTAAGCTGATATCTTATTGTAGTTTTGTTGTGAATTTTCCTAATAGCTAATGATCTTGAGCATCTTTTCACGTGCTTCTTAACTTTGTATTTCTTCTTTGAAGAAGTGTCTATTTAAATCACTTTCCCATTTTTTATTGTGTTTTTTTGGCTTTTTATTTTTGAGGTGAAGGATTTCTTTGTATATGCTGGATATTAGGCCCCTATCAGATATATGGTTACCAAATATTTTATAAAATAACTTTTCTAAAACCCAACAGATTTCTGATATTTTGCATCAGCACCCTTTTGTCTGACTAATATGGCATAAAATTGACAAACACTTAGCTAGACTGACAAAGAAATAAGGAGAGAAGACACAAATAAAATCAGAAATAAGAGGGGGCCATCACCAATGATTCCTCCCAAAAAAGGGATCATAAGAGGGTACTATGAACAACTGTATGCTAACATATTACACAAACTGGAAGAAATGGACAAATTCCTAGAAAGACAAAAACAACCTATAATGACTCTAGAAGAAATATGAGACTTCTCAGTCCAATTACAAGTGAAGATATTGAAGGTCATCAAAAACATCCCAATAAAGAAAAGCCCAGGGTCAGAAAGCTTCAGAGGTGAATTCTACCAATCATTTCAAGAAAAATTAATACCAATCCTGCTTAGCTCTTCCAAAAAATTGAAGAGAAGAGAACAGTGCCTACCTCATTCTATGAGACCAACATCATCCGAATACCAAAGCCACATATTGACTACAAGGAAAGAAAATTACAGACCAATTTCTCTTATGCATATAGATATAAAAATGTTCAACAAAATGCTTGAAAATTGTACACCATGATCAATTAAGTCTTATCCTAGCTATGCAAGTATGTTTCAAAATAAGAAAATCAATTAGTGCAATACAACACCTTAACAAAATGAAGGGAGAAACCACATGATCATCTTGATTGATGCAGAAAAGGTCTTTGAGAAAATATAACATTCTTCCTTGATGTGAACACTTTTAAAAATAGGAATAGAAGGAATCTTCCTCAACATGATAAAGGGCATATATGAAAATAAACCCAGCTAACATCACACTCAATGGTGAAAGACTTCAAGCTTTCCTTCTAATATCTGGAGCAAGACAAGGATGCCAACTATCAGTACTGTTATTTTTTTTCTTCTTCTTCTTTTCTCCTCCTTAGCTCTCAGATCTCAATCAGTACTGTTATTTAACATTGTTCTGGAATTTCTAGCCAGAAAAGTTAAGCTAGAAAAAGAAATAAAAGGCATTGAAAATGGAAAGGAATCTGTAACACTTTCACTATTTACAGATGGCATGATCCTATATAGAATCCTGAAAAATCTACAACACAGCTTCTATAGCTAATAAATGAATTCAGCAAAATGGCAGGATACAAGACCAACATGCACAAATCAGTAGTGTCAATACACCACTAACGAGCAATCTGCAGGGGAAATCAAGATAAAAATTCAATTTACAATAACAACTGAAGAATAAAATACCTAGGAATAAACTGAACCGAGGATATAAAGATTTATACACAGAAAACTACAATGTTTGTTAAAAGAAATCAAAGATATAAATAAATTGAAGGACATTCCATGCTCATGGATTGGGAGACTAAATATTGTTAAGATGTCAATTCTAACCAAAATGATTAATAGAATCACTCATTCCCAATCAAATTTTCAACAGCCTACTTTGTAGAAATGGAAAAGCCAATATCGAATTTATTTTGAATGGTAAGGGGCCTCAAATAGTCAAAATCTTCTTGAAAAATAAGAATGAAAATGGAAAACTCACACTTCCTGACTTTAAAGCATATTTCAATGCTACAGTGGTCAGAACAGCATGTTACTGGCATAAAGATAGATAAATTAACCAATGGAATAAAATTGAGTTCATAAATAGACACTCACACCCATGGCAAAATGATTTTTGAAAAGCTGCCAAGTCCACACAATAGGGAAAGAATAGTCTCTGCAAAAATCATTGCTGGGAGAAAAGGATATTCATAAGCAAGAAGATGAGAGGACCCATATTTCACACCATTTACAAAAGTTAACTCAAAATGTTCAAAGACCTAAATTTAAGAATTAGGACTATAAAACTCCTAGGAGCATCTTCAGGGTCTTATGTTAGGTAATGATTTCTTAGATTTTACACCTAAAGCACAAGCAACCAAGGGAAAAAGAGAAAAATGCAACTTCCTCAAAATTAAAAAACTTTTGTGCCTCAAAGATTTGGTCTTGAAAATGAAAAGGCAGCCTACTCAATGAGGAAAATATTTGGAAACTGCATATCCAATATGAGTTCAATATCTAGAATATATGAAGAAATACTACAACTCAATAATAAAAACCCAAACAACCCTATTAAAAATGGGCAGAAAAATGCTCAATGCCACTAACTATTAGGGAAATGGAAATCAAAACCACAATGAGATACCATTTCAGATCTATTATATTGGTTGATATTAAAAAAATGGAAAAGAACAAGTGTTGGAGAGAATGCAGGGAAATAGCAACACACATTAATTGCTGGTGAGTATGTAAAATGGTGCAGCTGCTGTGGAAGACAGTTTGGCAGGTTCTCAGGAAGCTAAGTATAGAATTACCATTTGACCCAGCAGTCCTAATACTAGGTTTATACCCAGAAGAATTGAAAGCAGGGACTCAGATATTTGCACAATGTTCATAATGGCATTATTCACAATTGCCAAATGATGGAAGCAACCCAAGTGTTCATCATCTGATGAATGGATAAACAAAATGTGCTATATGCATAAAATGGGATATAATTCTGTCATAAAAAGGAATGAAGTCCTGATGCTGGGCCAAGATGGCATTAGTGTAGGAGGGCACACCCTGCAAGCTCCCAGAGCAAGGTGGATTGTGGACGGGGTCCTGCCCAGGGGTCTGTGCTGTGCATGCGTGGAATGAGAAGCTTGGGACATCTATCTGCACAGATCAACAGTGTGGAGGGAATGGTAGAGATTTGTGAGTTTTAAGCTTGCTGGTGGTGGTTGACACGGACGGCTGAGCCCCATGGTTAAGGAGAAAAAAAAATAAAACTGCCGGTTGGAGCCGTGAGCAGGGCTTGGCAACCAGTAGTCAGGGCCTAGTGGGAGGGTGCACTCTCTGAAGGGGGGGCTCTGGTAAAAGGGCGAGAGAGTTTTATTTTCTGGGGATTTGGCTGCCTTGAGCCCCTTGGACCTTGGTTGAACAGAACAGCCAGAGCGAATCGGCACCCAGTAGATGGGAAGGGTGATTCTGTTCAGGGAGGGAGTTGATTTGCCTAGCTACCCAGGGATAAGCCCTGGGATGCCATGGAGCCAAGAAGAGGGGACACTCTCCAAAAGAGGGAGGGTTCTGTTGGAGGACAGTGAGGGGATTTTTTTTTTTTGCCACCGATCTGGCTGCCTGGACCGCCCCATAGCTTTGGGAGCAGATAAGCTGACCTGAAGCAGCATCAGGCAGAGAGGAGAGGCGAATCTGCAGAGTCAAACTGATTTACATAGCAACCTGGTGACGCTGGTCCTCGGCTCCAGAAGGGGTGAGGTAGGCCGTCTTTAGCACTCTGCACTGACTAATATCAGAGCTACACCTACCCTGGGGAGTCCAGGAAGTGGGACGTGTTTGATTAATTTCCATGGGGTCCCCTCCATAAGGGGGCTGGTCTAGAGGAGGAATTATCTTGGGTCCTGTATTTCACCAAAAAAAAAAAAAAAAAGTGAGAAGGCCACTTCAATAAATGGAAAATAAATTCTTTTTAATTTAGCTTAATAGCTAAAAGCTGTTTCAGGACCTGCATAAAGAACCCTCAGGGGAAATTGATTGATAAACACAAGCAGGCAGAGAGGATCCACATGGACCCTAGGGGAATCATTGACCCTCTTTAGCTCTGTTTGACTGCTTGCCTGTGTGGTTCTTTGGTTTTTCTCTGTTTATTTCTGGTCTCTTGCTTTTCTTTCCTCTTTCCTCCCCCCTTTCTTTTCTCTTTCATTTTTTAAAATTCGGTGCTGCTAGCTTGTTGCTTCTTTGTTGTGCTTCTTCTTGAGAAATTTCCCACTTGCTGTCTATATTGATTTTGTACTCCAAACTATCGCTTATCCTTCCTTCATCTTTCTGCCTTCTGCTCTCTGTTGTAGCTCTTAGATACAATATATTTTCATTGGCCTACAACTTAAGGGTGTCAATTTCTATTCCATCTATTTTGTTTTCTTCTTCTTTTTTTTTTTTATTAGTATTAACTTTTTCCTTTCAGCCCTTTCTTTACTATTTCTCTCCCTCCTCAAAATTCTAGCCTTCTAAATCACTATATATATAATTCCTCCATTTGTTTTCCCAGTCCATTGTAAGAACTCCACTTTTTTTTCCAATTACTCTACACTGCCTACACAAGTTAAATATTCATCTCTTTAAATCTCATTTGGCCCCTCTTCTAACTTATATCAATATTACTATTATCCTTCTGCCTTCCTTACATCTTTTGATTCCTCTGGCCCTAATCTTTTGCCTTCAAGGGAACATAGAAAGAAGCAAGGAAATAAAATAACAAGAAAAAGTGCCAAAGAGAAAACTTAACATACACACAGAACCACCAGCTAAATAAAACTCTAGAGCATAGAGATAAGCTAATCAACTGAACAAACCCATCAAGAAAATATGATGAGCAGAGGGCAACAAAAAAATACAAATTACTCTGAGAAACAGGAAAACATGGACCATTCCAGTGAACAAATTAAAAACCAGGAGTGATGCAGAACATTGAACCACTAATCAAAGCTATCCAAACAAATATCATGGACCAACTTAAAGAAGAGATTAAGGATATAAAGAAGACACTGAGAGAACATAGAGAAGAAATTGCAAACATGCCTAAAAAGATAATGGATATGATGGTGAATAATGGCATAATACAAGAAATCAAAAAGATGCTGGATTCACATAGCAGCAGATTTGAACAGGCAGAGGAAAGAAGTAGTGATATGATAGACAATACAGCTGAAATCAAAGAGATAGAAGAACAGATAGACAAAAAGATAGAAAATTCCAGCATGGTCTCAGGGAATTAACTGAACATATGCATTATGGTCATCCCAGAAGAAGAAGAGAAGGGAAAGGGAACAGAAAGAGTGTTGAAGGAAATAATGGCTGAAAACTTCCCAACAATATTGAGAGAGATGGATGTGTGGATCCAGGAAGCACAGCTCACCCAAAATAGTATAAATCCCAACAGGCCAACTCCAAGACATATACTTGACAAAATGTCCAATGCTCCAGACAAAGAGAAAATACTCAAGGCAGAAAGAGAAAAGAGAAACATCACATACAAGGGAAGCACAATAAGATTAAGTGCTGATTTCTCAGCTGAAACCATGGAGGCAAGAAGACAGTGGTATGACATAGTCAAAATACTAAAAGAAAAAAAGTTCCAGCCATGAATTCTCTATCCAGCAAAACTGGCATTAAAAAATGATGGAGAGTTCAAAATATTCACAGATAAACAGAAATTAGAGAGTATGTCAATAAGAAACCTGCACTTCAAGAAATACTAAAGGAATCTCTACAAGTTGAAAGGAAAAAACAAGGGAGAGAGAGTTGGAAGAGAGTTTAAAAACAACTGAAAAGACAAAAAGAGAAACAAAACAATATATGACATATATTAACCCAAAGAAAAAATGGCTGAAGTAAGAAAGTCATTACGAGTAATAACACTGAATGTAATGGATTAAATTTACCAATCAAGAGACACAAATTGGCAGAATGGATAAGAAAATATGATCCATCTATATGCTGTCTACAAGAAACCCAACTTCGACCTAAGAATTCAAGGACGCTGAAAGTGAATGGCTGGAAAACCATTTTACAAGCTGACAATAGCCAAAAAAGGGCAGGAGTAGCTATTTTAATATCAGACAAAATAGACTTTAAATGCAAAACTATTGTAAGAGACAAAGATGGACACTACATATTACTAAAAGGACTAATCTCTCAAGAAGAGAGAACAATCATCAACATTTATGCACCTAATCGGGGTCCCTGGAAATACGTGTGGCAAACTCTGGAAAAACTAAGAGGAGAAATAAATGCCACTACAATTATAGCAGGGGACTTCAATACACCACTATCATCATTAGACAGAACATCTAGGCAGAGAATCAATAAAGAAACAAAGGCACTCAACAATACATTAGAAGACCTGGACTTAATAGACATATACAGAACACTACACCGAAATACAGCGGGATTTACATTCTTCTCTAGTGCACATGGAACATACTCCAAAATAGACCACATGCTAGGCCACAGAACAACTCTCAATGAATTCAGAAAGACTGAGATTATACAAAGTAATTTCTCTGACTACAAAGGAATGAAATTGGAAATCCCTAAGGGCCAGAAAAACAGGTTAGGCACAAGGACATGGAAGTTAAACAACACACTCTTAGAGAAACAGTGGGTCAAAGAGGAAATCTCAAAAGAAATCAGTAACTACCTTGAAAATGAAAACAACAACACAACATATCAAAACCTATGGGATGCAGTGAAAGCAGTCCTGAGAGGGAAGTTCATAACCATAAATTCATATATTAAAAAAGAAGAAAGAGCTAAAATTGAAGACCTAAATGTACACTTAGAGAAATTGGAAAAACAACAACAAAGTAAACCTAAAGGAGGTAGAAAAAAGGAAATAACCAAGATTAGAGCAGAACTAAATGAAATAGAGAATAAGAAAGCACTGGAAACAATAAACAAAACCAAAAGTTGGTTCTTTGAGAATATCAATAAAATTGACAAACCCTTAGCCAGACTAAGAAAGAAAAAGAGAGAACAGATGCAAATACATAAAATAAGGAATGAGCAAGGGGATATCACTACTGACTCCACAGAAATAAAGAGTATCATAAGAGGATACTTTGAAAAATTATATGCCAACAAGAATGATAATTTAGAGGAAATGGACAAGTTTCTAGAAACCCACAAACAGCCTACATTGATGAAAGAAGGAATTGATGAACTCAACAGTCCAATTACAAATAAAGAGATAGACTCAGTCATCAAAAACCTCCCAACTAAGAAGAGCCCAGGACCAGATAGATAACACAAGAAAGGAAAATTAGAGACCAATTTCTCTAATGAACCTAGATGCTAAAATCCTCAACAAAATACTTGCTAATCGCATTCAACGACATATCAAAAGGATTATACACCATGACCAAGTGGGTTTCATCCCAGGTATATAAGGATGGTTCAATATAAGAAAATCAAACAATGTAATACATCACATAAACAAATTGAAAGAAAAAAATCACATGATCATCTCTATAAATGCAGAAAAAGCATTCGACAAAATACAGCACTCTTTCCTCATAAAAACACTACAAAAGATAGGAATAGATGGAAACTTTCTGAATATGATAAAGAGTATAAATGAAAAACACAAAGCTAACATCATTTTCAACAAAACCCTAAAAGCCTTCCCTCTGAGATCGGGAACTAGACTGGGATGCCCACTATCTCTACTCCTACTTAACATTGTCTTAGAAGTACTTGGGTGAGCACTGAGACAAGAAAAGGACACAAAAGGAATCCAAACTAGAAAAGAAGAAGTAAAAATTTCATTATTTGCAGATGACATGATCCTATACATAGAAAGCCCTGAGAAATCTATGACAAGGCTTCTAGATCTTATAAGGGAGTTCAGTAATGTTGCAGGGTATAAGAAAAATGATCAAAAAACAGTAGCATTTCTATACACCAATAACGAGCAAACTAAGGAGGAAATCAGGAAAAAAATACCATTTACAATAGTAACTAAAAGAATCAAATACCTAGGAATAAATTTAACTAAAGATGTAAAATACTTATATACAGAAAACTACACAACACTGTTAAAGGAAATCAAAGAAGACTTAAATAAATGGAAAAATATTCCCTGTTCATAGATAGGAAGACAAAACATCATCAAGATGTCTATCCTACCCAAACTAATCTACAGATTTAATGCAATCCCAATAAAAGTCAACACTATTTTTTAAAGGAATTGGAAAAACTAACCACAAAATATATTTGGTGAGGCAAGAGGCCCTGAATTGCCAGACATATTAAAAAAGAACAATGAAGTTGTAGGTATCACACTACCTGACTTTAAAACATACTACAAAGCTACAGTGATCAAAACTGCATGGTGTTGGCACAAGGATAGACCTACTGATCAATGGAATCAAATTGAGAGTTCTGATATAGATCCTCACATATACAGTTTTCTGATAATGACAAGGCCACTCAGTTGGGAGAGAATGGCCTCTTTAACAAGTGGTGCTTGGAGAACTGGATATCCATATCCAAAAGAATGAGAGAATAATACCATCTCACACCTTATACAAAAATCAACTCAAGATGGATCAAAGATCTAAATATAAGAGCCAAAACCATAAAGACCTTGGAAGATAATGTAAGGAAGCATCTACAGGACCTTGTAATAGGAAATCATTTCATGAACTTCACAGCCAAAGCACGAGCAGCAAGAGAAAAAATAGATAAATGGGATCTCATCAAAATTAAAAACTTCTGCACATCAAAGGATGTTATTAAGAAAATATAAAGGCAGCCTACCCAATGGGAGAAAATATTTGCTACCATATATCTGATAGGAGCATAATATCCTGCATATATAAAGAAATCCTACACCTAGAAAATAAAAAGACAAACAACCCTTTTAAAAAATGGGCAAGTGACCTGAAAAGACACTTCTCCAAGGAAGAAATACAATGGCTAAAAAACACATGAAAAAATCCTCAACATCGCTTCCTATCAGGGAATTGCAAATCAAAACTACAATGAGATACCATCTTGCACCCATGAGAATGGCAGCTATTAAAAAACAGCTGACACTAAATGTTGGAGAGGATGTGGAGAAATAGGAACCCTCATCCACTGCTGGTGGGACTGTGGTATGGTCCAGGCAATGTGGAGGAGAGTTTGGCGGTTCCTCAGAAAACTAACAATAGATCTTCCATATGATCGAGCAATTCCACTTTTGGGTATATACCCAGAAGAACTTAAAGCAAAGACACAAACAGATATATTCACCCCAATGTTCATAGTGCAATTGTTCACTATTGCCAAAAGTTGGAATCAGCCGCGGTGCCCATCAAGAGATGAATGGATAAGCAAAATGTGGTACATACATACAATGGAATGTTACTCAGCTGTAAGAAGGAATATAACGTCGATGAATCTTGAAGACCTTCTGCTGAGTGAAGCAAGCCAGGCACTGAAGGATGAACAGTTTATGATCTCACTGATTTGAACTGTGGAAAGTGAGCAGTCTCTGAGAACCTTTGTCTGAAAGATAAGTTTACAAGGGAGAGAAAGGGAGAGCAGGTTTTCAGCCATCACCCATATGGACATAGTCTATGGTAAAGGGATAGAGTATAGTTGCATATTGAAGGATAGGACAGATGGGTAGTGATATTACTGGGTTTGGTGGTGCAGCATTAACAGGTGGGTAGATTAGGAAGGGCAGGTTCAAATACCCAGGGCATGTAACTATGAATCTTGACATTCTATGAGTCAAGACAGGGGAGTGTCATATGCCCCAGGGAGGTGGGGAGGAAGGAACAGTTAAGATCTAATGGGGTATTTAGGGGTCATGGGAAAGGTTTTTCATTACCTTATAGTGATGGACACAGGACATGGTAAATATCATCAAAACTTATTAAACTGTATCACCTAAATTGTAAACTATACTGTAAATTATTGACAATGTTTAGTTGCTATATTTTGCTATCTGTATAAGAGTTATAACCATGCTAACATCCAAAAAAAAATGGGGTTTTTAATATGGGTTGGGGAAGGGGGGGTGGTTTGGTATCTGGGAGTATCTGGTATTCTGTGTGTGACTTTGCTGTGCTGAAACTTCTTTGAAAATTAAATTAAAATTTGGGAGACACTGAGGATTGAGAGGCAGAACATGTCACGGCACACCAGACATCCGATAACACAGTAATAAAAGGAAAAAAAGAATATATATATATTTTAAAGGCATTTCTTTTGCTTTTTTTCCATTTTTTTGAATGTCCCAATCCGTTAATTATATTTTGTTTTGTTTTGTTTTGTTTTCTTTTCTTTTCTTTTTTTTTTTTATTATGGGTAAAAATCAAAATTCTCACAATACATACAAACATTTGTAAAATGATATATAAATAAATATGCATATATGTGTATTTGCTTACAAAAATGTTATATATATACATATATTTTAAGAGGTGCTTAGATTACCTAAAATATTACACGGAACCCACAGGGATTCCCATGTTGCCCACCTCCCACACCTCCCACCACATCCCACACAAACATCTCCCACAGTGTGGCCCACCAACCTCAATGAAGTTTTGTTTATTGTTTGATTGTTTGTTTTTTTTTGTTTCTGTTTTTTCCTAAGTTTCCTTATGTTTGTCTCTTGCATGTAAGCTTATCATTCTTGTTTCTTTTTCCTATTAAGTTTATTTGATTATTATATGGGCTACATGTTTAGGGAAGATTTAGATCACAGAAGGGTTACAATGGGTACTGCAGGGGATTATTGGTGGGGTGTGTCTGGGAGGGGGGATTCATGGGAGTAAGTTCATCTGAATATACATGAAAGATATACAAAATTGTTCGAAAGATCAATGCATGGGTCAAGTTCACAGTGTGTGGACAATCACTCAATAAATGAGGGAATCTGAATTCCTAGCCTGGAGAGCTCTGCCACATTCTCCAAGGGAGCAGCAACAGTCCTCTGAGCGCAGGGACAGTGTCTGTCAAAAGAGGATAGCCTATGGATGAGGTCTTGTTATTGATGCCTACCCTTATGAGTCTTTGCTCTTGTAACTGAAACTTAGCTTACTGTTATGGGGTGCCTAAGGGCTGCCACCTGAGAGCCTCCTTGTTGCTCAAATGTGGCCTCTCTCTAAGCCAAACTCAGCATATGATTGCATTACCTTCCCCCCAACGTGGGACATGACTCCCGGGGATGAGCCTCCCTGGCAACGAGGGATTAATACCAAGTGCCAACTGGCAACACAACTGGAAAAAGACCTTGAATAAAAGGGGGAAAAGGTAAAGACAAATGAGTTCAAGTGGCTAAGAGACTTCAAAGAGAGTCTGGAGGTCATCTCAGAGGTAATGCTTACACACACCTCAGTAGGAGCTCATAGAACATCAAAGTGCATATCACCCCACACAGAGGGGCTCCTGAGAGCTCTGGAGACACCTAGGTCCTATATAAGGGGGGATAGCCCCAGAGACGGACGCCTTATCAGTGGGCTCTATTTTGGAATCTGTGCTCCTGAGAGTGACAGAATTAGACTCAAATAAGTCCTCCCTGCACATGGTTCACCAGTCCCTTCTATTCAAACCTATATGTGATACTAGAGTTTTTAGGTATACTTCCAGAGACTGGAGCCTCTGGCCTACCTATGTGCCAGGTGTGCGTGGAATCTCGGTGGAGCTGCAACTCCTACCCTACAGCTCAATGGACTCATCCAAGTCACCTGGCGAGGAGACAACGATGGGCAATGGCCATCCCAGAGAATGGAGTGGGCCTGCATCTGATGGCAGGATCATCCCACCCACCATATCCATGGGATATAAGCCCTCTCTCACTTGGAGGTGGAGTGGACATCACCATCACAGTCCCCTCAGGATTGGGGGAAGAACTATGGACTAGAGTGGACTTAATGGTATTCTGTTGTATACATATGGTGATTCTAGCAATGGAAGAAATTATAACAGTGACTTGGAGCCAGTGGCCACTGGACACTTTCGGGGCAGGGAGTGGGTGTGCAGTTGAAATACAGGGGCTTTTTCGGGATTTGGAGGTTGTGCTGTGTGCCGTTGTGGCAACGGATGTAGGCCATTTTAAATCAGCACACACCATTCAGAACTGTGTCGGAGAGAGTGTGGTCTACGATGTGAACTGTGGTCTATGGTTGATGGCAAAGCCCCAGGATGTGTAAGTCCATTGAGGGTGATAGGCCACACTTTTGGGAAATGTTTGTGTGGGATATGGTGGGAGGTGTGGGAGGTGGGGAACATGGGAATCTGTGTAATATTTAGGTAATCTAAACACTTCTTAAAATATATATATATATATATATATATATATATATATATATAGCATTTTGTAAAAAAAAAAAAAAAAAAAGGAATGAATTCCTGATAAATGCAACAATATGCATGACCCTTGGGCCATCATATTGAGTGAAATAAGCCAGGCACAAATGGACAAATAGTGTGTGATCTTATTGATATGGACTAAATAGAATAAGCAAATTCATAGAGTTAAAATCTAGAATATAGGTTACTAGAGTATAGATGGGTGTCAGAGAATGGACATTGATGCTTAATTTGTACAGAATTTTATTTAAGTTGATTGTAAAGGCTTGGGCATGAATGGTGGTGATGGTAGCACATTATTGTTACAGATATTAACAGCACTGAATTATATAGGTGAATGTGGTTAAAAAGGCAAACTTTAGTTCATATATGTTACTAGAATATAATTTAATAGATAAAACGTAGGACTGTAATACACAGTGAGCACTATTGTAAATGATGGACTATAGTTAATAGTACAAGTATAAGAATGTTCATTCATAAATTATGACAAATTTATGACACTAATACAAAGTGTTAACAATATAGTGGTATATGGGGGGTGGAATTACACCTAATGTAAACTGTGTATGGTAGTTAATAGTGCCTATTTTAATAATCTTTCATCGATTGTAACAAAGGTAACTTCTGTTGAAAAACAGTACAATTACATAAAGTGCTATCATCAATTGTAATAAATGTTCCACACCAATGCAAGTGGTAGGGTGGTGTATGAAGTCCTGTATTTTATGCATGATTGTTCTGTAAACCCAAATTTTCTCTAATTAAAAAAGTGTAACAAAAAAAAAAAAAACAGAAAAGGAGAGAGAGAGAGAATATGATGGCCTGGTTTGGCTGCCATTTTGGCTGCTAATTCTAATTCTCTGGGAACTGAAAGTTCAGAGCATCCCTATCTCTTCTTTGTGCTTGTGCAATATCCTTTAAAAAATATTTATGTTTAATCATACATGAAAATGTTAATAAGGAAAAACTGGAGATTTCTGAGCCAGGATCACGGCATAAACCTAACCAGCCACAGATAATAGATGCTGTTTTGTTCTAAATCTCTAATCCATTTGTGTCTAGATGCTGAGGGTCCAAAGAAGTTACCTCCAGTCTCAGCATATGGTTTCTAAACAAGACACTTACAAAAACTAACTTCAGAGCCCTGCTACTCCAGGAAAACTTTTATTTGTGGTGGAGTTCGTGATGGTTGCAATACCCAATTACTCTGCTTTAACATAGTTTGCCTCTTTTAGGTCTCAAATCAGATTACAGCAAAGATCAAGAGACTTGTACAATATATCTGGTCACCAAGAAATCAAGACTGGCAGGTGTGCAGCAAGGAGGCTGGGGAAGAGATGTCCTACAGTAGGTTAATCTTTTCCCCATCAAGTTTTCTTGAAGAGCACAATTTAGGAAGTTCTGAATAATGCAATTCCTCTCTGAGCCGAGATGCTTGTGGCACATGTTCCCAGAATGGTGTGAGTCTATCAAGCAAAAATAAACTCACTTAGGTGGTCTCCCTTAGCAAACATTTTCAAGTCACTACTTGACGTAAATAAACACTACATTTAAGGTAAAAATGAATGAACTTGCAAAGCAGCAGTCAGTGATGGGTCACTGATTGCTAACTCCATAGGAAGTATTCTCTGCAAATAAGATGCTTTATGCATTTTAATAATATGAACTTGCTATTTCTTCTCCAAATGCATTCTAATAGGTATGTATAACCAGTGACTTCTTAATTAGTATTTTTTCTCAAGGTGACATTAGAATTCAGTTTAGTTATAAGATATATTTAAACATATGTTTCTGCCAGCACAGATTTTTAAGAAAAATGACCAGCATATACAGTCTACTCAGAATAGCAGTCACTTGAGATATTATGTATCCATGCCATAGATAAGAAATAAAAAAAACTACTTTTACTAAATTATTTTGCTGATTATAAAGGCAATACCCAATTTCTATATCTAGAAAAATCAGAAGAGAAAATTTATAAAAGAAGAAAAAAGTTACTATTAATCACATAATTCAGACAAACACTATTAGTTTTTTCAGATAGGCACTATTAGTGTATGAGTTTAGATAGTTTTTATGTACATATGTCTATTTAGACAATGAGATCATAATATATAGTGTGTTGTTTCTTGCATTTTACATTGTTATATTAAAAACATATTTCCATGTCATTAATCTTCTTACATATCATTTTAGTATTCACCTGATATTCAGTACATAGTATATTTTTTACTTTCAGTACATTTATTTACTTATTTCATGATATACAAGGAAATATTTCAGGGATAAAAATATTGGTATGTGGCTTTCTCATTTTATTCTTTTACCAATAATTTGGAATGTATTAAAATATTTTTTTTTTTGCTTTAGACTACAAATTTTGACATAAGAAAGAATGACGTTCTTCAATTCATCTATACCCTTTGTTATTTATCATATTTATATATTTAATTTTTTAATTAAAAAAATTTAAATACCTTTAAATTACATAAATGTTACACACTATATATATATAGTAGGTTTAGTAAGACTAAGGCCCGTACAGAATGTCACACAGCTACTTTCCAGTGAAAACAGAATACAAAATTAGTGTGTCTATTCTAAAGAACACGCATGTCCAATAAATTGTGTTGATTTTTATTCCTTGCCTTAGAGCTAAACAGATCCAGAGAATGATTCATAAATTCCTTAAATTGAGTTTTGATTTGCAAAATGACCCTGAAATCAAAAACTTACAGAAGTCCCCCAAATAGTGAATTCCAGAGTTTCAAATAAATCTGAGGAATATTGCATTGCATCATGCTGCCTGTTTGATCCTCTTCCTGATATTCTTCTCCCAGATTGTATCATATTGATATCTCTCTATGCTTCCCCCACTGTATATAACTGCTGTTTCTGGGTATTCTAGTCAAAGTGCATAATCAATGGCTTGTAGTATAATCACAATGTTCTACATTCATCATCTCAAAAATTTAATACAATTCTATTACTCCAAAAAGACGGACTCCATAATCCTTAGCATTCCTCCCTCAGACCTACATAACCCCACCTAATTTTCTTTCATCTTTATAAATTGATTTATATTTACATTTTATATGAATGGAATCATACAATATTTAGCACACTGTGTCTGGTCTCCTTTATTTAGTCTAATTTTTTGTCTGATTAAAATTTTGTACTCTTAACTTACATTTATTCAGCTTCAAAGAAAAACAGTCTTATATATGTAATTCTACCTATATTCATAATTTCACATAGTATATTTATATTTCACTTAATATATTTAGTTCATAATAGGGCAAACAGTATTTGTCCTTTTGTGTCTGGCTTGCTTCACTCAACATAATGTCCTCCAGGTTCATCCATTTGTCATATGTTTCACAACTTCATTTATTCTTACTGCCACATAGTATTCCATCAGGTTTATACTCCACAATTTGATTCAGTGTAGCATAAGCTCACATATCTACCTACCAGAGTGTACCTTACTGCAACCTCAAAATATTTACTCAATTCATTTAATTCTGAAATGTGACTACATAATCCCTAACTTCAAGTTGAACTCCCATGATGTTTGATGTTCACCCTGAAACAAAGTAAACATATCAAGCAAAACAAACTCTACAATTTGTTTGAATGGACTCTCATGAATTCAAGCTTCTCCTCCTTACAAATCCTTTTTAGTACTGGTTTCTGTAGGAGAATATACTATAGTAGTGACTGGGAGAGGATTCAGCCATGTACGATTGGAGGAAATGTGTTTGGTGTGTTAACAGTCATAAAACTGCATGTGTGTGTGTCTGTGTAAGATGCTATGTATTCAGTTTGGATGAAAAATATAGTGCAATTTTAAGTTTAAAGATTCTCTGCCTTGGTGTTCCATTCATCTTTATCTTAAAGGCAAAACTTATCTGGCAGATATATTATTCTCCTCTTCAAAATAGATCTACCACCATTGCAATCCCTCTGCTATTTGCAGATAAATCAATAATCCAAAAGCAAAATTGTATTCCTGGAGCTATTGAACAAGGTGACAGAATTCATCCTGCTCAGCCTAATATGGAACACATATGTGCAGAAATTCTCGTTATTGTGTTTACAATCTTCTACTTTTTAACCCTTTCAGGCAATTTACCCATTGTAGTGACCATCCCCTCCAGCCAAGACTGCAACTCCCCCATGTATTTCTTTCTTTCTTGTCCTTTCTAGGTGGCTCCTTCTCTTTTACCACACCCCCCAAAATGATATATGACTTTCTTGCTGACAAGAAAACTGTCTCCTTCAGTGGGTGTATGACTCACCTCTTTATGGAGCATTTCCTTGGGGGAACTGAGATCCTCCTGCTCATGGTGATGGCATATTACCACTACGTGGCCATCTGCAGGCCTCTGCACTATATGGTTACAATGAACTGGAGGATGTGTGGCCTCCTGGTGGTCATCTCCTGGGTTGGAGGATTTTTCATCTTCTGATTCAAATCCTTTTTGTGCTCTGGTTGTCCTTCTGTAGCCCCAATGCCATTGACCATTTCTTCTGTGATCTTTAAAAAATTTTTTATTTATTTATTCCCCAACCCCCCATAGTATTCTCTCTGTGTCCATTCACTGTGTGTTCTTCTATGTTTGCTTGTTTTCTCTTTAGGCAGCACTGGGAAACAATCCTGGGACCTTCTGGAGTGGAAGAAAGGTGCTCAATCTCTTGCACCATCTCAGCTCCCTGGTCTGCTGTGTCTCTTATTGTGTCTCCTCTGTGTCTCTTTTTGTTGCATCATCTTGCTATGTCAGCTCTCTGCATGAGCCAACACTCCTACACAAGCCAGCACTCCTGCTCAGGCCAGCACTCCATGTTGGCCAGTTCTCCACCTGGGCCAATTCACTGCACGGGCCAGCTTGCCTTCACCAGGAGGCTCCAGGAATTGAACCCTGTACTTACTATATGGTAGATGGAAGCACAATTGCTTGAGCCACATCAACTTCTTTCTTCTGTGATCTTCATCCTCAGTTGAAGTTCTCATCTTTGGACTGCTTGTTGCCACCAACAGTGTATTCATGTGTCTTCTTTTTTTTTTCTCTATTGTTATTACTTCTTATGGCCTCACCCTTTACTCCCTCAGAACTCATAGCTCTGAAGGAGGTGGCAGGCTCTCTCCACTTGCACCTCACATATTCCTGTTGTATTATTCTTTGTACCCTGTACATTTGTGCACCTATGGTCCATGACCAACTTCTCCATTGATACAGTGGTTACTATATTCTATTCTATTCTAAAGCCCATGTTAAACCCTTTAATGTATAACCTCAGAAATGCAGAGATGAAAAATGCCATGAAGAAGCTTTGGATTCAAAGAGTGATTGGGTAACAATTTATGTAAATAGATATTGATATTTTAAGAACAATTGTTTCTAATACAAATACATTGGTCTTGCAGTCAGAATATATTGGTTTAATTATATTTTATCCCATTATGTGGAACTTTGAATAGTATCTCTTTCTTTTTATCCCCTCCCTTTATTAGAGAATTTGTGGATTTACAGAACAATTGTGCAAAAAATACAGGATTTGCATATGCTGCCCCAGCACTAACACCTTGCATTGGTGTGTAACATTTGTTACAATTCATGATAGCACATTTTTATAAGTATACTATTAACTTAAGTCCATGGTTTTTCTTAGGGTTCACTGTTTGTGTAGTGTAGTTCCATGGATGTTTTAAAATTTTTATTCTGTCACCATATATACAATATAACATTTTTCATTTTCATCATCCTCAGATATCTATTTCATTGCATGTAATTGCATTCACAATGTTGTGCTACGAACACCATTATCCATTATCAAAATATTTCCAGCATTCCAAATAGGAACCCTATATGTTATTTTAAGTCTTAACTTCCCATTTTCTACCCTGTCCCCTGGTAACTTATATTCTAGGTTTTGACTTCCTTCTAATTGTTTCAAATCAGGGGAATCATACAACATTTGTCCTTTTGTGTCTGGCTTATTTCACTCAACATAATGTCTTCAAGGTTCATCCATGTCATATGTATCAGGACTTCATTCCTCTTTATGGCCAAATAATATTCCATTTTATGTATATACTACATTTTATTTATCCATTCATCCATTGATGGATACTTGGGTTTATTCTATCTTTTGGCAATTGTGAATAATGCTGCTATGAACATTGGTGTGCAGATATCTGAGACCCTGCTTTCCAATCTTCTTTTGGATATACACTTAGTAGTGGGAATGACAGGTCATATGGTAGTTCTATACTTTGCTCTATGGAACCACCAAACAGTCTTCCATAGCAGTCACAAGAAAGGTTCCTTTTTCATAAAATATCAATATTTAATTAAAAGTTGACCAAATCCCTTCCAATTAGAAACACCTTTGCATATATAAATTACAATGGGATACTTCTTAGTGGCACAAAGTATCACAAAATCCATGGCATTACATATTCTAAAGAAAAATTATCTGCAAACCTTCCAGTGTAGATTATATTACAAATAGCCCAAGTATTATAAGATATAAAACACGTTTATGTATAGAATTTTGTTGAAAATACTTAGTTTTATTCCTAACTGTTGATGGCAAGGATACTTATTATTGTGGGAGGTAGACATCAACTAGAATCAGAAGTCGATGGGTTTGAAGAAGTGAGAGAAAGTCCTTAATGCAGGAGTCATAACAAAAAAGTAATGCTTTTGTGTTGCAAACCTACCAAGTACAAGTTACATAGCATGCTGTTTTCTGTGCAGATATATTATTTATTCTGTCTAAAGACATGGATGGATATTAAGCTTTCCAGGAACAGTCATAGACAAACTTGCACATGATATTTCCAGGGTAATGTTTTGTGTCAAAAGCATCCACAAAACACTTCATTTCCAAAACTGCTTTTATTGGATGGATTTGAGCCTTAGTGATAGGAACAAAAGTAACTGGTACATGAAAAGGGAATTTATCATATCTGATTAATCAAGGCAGCAAGTCTGTACATTCAAATTTGAATAGAAAATTGCAGACTAATTGCAATCCTTTGAAATGGCCTTCAAGATGTAGTCTCTTGGCAATTTTAAGAGAAAGAATCCATATAATAGAAGAAGATGCAGATTTGGGCTAATGTTCTTGCTGAATATTGTGATTTGATTTCTACCCTAAAAAGGACTGAATTAACCAAAATTGTTCCATAGCCATGCCTATAGCTAATTATATATATAGCATGTATATAAATATGCAATTGTTAGGAAAAAATTCATTCCAAATGAAAGATCATTTTTTTCTCAATGAGTCCAGTCCATTTGCTCATCACCAAATACACATGTGCTCCAAACATATTTTCAGTCCCCTTGCTTTTAAGAAGAGCCATGTGATTTTTTTGTAGAAGTCATGTGTATCACACTCAGGCTGAAACATTTAGGATCCAGTATATTGTTAGCTAACTTTCTTTTTTTCTACTGCAGCAAACCTAGAAGACAATCATTAAGATGGCAAGTTTCTTTAGAAGGAGCAACATGGATTATTGAGTAACTACACAGAAGAAAAATGCTTTGAATGATCCTTACAACTTTCAGTGAATTTTGACTGAGCAGGAAATTAAAAATTGTATATATTAAGCAAAGAGATTTCAAGGTTCTTTTTTTTTTAATACATTAAGCACAGCTTATCCTGCTTAATGCATTGATTGACTTCATATTTACAAATATTTTAAGTATTAAGAAATCACACTAGCATAACATTTGCAGTTATCTAGATTCTCAAATAATGTAAAATATATGAATGGCAATCCTTAAAAATCAAGTAAAATTAAGCCTCTTTCTGCTTCAGTGTAACACACTGCACTAACTAAAGTAATTAAACCATGCATCAACTTTTCCCACTTTACCTAAGACATAAGGCAACGATGAAGAAAATTATGTAATCACATGCTAGAACAACAATTATGAACTCCAATGCTTCTTGAGCAAATTTTGCTATCCCTTCAAGTGTCCCTGTTTGGGTACATAAGTCCCTTTTTATCTGGATAGGCCTTTTCCGGGGACTTCCAGCAGATTTTATCTCTCATCTAATTAGCTAGAATTGTGTCACAGGCTTATCCCTAGATCAATCACTGGAAATAAGAATAACATTACTAAGATTGGTTTGATTAAATCCAGATTCACAACTATTGCCTGGGGATGGGCCCAATGTTACCCACACACTTGGCCACCTGACACTGGAGTAAAATTGGAGTCTATTAGGAAGAATGAAGATGGGAAATTACTCTCCATAAGATGTCTGTACAGATCACCCATCATACTCTCATATTTTTATCCCTTCATTCTCTTCTCTTCTCCTTTCCTTTCCCTCTCTCTCCTTTCTCCCTCTCCAACTCCCTCTCCTTAGTCTTCCTCTCCCTTTCCCTCCTTTCCTCCATCTCTCTCTTCCATTAGCTTTCTTAGCATTTCTATTCCTCCCTTGGGTATTTAGACATGATCAATTTTCTTCAATCTGACAAAATATTCACCACTCTCATGTCTTTTTCACTAATCAATTTGATCCTCATAGTAACCTTATAAGATAATATTATCTATCTGAAGAAAAAATTGAAGCACAGAGAAGTTGACTAACTTGCCCAGGATTACACAACTTGGTCAGGATTCAACAAATGATAGCACCATAAAACAACTGTGAAAATGTGTACACCAAGGTGGCTTCTTAAAGGAGAGAAGAAGAGGACTGAGATGGACTACTGATGCTTAATGTATGTGGAAGTTTTAATAACTTTACTGTAAAAGTGTGGAAATGTATAGAGTAATGGTAACACATTATAGTGAGTAACAGCTGGTTTACAAATGCAAATGTGGCTGGAAAGGGTAGTCTAGGGATGTAAATGTCAATTCATTGAAAGCTAGAGAATATTCTAGGGACTGAATAACACAGTAAACCCAGAAGTGGATGAGAATCGTGGTTGATGGTACAGCTGCCAGAGTGTCCTTTGTGAGCTAGAGCAGGGTGGTGGGAATGTGGAGAAGCATGGGAAAAATACAACTGGAATGACCTATGGACTGTGGTTAACAGCAATATTGCAATATTTCATGTATCTATGCCAAAGATGTACTAGGTTGATAATGGGGGAGTATGGAAAAAATGCGCCAAATGTATACTATGGACCATGGTTAGTGGTAATAGTCTGATGATATTATCTCAAAATCTGTAACAAATGTTACACCACAGGTTGGTGTGTTGATAGAGGGGTGTTGTATGGAAATTCTGCACAGGTGCATGATTGTTTTATAAGTTCACAACTTATAAAATAAAAATATATTAATAAAATAATAATAGTGTTGGTTAGGGGGAAAATACACTAAACATAATATGGGATGTTAGTAGTAAGATTTTGATGATATTCTTTCGTAATTTGTAATTAATGTGTCACAAAAATGAAAGGTGTTGATGGTGGGTTGGTATATGGGACTCTTGTATGATATATGTTTGCTTTGTAAGTTCACTTTTACTATACACTTATTGTTTATGTATGCTCATATATGAATGAAATAATAACAATAATAATAGGGTGGGTTGGGGAAAATTCACCAAATGTAAGATACTTTGGTTAGTAGTAATATTTTGAGGATGCTCTTTTCTCATTTGTTAAAAATGTTTCAAAACAATGCAAGGTATTGGTGGTAGGGTAAGGTTTGAGAACCCTGTCTGATGTTATCTTGTTTGTTTAATAAGCTCATAACTTTTACTATACAATTATTGTTTATGTATGTTTATGTATAAGTGACATATTTCAATAACTTTTTTAAATTAAAGAAAAGAATTTTCTATGCATAATATTCTAGCTTGATGATTTCACATGTTATATTTTGGTCCTTCCTAATAACCTTATTTTATTTAGGGCTGAAGTGGTTTGGAGATATGTTCCCTAGAAAACCATATTCTTAAATTTAAGCCATTCTTATGGGTGCAAACCCATTATAATTAGGAAGATTTGATGAGGTTACTTCAGTTAAGGTGTGGCCCAACTCAGTCAGGATAGGTTTTAATACTATTACTGCCATCCTTTTTATGCAGAATGAAATTCAGATATATATATATATATATATAGAAAGCCACAGGAAGCAAGAAATTGAAAGTCAACAGGACCTGGAAGAGAAAGAAGACAGCACCATGTGCATTGAAGGGTGACATAAATGCCAAGGACCAAGGATTGCCAGTAACCAGCCCCAGTACCCAAGTCTTCAGGAAGAAAGCATTGTCTTAACTGATGCCTCAATTTTGGACTTCTCAACTTCAAACCATGAGCCAGTAAGTTCCCATTGTTTAGACCAACCCATTACATTTAGCAATGAGAAAATGAAAAAAAAGCCCCTTTTTCAGGATCACATAAGTAAATTAACATGCATAGAATCAGAAGTAGAGGGATTAGGAACCATACCCTGGGTCATGTCTTTGGTGTATTATATCTCTAGGGCCCACCATGTCTCATTCATGGAGAAATGTTCCAGGTCCTAATTCTTACCTTCTAATCATTCTTTCCTTCCACATCCCTGAATGAAACCTTTCTAGAATGTCATTAAGCAGGCCCCCAGGATGGGGCTGAAAGTGAGAAAGGAAGATCAATGTTAATTTTTCTCTGTTCTTCTATTTCTTAGTCAGCTGCAGAACATGGGAATGTCTGAGCAGTAAGTCCTGCCTGCCCCCGGTGTACAACCAAAGCTCCAAACATCAGAGCAAATCTGAGTCAGCACTTCATCTTCCTTCATATCCAGAGGATTAGACATATCACAGATCAGTATCTATTGAGAAACAATAACATAATGGTTAGAGATTAGTCTGGATTTAATTCTGAATACTACTACTTTAACCATTTTAACTTTGATCAAGTGATGCTCAAAGTGAGCATCAAATTCCTATACATAAAATTGAAATAACAGTATCTCCCTTCTGAGGATTATGTGGGAATCATATGAGATATCACACTTTGATGAGTGACTGTAATATAGAAACTGGCCTTTATTGGCTGATTCTCAATGAATTCACATTGACTCTATCTCCTAAAACCTTTTCCAGGAATTTCCACTTCACTGTCATATATATTAGTAGAGCAATCAAACATTCATGGAAAGATTTCATAATTATAATGACTCGCGAAGCAGTATTCAGTTGTGGAAAATTTGCCCTTTCTAATTTCTGTAATTGTCCAAATTCTTACCAAACATAAGAGAAGGCAAAACAAGCTCCTTATGTTAGCTGAGATAATCTTGCCAGAAAGCTGGACTGGTCACACACGAAGTCTGCTATCATGTACAGAAGATGACAACATGCAATAATGATTTTACTCTATGCCAGGCATCATTCTAAGCATGCTACATGCATTATCACAATAACCCCACAGCACTCCTATGAATTAGTTACTATTATTGTCCCCTTTGTTAATATATGGAAACCGAGGTATAAAGTGGCTGAGAACTATCCCAAGATCATATAGTTAGTAAGTATAAGAGACATCTTAAGAGGTAAGGCTTGTTGTATTACAAAATTATTGCTCTTAGGGGTGACTCAGATTTTTAATATTAAACAGCAGTATCTCTAGCTTGCATGTCTATCCTCATATTGTCAAAAGTAGAATAACAGTTTTTCTTTGATTTAGATTTTCTCACATTTAGTCCTCTCTTTAACTGTGAGGCAGGTATTCTGAGAGTTGTTTTGTAGGCTCTGGTTAGTTCATGGACACATACTCCCAATAATAGAACATTCTGTGCCTTATGTCCAGGACTCCAAGATCACTTCCAATCCAACCCATCTGGGTCTCATACCCGCCATGGTCACAGATTCTACAGCCACAAGAGAGAACAGGATGAACTAGTTTGGCTGCCATCTTGGCTAAGCTGCTAATTCTAATCCTCTGGGAACTGAAAGTTCAGAACACCCTTAACTAGCTGTGTTTAAGTACTATCCCTTTAAATATATCCTTGAAATCAAACTTGAAAATGTTGAAAAGGACAGACTGTAAGGATTTCTGAGCCTTGAACACACACATAAGCATAACAAGCCACAAATAACAGATGCTGGTGATATTAAGTTTCCAAGCCACGTGGATCCAGGATCCCAAGGACCAAAGGAGTTATGTCCAGGCTGAACATGGACTTTCTTAGAAGGTTTAAAAGATATGAATAAGGAACCTGTTCCTCCAAGATAACTTTTATTTGTTGCTGAGTTCAGGATGCTGATAATACATAATATTTCAGCCTTTAACATTGTTTCTATTTTCAGAAATTTATATTAAATTAGAATGAATCTCAATTGGCTTTTATGAAAGTATACTTTATATAATCAATAAAGAGCAAAAAATACAAATGTGCAGGAAGGAGCCTTGCAGGTATGTCTTGCAATGTTTAAGTTTTTCACCATTAATTTCTACTGAGGCCTAAAGCTTTGGAGATTTTCTGACTAAAGATATTCATCATCTGAGCTGGGATGCTTGTGGCCTGCATTCATGGGATGGTATGAGGCTATAGAGGAAAAATAAAGTCTGCCTATGAACTCAGATACACTAAGGAAGTTTCTCTAAGCAATCATTTTTGAGTCATTATTTGAGGGAAAGAAATATTATACTTGAAATGGATAAACTCACGAAGCAGCCATTAGTGATGAGTCAGTGCTTGCTATTTCAATAGGAAGTGTTCTCTACAAATAAGATGCCTTAACATAGATTGAACCTGTTACTTCTCTAAATGCATTCAGAAGGTTAAAGTACAGCTAGTGGCCTCTTTATTGGTATTTTACTCTCAACGTGACACTATG
>JAKSZT010026419.1:118417-147345 GCA_026826555.1 Tolypeutes matacus
TCAAAAAGAGAAACAAAACAACATATGACATACATTAACCCAAAGAAAAAATGACTGAAGTAAGAAATTCGTTACGAGTAATAACACTGAATGTTAATGGATTAAATTCACCAATCAAGAGACACAGATTGGCAGAATGGATAAGAAAATATGATCCAACTATATGCTGTCTACAAGAAACCCACCTTCGGCCCAGGGATTCAAGGAGACTGAAAGTGAATGGCTGGAAAACCATTTTACAAGCTAACAATAGCCAAAAAAGGGCAGGAGTAGCTATTCTAATATCAGAGAAAATAGACTTTATTTTTTTTTTCCTTTTAATTTGCCATTTTATTTCACTATGAATATAATATCATTTATGCATGAAAAAGAAATATGACAAAATAAATGTTCATTAACATTTAGAGCTAGTAATGTTATATTCACATGGATACATTAAAATATATATGTTTTATATTTGAGAAAATTAGATTTCCTTGAAAAAAATCTCATGCACTTTCTGTATTTGACAGTATCTATACATTTTTTATAGAGGTGAAATTCACATAACATAAAATTAACCTTCACCATATGGTGGTGGAACAACTGGATATGCACATGCAAAGCATGAATTTTGATCCTTACCTTAGAATATTTACAAAAATTTAAGTCATTTAGAGAAGTGAATGTAAGAGCAAAACTATACCACTCATGAGTAAATATAGAGGTGATTCTTCAGTACTTTAGATGTGGCAGTTGATGCTTAGATATGACATTAAAATAACTAGAAACAAAAGAAAAAATAGACAAACTGTATTTCACAAAAAATTAAATCTTTTTAATCAAAGGATGCTCTACAGGAAGTGAAAAGATAATAGAAAGGGAGAAAATACTTTCCAAGAATATATCTGAGATGGGCCTAATATCCAGAATGTATATTTTAAAAATCCCTTACCATTTAACATAAAGACAAATAATCTAATTAAAAATGGACAAACTATTTGAATAGACATTTCTTCAAGGAATACATGAAATTGGCTAACAAGCACATGAAATGATGCACATGTTTATTCATTAGGGATATGCAAATCAACACCACAATATAACATCAATTCAAACCTGCTGGGATGGTCATACTTTTTTGAAAATCTAAAACAACTGTTGGTAAGGATGTGGATAAACTGGAATTCTTGTACATAGCTCATAGTTATGTACAATGGTACAAACACTATGGAAAATATTTATGCAATCCCTCAATAAAATATACACCAAAATTAGCTGATGATCTAGTAATTCTGTTCCTTGATATATAGCCCCCAAAAGTGAAGAATGATATTGAAGTAAATGTATAGAAATGTTCATATCAGCACTATTTACAATAATAGGTGGAAACAACCCAAATATCTATCACCTAATGAATGGATAACCAAAGTGTGTTATATACATACATTGGGATTTTTTTCAGTCATTAAATGGAATGGAGTAATGGTATAAACTAAAACATAGAAAAGACTTGAAAACATGCTAAGTGTTTTCAAAACTTAAGCCAGATACAAAAGGTCACATTTTTAAAAGGTTCCATTTTTATGAAATATCCAGAACAGGCAAATCAATTGAGACAGAAGATTAATGGTTGACAGGGATTGAGGGAAGTGGGGAATGTGGAATAACTCCTTTTGCGTGTATGAGGTTTCCTTTGGAGTTGATATAAATGTTCTGAAACTAGATAAAGCTGATGCACAATATGGTGAGTGTACTAAATGTCACTGACTGTACGTTCAAAATAGACTTTAAATGCAAAACTATTGTAAGAGACAAAGATGGAAACTACATATTAGTAAAAGGAGTAATCTCTCAAGAAGAGAGAACAATCATCAACATTTACACACCTAATCGAGGTGCCTCAAAATATGTGCGGCAAACGCTGGAAAAGCAAAGAGGAGAAATAAATTCCTCTACAATTATAACACGGGACTTCAACACACCACTATCATCATTAGACAGAACATCTAGGCAGAGAATCAATCAAGAAACTAAGGCACTCATCAATACATTAGAAGATTTGGTCTTAATAGACATATACAGAACACTACACCCAAATACAGCGGGATTTACATTCTTCTCCAGTGCACATGTAACATACTCCAAAATAGACCACATTCTAGGCCACAAAACAACACTCAATGAATTCAGAAAGATTGAGATTATACAAAGTAATTTCTCTGACCACAACGGAATGAAGTTGGAAATCAATAAGGGCCAGAGAAACAGGTTAGGCACAAGGATATGGAAGTTAAACAACACACACTTAGACAAAGAGTGGGTCAAAGAGGAAATTTCAAAAGAAATCAGTAACTACCTTGAAACTAATGAAAACAACAGCAGAACATATCAAAACCTATGGGATGCAGCGAAAGCAGTCCTGAGAGGAAAGTTCATAGCCATAAATTCATATATTAAAAAAGAAGAAAGTGCTAAAATTGAAGACCTAACTGCACACTTGGAGGAATTGGAAAAACAACAACAAACTAAACCTAAAGGAAGTAGAAAGCAGGAAATAACCAAGATTAGAGCAGAACTAAATGAAATAGAGAATAAGAAATCACTGGAAACAATAAACCAAACCAAAAGCTGGTTCTTCGAGAATATCAACAAAATTGACACACCCTTAGCCAGACTAAGAAAGAAAAAGAGAGAACAGGTGCAAATACATAAAATAAGTAATGAGCAAGGTGATATCCCTACTGACCCCACAGAAATAAAGAGTATCATAAGAGGATACTTTGAAAAATTATATGCCAACAAGAATGACAATTTAGAGGAAATGGACAAGTTTCTAGAAACCCACAAACAGCCGACATTGATGAAAGAAGAAATAGATGAACTCAACAGCCCAATTACAAGTAAAGAGATAGACTCAGTCATTAAAAACCTCCCAACTAAGAAGAGTCCAGTACCAGATGGCTTCACAGCTGTATTCTACCAAACATTCCGGAAAGAGCTAACACCAATTCTACTTAAGCTCTTCCAAAAAATAGAAGTAGAAGGAATATTACCTAACTCATTCTATGATGCCAACATTACCCTAACACCAAAACCAAATAAAGATACCATGAGAAAGGAAAATTACAGACCAATTTCTCTAATGAACCTAGATGCTAAAATCCTTAACAAAATACTTGCTAATCACATTAAACATATCAAAAGGATTATACACCATGACCAAGTGGGTTTCATCCCAGGTATGTAAGGATGGTTCAATATAAGAAAATCAATCAATGTAATACACCACATAAACAAACTGAAAGAAAAAAATCACATGATCATCTCTATAGATGCAGAAAAAGCATTCAACAAAATACAGCACTCTTTCCTCATAAAAACACTACAAAAGATAGGAATAGATGGAAACTTTCTGAAAATGATAAAGTGTATATATGAAAAACCCAAAGCTAACATCATTTTCAACGGTGAAATCCTAAAAGCCTTCCCTCTGAGATCGGGAACAAGACAAGGATGCCCACTATCACCACTCCTATTTAATATTGTCTTAGAAGTACTTGCATGAACACTGAGACAAGAAAAGGACATAAAAGGCATCCAGATTGGAAAAAAAGAAGTAAAAATTTCATTATTTGCAGATGACATGATCCTATACATGGAAAGCCCTGAGAAATCTACAACAAGGCTTCTAGAACTTATAAAGGAGTTCAGTAATGTTACAGGTTATAAGATCGACGCTTAAAAATCAGTAGCATTTCTATACACCAATAACCTGCAAACTGAGGAGGAAATCAGGAAAAAAATACCGTTTACAATAGTAAACAAAAGAATCAAATTCCTAGGAATAAATTTAACTAAAGATGTAAAGGACTTATATACAGAAAACTACACAACACTGTTAAAGGAAATCAAAGAAGACTTAAATAAATGGAAAAATATTCCCTGTTCATGGATAGGAAGACAAAACGTCATCAAGATGTCTATCCTACCCAAACTAATCTACAGATTTAATGCAATCCCAATAAAAGTCAACACTATATTTTTTAAGGTACTGGAAAAACTAACCACAAAATATATTTGGAGAGGCAAGAGACCCCGAATTGCTAATGATATATTGAAAAAGAAAAATGAAGTTGGTGGTATCACATTACCTGACTTTAAAACATACTACAAAGCTACAGTGATCAAAACTGCGTGGTATTTGCACAAGGATATACCTACTGACCAATGAAACCAGATTGAGAGTTCTGATATATGTTCTCGCATATACAGTCATCTGATATTTGACAAGGCCACGAAGTCCACTCAGTTGGGAGAGAGTGGCCTCTTTAACAAGTGGTGCTTGGAGAACTGGATATCCATATCCAAAAGAATGAGAGAAGAATACCATCTCACACCTTATACAAAAATCAACTCAAGATGGATCAAAGATCTAAATATAAGAGCCAAAACCATAAAAACCTTGGAAGATAATGTAGGGAAGCATCTACAGGAACCTGTAATATGAAATGGTTTCATGAACTTTACAGCCAAAGCACGAGCAGCAAGAGAAAAAATTGATAAATGGGATCTCCTCAAAATAAAAAACTTCTGCACCTCTAAGGATGTTATTAAGAAAATAAAAATGCAGCCTACCCAATGGGAAAAAAATATTCGGCAACCATATATCTGATAGGAGCCTAATATTCTGCATATATAAAGAAATCCTACACCTCGAAAATAAAAGGACAAACAATCCATTTAAAAAATGGGCAAGTGACCTGAAAAGACACTTCTCCAAGGAAGAAATATAAATGGCTAAAAAACACATGAAAAAATGCTCTACCTCACTTGCTATCAGGGAAATGCAAATCAAAACTACAATGAGATACCATCTTACACGCATCAGAATGGCAGCTATTAAAAAAACAGGAGACACTAAATGTTGGAGAGGATGTGGAGGAATAGGAACCCTCATCCACTGCTGGTGGGACTGCGGTATGGTCCAGCCACTGTGGAGCACAGTTTGACGGTTCCTCAGAAAAGTAGCAATAGATCTTCCGTATGATCCAGCAATTCCACTGCTGGGTATATACCCAGAAGAACTGAAAACAAAAATACAAACAGATATATGCACACCAATGTTCATAGCGGCATTGTTCACCATTGCCAAAAGTTGGATTCAGCCCCGGTGCCCATCAACAGACGAATGGATAAGCAAAATGTGGTACATACATACAATGGAATATTACTCAGCGGTAAGAAGGAACAAAGTGCTAACACATGGAATAACGTGGATGAATCTTGAAGACATTATGTTGAGTGAAGCAAGCCAGGCAATGAAGGATGAACAGTATATGACCTCACTGATCTGAACTGAGGAATGTGAGCAGTCTCTGAGAACCATTGTCTGAAAGATAGGTTAACAAAGGAGAGTAAGAGAAGAGCAGGCTTTGAGCCATCACCCATATGGACATAATCTATGATAAAGGTATAGAGTGTGGTTGCAAGTTGGGGGATGGGGCAGATGAGTGGTGGTGTTCCTGGGTTTGGTGGTGCAGCACTGGGGGGTGGGTGGATTAGGAAGGGCAGGTTCAAATCCCCAGGGCATGTAACAGTGAATCTTGACATTCCATGGGTTGGGAGAGGGGGGTATCACGGTCCCTGGGGACCTGGGGAGAAGGGAACAGTCAAGATCTAATGGGCTGTTTGGTGGTCATGGGGAAGGTTTACCTTACAGTAATGGACACAGGACATGGTAAATATCATCAAAATTATTAAACTGTATCATCTAAATTGTAAACTATACTGTAAATCACTGACAGTGTTTAGTTGCTATATTTTGCTATCTGTATATCAGTTATAACAATGCTAACAACCAAAAAAAAAGGGGGGTGGGAGTTAATATGGGGTGGTGCTTTTTTGCCCATTTTTTGAATGTCCCAAACCACTAATTATATTTTATTTTGTTTTGTTCTTTTTTTGATTATTTGTTTTTTTTCCTTCTCTTTTTTTTTCTTTTCCCCTGAGTTTCCTTATGTTTGTCTCTTACATGTAAGCTTATCACATTTGTTTCTTTTTCCTAGTAAGTGTATTTGATTATTTTATGGATTAAATGTTCATGGAGGATTTGGATCACAGAAGGGTTACAATGGGTACTGCGGGGGATTATTGGGGGGGTCTGGGGGGGTGTTTCTTGGGGATTGGTTCATCCGAATATACATGAAAGATATACAAAATCATTCAAAGGATCGGGGGATGGGGCATGGTCACGATGGGTGAATAATCACACAATAAATGAGGGAATCTAAATTCCTAGCCTGGAGAGCTCTGCCACAGTCTCCAAGGAAGCAGCAATAGTCCTCTGAGTGTAGGGACAGTGCCTGTCAAAATAGGATGACCCACTGATGTGTTTTTTTTTATTGATGACTACCCTTGTGAGTCTTTGCTCTTGTAAATGAGACTTAGACTGCAATGGTGGGGTTCCTAAGGGGTGCCACCTGAGAGCCTCCTTGTTGCTCAAATGTGGCCTCTCTCTAGGTCAAACTCAGCATATGATTGCATTACCTTCCCCCCAACGTGGATAATGACTCCCGGGGATGAGCCTCCCTGGCAACGAGGGATTAATACCAAGTGCCAACTGGCAACACAACTGGAAAAAGATCTTGAATAAAAGGGGGAAATGGTAATGACAAATGAGTTCATGTGGCTAAGAGACTTCAAAGAGAGTCAGGAGGTCATCCCAGAGGTAACTCTTCGCACATCTCAGTTGGAGCTCATAGAACATCTAAGTGCCTATCACCCCACTCAGAGGGGTTCCTGATAGCTCTGGAGACACCCTGGTCCTATATAAGGGGGGATAGCCCCAGAGACTGATGCCTTATTGGTGGGTTCTATTTTGGAATCTGTGCTCCTGAGGGTGACAGAATTAGGCTCAAATAAGTCCTCCCTGCACATGGTTCACCAGTCACTTCTATTCAAACCTATATGTGATGCTGGAGTTTTTAGGTATACTTCCAGAGACTGCAGCCTCCCGCTTACCTATGTGCCAGGTGTGCATGAAATCTAGGTGGAGCTGCAATTCCTACCCTACAGCTCAATGGACTCATCCAAGTCACCTAGTGAGGAGACAACGATGGGCAATGGCCATCCCAGGGAATGGAGAGGGCCTGCATCTGCAGGCAGGATCATCCCACCCACCATATTCATGGGATATAAGCTCTCTCTCACTTGCAGTTGGAGTGGACATCACCATCCCAGTCCCCTCAGGATTGGGGGAAGAACTATGGACTAGAGTGGACTTGATGGTATTCTCTTGATCACATATGGTGATTCTAGCAATGCAAGAAATTATAACAATGAGGTGGAGCCAGTGGCCACTTGACACTTTTGTGGTAGGGAGGGGATGAGCAGTTGAAATAAAGGGGCTTCTTTGGGAGTTGGAGGTTGTCCTGAGTACTGTTTTGGCAACGGATGTAGGCCATTTTAAATCAGCACACACCAGTCAGAACTGAGTGGGAGAGAGTGTGGTCTACAGTGTGAACTGTGGTCTATGGTTGGTGGCAAGGCTCCAGGATGTGTAAGTTCATTGAGGGTGGTGGGCCACACTTGTGGTAGGTGTTTGTGTGGGATGTGGTGGGAGGTGTGGGAGGTGGGCAACATGGGGTTCCCAGTGGGTTCCGTGTAATATTTTGGGTAATCTAAGCACCTCTTAAAATATATGTATATATATATATATATATATATATATATATAACATTTTTGTAAGCAAATACACATATATGCATATATATTTATATATCATTTTGCAAATGTTTGTATGTATTGTGAGAATTTTGATTTTTACCCACAATAAAAATAAATTTTAAAAAAAATCTATCTGTGGCTGAAAAATCTTTTTATTATTCCTCACAGAACTGTACACAATATTCTTTAAAATATTCTTTACATTAATGTCTTTTTGAGATTTGACCTCAACTACTTTTTAAGCTTATTTGTACTCATAAATTTTAAGAGTATTGTTAAAAACAAAAAGGTTTTGAATTTATTTATCAACTCTAATACTCTTCTATTGCCTGATGTATTGATTTCTGCATTCAAACTTTTCCTAATGTAGTTCGTAGTTTTCTTACTATTTGAGAGAGTACTAAGTTCATTTATATTCACAATTAGTGCATTTATTTTTTCTTTTAAATTTCAAACTAGACAACATTTCAAGGATAAGAATTATGATATATGGTATTCTCTAATAATAATTTGGATGTGTGTTTTTATCTTTATGATACAAATTTTGACATAATTAAATTTGATTTTCTGGAATCACTATTATACTCTTTATTATCTTTTCTAAATTATATATGGAAAACTTAGGCTTGCTAAGACTGGCCTGTACACAATATCACACACTTACAAGTCAGTGAAACAGAAAATAAATATAATCTGTCTAATCTAAAAAACATGCTCTGACCAATAAATTATGGTAATTTTGTGTCCTCACATTCATGGTCCAGAGAATGTTTAGTGATCTTCCTTAAATGTAATGTTGAATTGCAAAAGGCCTTAGAAATTTAATATGGAAGATGTTCTCCAAATAATAAATTCTAAAGTTACAAATAAATTTGGGGAATATTTCACTACATCAAGCTGTCTCTTCTCTCTTTTTCAGGATATCATTCTTCAAGAGGTGGTTGATAAAGAATCTATGATATTCTCATAGAATTCTGTTTCAATGAAGCATGAGCTCACAGATCTCACTGCCACCATATTTCTTGCTGTGGCCTCAAATATTCATTCAGTCTACATGATCCTAATTTCAAATAGAACTCACCTTATGTTTTACAGTCACTCTGAAACAAGCTAAATCTAATAGGGATAAGAAATTCTGCAACAAAGTATCATTAGTCTAAATGACTAGAGAAGAAACACAGGTGAGTGGACACTCATGTAGCCAGTCTTCAGCTCTTCCCCACAGGTAACCTTTCTATTCCTGTTTGTCTATTTGAAAAAATACTGTGGAAATGATTGGGAGAGGATCTATCCATGCACAATTGTAGGAAAGGTGCCTGGCATATCAACAGTAACAATAGTGTGTGTGCATAAGGATCTATGCATTTAATATGTGACTAAAAATGTAGCTCAACTTTAAGTTGGGGATTTATCTGTTTAGCTTTCCATCAATCTTACAGGAAACAAATTATCTGGCAGTTATATTATTTTCTTGATCAAAATTGATCTACCCACATTGCATTCTCTGTGCTATTTGCAGATAGATCATTTATCCATATGCAAAACTGGATCATGGAGCAAGTGAACAATGTGACAGAATTCATCCTGCTCGGCCTGACTCAGAAGTCAGATGTGAAGAAACTCTTGTTTGTCATCTTTACGGTCATCTATTTAATCACCCTGGCTGGCAACATACTCATTATAGTGACAATTGCCACCAGCCCAACCCTGAGTTCCCCTAAGTATTTTTTTCTGTCTTTCTTGTCTTTTCTAGATGGCCTCTTACCTTCTTCTTCAACCCCCAAAGTGATATTTGACTTACTTGCTGAAAAGAAAACTATCTCCTTCGGTGTATGCATGACTCAGGTCTTTATGGGGCACTTCCTTGTTGGAGCAGAGATAATCCTACTCATGGTGATGGCCTATGACTGTTATGTGGCCATCTGCAAGCCCCTGCACTACATGATCATAATGAACTGGGGAGTGTGTGGTCTCCTGGTGTCTGGGTCCTGGGCTGGGGGATTTCTTCATGCTCTGATTCAAATCCTTTTTGTGCTCTGGTTGCCCTTCTGTGGTCCTAACGTTATTGACCATTTCATGCGTGATTTTTATCCCTTGCTGAAACTCTTCTGCACTGACACTCTCATCCTTGGACTTTTTGCTGCTAACAGTGGTTTCCTGTGTTTGGTCAGTTTTTCCATTCTTCTTTCTTCCTAGATACTCATCCTTTACTCGCTGAAATCTCAGAGCTCTGAAGGGCAGCGGAAGGCTCTCTCCACTTGCACTTCCCATATAACTGTGGTTGCTTTATTCTTTATACTCTGTATTTTAGTATACCTTCTGCCCATGTCCACTTTCCCCATAGTTAAAGCAGTAGCTATATTTTATATTCTGGTAAAACCCATGTTAAATCCTTTAATATACACCCTCAGAAATGCAGAGGTAAAAATTGCAATGAGGAAGCCCTGGAGTCAAAACTGATCTTGGGTAATAATTTACATCAATAGACAAGATAAAACAAAACCTATTCGTATTTTAAAAACAACTGTATAAAGCAAAAGATAATGATCTTGCAGTCAAAATGTGTGTATTTAAATATAATTTATATTCTTGTTATATAGAAATTTAAATGTTTCCTCTTTCCTAAAATATCAATATGTAATTAAGTGGTGACTATATATTTTTCCCAATTATGAACTTCCTTGCATATACAAAATATTGATTAATGAGATATTCCTAATTAACATACATTGATACAATGATTGGAAAATCATTACCTTTATGGATTCTTTCAAAAAAGTCTAAGCAATCTTTAAGCATAACTTATTTAACAATTTGCCCAAGTATTTAAAATTTATTAAAAAGGTTTATGGCTAAAAATTTTGATCAATGGCATTGATTTAATCCCAGCTGCTCCATTCAGGTTAGAATTATTTTTGTGGTAGAAGGGTAACAATTAGAAACAAATAGTTGTAGGAATGAGAGAAGGCCATTAAGGCAGGAGTCATAACAAAAATAATGCTGTTGTTTTCCATAAAACATGCAGCACTATTTTCATTGTTATTTGGACTCTGCCCAGAATAAATTATTTTCCCTGCCTAAAGGGAAAGAAAGATAATAAATGCTTCCAAGTACAGCTTTAGAGAAACCTTGTATATAATTTTCACAGGTCATATATAATGTGGAACATGTTTTCAATAAAATTCTATACACCAAATTCACATTCTAAATAGATTGTTTTGGTTGTGGTTGAGCCTTAGCTAAAAGGGAATGAAGGAACTAATACAAAAGAGAAGTCTTATGATATGTATCTGAGTAATCCAGGCAGAAAGTTGACAAATTCAATTTTGAATAAATTGCTGACAAACTGTATAACACTTGAGATGCAGGCACTTAAAATGCAATACTAAGAAAAAGGATCCAGATAAAAGAAGAAGATTCAGATTAAGCCAGGGCAGATGTGTTGAATATCTTTGTGATTACAGTTTTATATTTGCAGGAACAGAATTAACCCAAATTACTCCAAAGTCATGCCTGGATTAACATACACACATATTTTTACATGTATATTTCAAATATACATTTTCATACATGTATATATTACTCTGCAACAGTTAATAAACAATTCATTGCAAATGGGAAGTGACTTTTTCTCAGTTATGGCCAATCCATTTATGATCACCAAATACCAATGTACTCCAATCATATTTCCCACCCCTTTGTATTTAAAATGGACTTGTGATAAGCTCACAAAACCTGTATGTGTCCAACTCAGACTACAGCATTTAGGAACTAGTGTGCTAGTATCCATCTAATTTTTCCCTACTGCAGCAAGCCTATAAGAAATGCATTAAGAAGCAGGACTACAGATGCAGAGAAAGAGAGAACCCTAGATTAGTGTGAATCTACGTGGAGGACAACTATCCCTACATGATCCCCAAATTCTCAGTGGATATTGTGTGAACAGGAAATAAAGTGGTATGTATTTAGCCTCAGAGATTTCCAGATTCATTTGTTTCAGCAACAAAATACAGTATTTCTAACTAAAGTATTGACCAACTTCATTGTCACAAAGATTTAAATGTTAAGGAGAGAGCAGAGAGCATAACCTTTGCAATTAACTAGATTCTCAAATAATGTAGAATGGATAAATTGAAATCCTTATAATTCAAGTCAAATTCAGCCTTTTTTTGCTTCAGTGAAACACACTACACTAACTGAAGTATTTAAACCATAAATGTATGCAATACATTTTTCCCCTTTACCTAAGATATAAAGCAATGTTGAAAAAAATTATACATTCATACACTAAAGTGTGTTGAGAATAATTATACATTCCAATACAAGTTAGGTCTTCAATGCTTCTTGAGCAAATTTTCTGGCTGTTCTAGACAATGACTTTTATAAGCATTCTTCTCAGCATATGTTCCAACTTGCAACAATTTCATATTATCCTGTTCCTAAAAATTTTCCTTTCATCTCAGAAGAATCTATGCCCACAACTGGTTAGGAATGTAGGAAACATCACAGAATCATACTCTCATCTTCAAAACTACTAATCAATAATTATATTTACAAGCTTGTTAACACTTTATGTCTTCCAGCCTAAATGCTTAAATCATGTGCAAGGGATCTTATTTAATTTTCATAGGTCCATATGTGTTTTACATACAACTGTGTATTGTTTCCTCAGAAATATTATTTCTAGCTCCCATAACCAAAGCAGTCCAAACTCTTTATGCATCCTGGTGCACCTAGTGAAGATTTTTGGCCTAGAAGGAAAAAGCATTTGGGAAGAGATTTCAAAGTCCAGTTCCTTTATTGCCTATATGGAATCATTGGTCAATTAGGTAGTGTTATTGTGTGACACTCCATAAAATGCTAACTACGGATCAGTCCTACCCTGTCTCTGCAGACATCCTCTTATGGGGACAGACCTCCAACCAAACAATCAGATTGATGGAAGCGATGTCTTACCTAAACAATAAGTGTTTCACTGGATACACTAAAACTCTCATTTCATGATCAAACAGTTTCCCTCAATGCGGCATCTTTCTGTGTGTGGGTAATTAGATGCCAATCCCTACCCCTCATCATCTCTTTCAGTACAGGAAGAGCATGAATCCAAGGTACCATGTGAATTGCACTCACCTAGGCTATCCCTGGCAATGTTGCATCCAACAACATATCAGAGGCTGAGGGAGGGGAAAGGGAAGTGGAGTCTTCCCCTCTACATAGTTTCTCCTCCTCTTCTATTAGTTGTCTTTTCAAGGACTATTGGTTGAGCGTGATTTTCCCAATGACTTATGGTAAAAAAAAAAGAAAGAAAAAGAAAGAACCAATAATTTACTTGCTGTCTACAACAAACCTGTTTAAATATGTGAAAATTAAAAGAATATACCATGCAAACACTAATCAAATCAAAGATGGAGTAAATATATTGATAAATTTGACACCAATAAAAGAATATTATTTGGGATCAAGAACTGAATAATATAATTATTCATGTTAATTCATCAAGAAACATAACAATCTTAATTTTTATTCACCTAACTAGAAACCTTCAAATACGGGAAGCAGAAAATGATAGCACAAAAATACAAAATAGATAAATCTACAATTGTAATTGGTGACACCAATTCACATCTCACATTAACAATATAGCAAGTAGAAAATTAGTAAGGCTATGGATGGTAATTAACAACATTATCAACCAAATTGACCTACCCGACATGTAATGAACCCTCCACTGCACAAGAGTAGAATAAACTTTCTTTTCAAATGCATGTAGAATATTCACCAAGGTAGACCATATTGGGACAAAGAAAGCAATATATGGTAAGGAATTAATATTAAACAAATCATGTTCCCTCACTAAAAGAAATTCAAATTTGATACCAAAAATTATCTAGGGAATCTTCCAAATGTATAAAAAGGATACACACACACACACACACATATACATACATATATATATATATATATATATATCACTCATATCCTTGTCAAATGCCCAAAGAACATTTGCTATGGTAGATTATGTAGAAGTCATAAAGAGTTAAACAATGCTTTAAGAGGAATAAAAAGGTCCTAGTCATAATCACAGTGTCTGGCTTGTAATGAAATTGAAATAAAAGAAATAACAAAAATTAGGAAATGTTGGAATTAAAATACAATCTTATAAATAACCCAAAACACTAGGAATAAGTCAAAGTGAAATTAAAACATTTTGGATTAAATTATATATAAAAAAGCACTTCACAATAATTGGACTGCAGTAAAAACAGGGCTTAATGGTAAACGTATACCATAAAATGCGTATGTTAGAAAAGAAGAAATATCTTAAATAAAATACAGAAATTTTCATCTAAATAAACTGAAAAAAAGAGGAAGAAGCAAAATCCAAAGGGAGGACAATGAAAGAAATAATAAACATAGCAGAGGAAATCAATGGAATTGAAAACAGGCAAACAATAGGGAAAATGAATAAAATCAAAGGCTTACATTTTTAGAAAAGCCAATAAAAATGATAAACCTCTATCTAGAAAGCCAAGAACAAAGCAAAGGAAGACACAAATTACAAATATCAGAAATCAAAGAGGAGATGTAATACAGATCTACACACATTAAAAGAATAATAAGGAAATATTGTGGACAATTCTATGCACATAAATGTGGCAACTTAGAATAAATGAACAAATTCCCTGGAAAACACTGTCTTCAAAACCTCACTCAAAAAACAAATAGATTATACAAATATCCCCTTTTCTGTGAGAAAAATGAATTCATAGTAAAACTGCTTCCAATAAAATAAAATCCAGGACTAGATTGTGCCATTCATGATTTTATCAAACACAAGAGATAAAAATAATATCAACTCTACAAAAAATGTTACAGAGCACAGATAAGGATGAATCACTTACCAAATTAGTTTATGAGGCCATTATTACCTTGATACAAAACCAGAAAAAGACATGACACAAAAAGTACAGACACATATCTTTCACAAATAAATATAAGCGCAAAACTTTTCAACTAGATTGCAGGAAGCCAAAATGATACCCCATGACAAATTGGGGTTTCTCCTAGACCTATATGGCTGGTTCAATATTCAGGAAAAAAATAATATAATTCACTATATTAAAGACAAAAATAAAATCATAAGATAATCTCAACTGAAGTAAAATTATTTTAATGAAATTCAACTTTTAGTTGTGATTAAAATACAAACTCTTTAGCACCTTTAGAATAGATAACTTTCCCAGTATGATACAGGGCATCACTAAATTCCTACTGCTAACATCATACTTATTCATGAAAATCTTTATAATTTCATTCCAAGATGGTAAACAAGGAAAAGATCCCTGCTCCCATCACTCTTATTCATCAACAGCTGGAGGTACTAACTGGTAGAATAAGGCAAGAAAAGAAATTAAAAGAACAATATTAGACAACCCCAAGTCCCGAAAAAGCCCCTGTTTTTCAACTGCCCTTCCCCTCCCTGCCTGTCCTGAGTGGCGTTGAGGTGACAGATGTAGATCATTTTACATCAGCATATACCATGCAGAACTGTGTGGGAGAGAGTGTGGTCTACAATGTGAACTGTGGTCTATGCTTGGTGGCAAGGCCCCAGGATGTGTATATCCATTACGGGTGATGTGCCACATTGATGAAGGATGTTGTAGGAGGTGTGGGAGGTGGGGAACATGGGAATCCCTGTAATTTCTGTGTAACATCTAGGTAATCTAAGCACCTCACCTTTAATATATATATATAAATTAAAATATAAAATAAAATAAAATAATATATATATATATATAATAAAATAAAATAAATAACATTGCAGTATTTTAGGTGAAGGTTAAGAAGTGAAGTAGAAGGATCACATAGAGAGTCAGTTTTCAGGAGGAAAAATGTTAGGCCTGCTCAGAATTAAGTTTGTTGAGGCTATAATTAATTTGACAGTTTCTGCTGAGTCTTTAACACAATTTGGGTAAGAACATATGGTTGCATCAAGGTGGAAGCTGTAATATGCAACAGATGTGTATCTTCCTCTGTGTTCTTGAATCAACAACCCTAAGACTTGGTTATATAACCATTTACTCCAACTATTTCCTGTTAACAAGGAGAATAGATCCTGATATGAAAATAACTACAGTACGGTAAATTTAAGAATATACTCTAAGAGTCAAATTCTGGAGGGTTCAGGCAAGGAGATAAAGATGAATGTTTATGAATTACAGATAGCTTAACTCAGTAAGGGATCCCTTGTGTCTAGAAAATAGAACAATAAAATACTAGTAATACTCCAAAGAAAACCAGGATCATTCTTTATCAGTTAATTTAGCCCTAAGTAATTAATCTGTGTTTCCTTAGATATTCTGTGATCAATCTCAAGAACCTATCAGATTATTCATTAAAATCTGGAGATCTTGACACACACATACACACACACACAAAGAACAATATTAGAAAGGCTGGAATTAAATTTATTCACAAATGAAATAATTATGTTTGGAAAAAAATCTCAAATAATATGTAAAAAATAACTAATAAAAAGATTTGGTAAGGCTGAAGAATAAAAAGGTCAAAATTAATTATATATCTATATCATACAAACAAGATCATTTTGAAATTGAAAAAAAATTAATGTATCATTAAAAAAGCACTAAAAACAATGTAATCCTTAGGTATAAATCTAACATACTTTCTGTAGTAAGCTGAAAACTAAAAACACTGATGAAAGAAATCAGAGACTATATAAATATATGGGAGATAAACTATATGCAGGATTAGAATAATAATTATTATTACTATCTCAAATCACCACAAATTGAATCATAGATTAAAGGAAGTTCTAAACAAAATCTAATAGATTTTTTGTATAAAATTGAAAAGCTGACTCTAGAATTTGTATGAAAAGGTGAAAAAATAGTACAGTTACCTCTTCCACATTGAGACTTTCCTCATTGTGGTTTCAATATATTGTGGGTCAGCATAAGAAATTAAATGGGAATTTTTAGGGAGTTTTGTGGAAGCCTCAGATGACATGCTAAGGCCAGCAGCAGATGGCACAGAAAGGATGAAATGTAGAGATATCTTAAAAAGTTAAGTAGCCCATAAATGCAAAATTTATGTACTGTTATGTATCTTACCTGTACAGTATTTTACTGTTTAATAGCATAATTGAACAGCTTTACATTTTATTTCTTAAAATTAAATTTGTGATAAAAGAACGATGTTTCTACACACTGGTTTGAGGATGATAAGCATGGTTATGGCAGTCTCTCGTGACATCTTGCAGTGATCTTGCAGTGATCTTTGCATCTCAAATTTCTTGTATTTTTTGTCATTTAAATGCCATAAACTCTATTAAAATCATGTGTGTCAAATGTAGTGTTCCTAGTGATCCAGAAAATGCTCCCAAGAAACAGAGGAAAGATAGGAACTTGAAGGAAAAAGTAGGATTGTTAGATATGCTTTATTTAGGCAAAATTGCTGCTGTAGTTTGCTGCCATTACTGCCTTAATAAGTTGACCATAAAGCATATCAAGAAAAAAGAGAAGGAAATCAATGAAGTTGTTGCTGCAGCTATATCAACAACAGCAAATCATTTGCATAAACCACGAGATCTCTATCTATCTCGCATCAAAAGTACAACACAATTTTGGGTGCAGGATTGTTATAAAATAGACATTCCAGCAGACTCTGGCATTATACAAGAAAAAGCTACATCCTTATATAATTCCCTAAAAGGAAAATGAAGGTGAAGCTTACCCCTATGGATTTTCAGGCCAACAAAGGCTGATTTGACATTTTTTTTTTAAAAGTTCAGCCTATGCAAAACTTTATAGGGATTTTCCAGGTCACAGAGGCCCTGTGCCCCTAACCCCCATGATTTGGAAAGGATAAATGTATAGTCAAAATAATTTTGGAAAAGAACAATGCTATGGACTCACTACATATGATTTCTAGACTTACTTTAAATTTTTGTGCTAGAGAAAGGATAAAACATAGATCAATTAAACATAATACATTGTCCAGAAATAGATCCACCCTTATATGGACAGTTGAGTTTTGATAAAGGGGAAGAGGTAATGTAATGGAGAAAGGTTAGACCTTCCAAAAATGAAGCTGAAATAATTGGCAGTACATTTGCAAATTTGATCTCTGGGCAAAAGACTGCACCATGAATAAACATTGACCCCAAATTAATAGTGAGCACTTGGAAATATTGCTTGTTACTGGTGGCAAAGCAGAATACTACACTTTGGCAGGCTGACAGATTCATATGATGTCAAACTGATACTTACCACACAACCCAGCTATTTCACTCCCAGATATTCACCCATGCATAATGAAAACCTATGTTCTGAAAAATGACTGCTTACAAATGTTTATACTAATCTTATTGGTAATTTCTAATAACTGGAAACAACCTAAATATCTCTCTATTGGAAAATTGACAAATTGTAACACAGCCATGTATTAGAATATTACTCAGTAGTAAAAAGGAATGAACTACTGATACACCCAACAGCACAAAAAAATCTCAAATGCACTTTGCTAAGTGAGAGAACTCAGGTTCTTATGACAATATAATAAATTCATTTAACATGACATTTTGGAAATGTCAAAAATATAGAGACTGAAATCAATCAGGGTTATCAAGGGCCTGGAAGTAGGGAGAAGTAAGCTATAATGGGGCACATGGGAATATTTTAAGATGATAAATCAGTCTGTATAAGTTTATGGTGATGGTTATACAATTTATATATTTTTCAAAATTCACAGAATTGTACAATTAAAGAGATGAATTTTTCATGGTGTGAATTATATCTTATTTTAAAATTTTTAAACAAATAGGTTCCCTATATTCAATAAACAGGATCCTGGAAAATATAATAGAAAGCAAGATTCCTTGTAAAATAAAAACAAACAACAAATCCAAAACATTAAACTGACCTAAAATTCTCAATATTATTATAACAGTGAAAGAAAAATGGAGTAATTAAGCTAAGAGACTTAAAGCTGTGCATACAGAGAGATCCTTATGCCACCTCCAAACTCCCCAATCTGGCTGTAATAAGTGAAACATAAGCAGCCAACAAAATCATTCCCTTTGTGGAAAAAAAAACATGGCCTATTTCTCAGACCTTTGCTTTAACCAACTTCTATTTTTATTCCTCGACTTTTTTGAAATATCCTTGACTGACACAATTTAGTTTGCTACCTGAATCTATGCCCCCAGAATTGCAGTTCTAAGACCTCAAATAAATACTTTTGTTGCTTTACAGTTCTTGGATTTTATTACATGGTGCACCCTGGAGCTGCCATAGGATTTGGTCACTGTACCTGTTAGAGCCTTTGTGCTCTGTTATCACCCCAATGGCCCTGATTTCTGTTGGGGAGTCTTCTTGGTTCTAAACTTCACTGCCTTTGGTTGAGGTTCTGGCTGTTGTTTGGGTGTCTTCTGGTTAAAGGCATTTTGAACATTGTTCTTGTTTTATTTTGAACTTTGTGACTGAAGTCCTTTTGTTGTCCTTCTAGTTTTACAGGAGCTTCTCCTTGGTGAATACTCAAATATTTAGAATCTCTTCTTTCTCCCTTTCTCTGATATTTTAAGGAAAGACACCTACATAAAATTTTAATTAACTTTTTTCCTGACTGAGGGCAATCTGATAATCATTTAATGGTCACAGATATCCAAAATTAAAAATAAGTTGACTGCTACCCTCAACACAATTTTCATGCAACTACAGACAGCTGTCATGCGTCAGATTCCAAGAAGCTGAGCTGGTCCACCAAGTTAAAGAAGTAGACCACATAAAGCATACTGTAAAAAATCTCATTAACCCAACCATAAAATAAGTACTGGCAGGTTTTTAGGCTTTATGTTTGCTCTCAGTCAGGAACAATGAATTTTAATTCTTCAAAAAAATTCTATTGGTGCACTCTCAACTGGCATACCTGATGGATTCATGTACAAAATTTATGGTCCTGACTCATATGAATCCATGTCTCACCAAATCTGACATACTAGAGATAATTTTAATTTACAGTGGGTATAATAAAGCTCTTTTGATATGACCAAATTAATATATTTATGCACACAATTAGAAAATAAGGGCTATGAGATCAAGCAATCCAACTGGGATACCTTTAAAAATTAATAATTGGAAGCTTCCAAAAATAATACAAGCTCCAAATTCCCTGTCTTAAAGAAACAAATACCAAATTAACAAAACAAAGACTTATAAAAGTGCATAACCAACCTTGAAAAACATTCCAAACCCTCTGAATTTTCTGAGGATGCCTCAGTTCCTCCTCTGCCTTCCTTTCCTCCTCCACTTTCCTGCCCTCCTCTTGTTTATCCTAGACTTGTGAGTTGTCTTTTTATAATAAGGGACCAGAAGCTCATTCAAACCTATCCCTCTTAACCCCTTTTGGAGTCAAACCTAATAAAATAAACTAAAACACTGCCTCTATCACCTATAATCTTGAAAAAAAAGATAGATTTTAGCTTTGAAAAAAGCTAAACCAAAATGCATAATCAAGGAAATTTCAATCCTACTAAGAATCCCCCAGAGACAATAGAATACATTCTTTAATTTACATGCCAAACCAGCCATAAAAAGATATCTAATTCCAAATATGCTTCATTAAAAAAACCTTATAGTTTATTGAAGGGAACCTGCAAATGTTACAGGTAGGGATGCTCCCAAAATTGTCCACCAATTTCTAAGGATATATTAAAACCCATACCAAAGACTTTTCCTCAAAAACTATCAGTCAATGATCCAAACTTGCAAACATACATAGAAAACAATCCATTTGGGATTAAACAAACAAACAATTGTTACAGACCTTTGGTGTTTATTTAGGTCTTTCACCTTTTGCTGACTTGTTTAAAGGGATCCCATCATCATTACAGTAAGACCTCCTTTTAGACAAATTCAGCACTTGAGAATTCAGATATACATGATTCCAATTTAAAAAAATAAAGGCAGAGAGAATTAAAAAATTTCAACTTATGTTAATGATTAATTTTATTTATTGCTACTAGTGTTTATTTGCCTTATTTATAAAAAATATGTAAAAGTCATGTTCTATAGAAAATATTTATTAGATAATAGGGTTCACTATTATGCTCAATTTTCAACTTATGTGAGTTGCCTTGGAATGTAATGATTGTTTAAAACCAGGTTCTAATGTATTTGTCAACAGACTGAAACCTAGTCTCAAAAATTTAATAAATATATATAAAACAAAACTTAAACTTGAGTGAAAAGCCACTCCTTTAAATAAATATTTTATTTTACATAAACTAATGAGTTTAATGCCTCTATATTTTGTCTTTCTGTATTACTAGTTTGTCTTTTTAACTCATGGATGAAAATTTGAAGCTGTAAGTTCTTTATTTATATACTGATTTATTATTTTAAAGAAAACACCTGTTCCTTCTGAATTATCAATATTAAGTACCAAAAGAATATACATATACATATACATATATATATATATGTTTTCGTTCAACCAAATTGCATCATTATTCTGACAAGTATTACATTAACTGGTAATGGAGGTTTCGTTTCCTCCATGAAGGAATATAAAGCCATGAGGGACACAACTGAACTCTAGAGAGACACAGGTCATCTTGGGGATGCTCATGGAAAGATGACTGGGTCATTTGCCAGTTTCATTTCGTTAGGAGTTAATGTAGGGGTGAATTGTAAGATTCCCGACTGCCATTGATGGGTTGGGTCAGATGGACAAAGGTGTTTTCTTTCTAGATTGCCACTGGGCCAAAACTCCAGAAGTCACAGTAGGGGTAGTAGTAATGGTGGTCTTGTTCACCTTCTGAGGGAGTCACCTTTCTCAGTCTGTTTGTGACAAATTATGTTTTCCTTCTAAGCCCAACCAGTCTGATCCTCCTTGCCCTGAACTATAACCTCACCTCTTTTCCATTGATTTTAGTGCTTTATCCATGTTTTCCAGCCCACTTCTACCCATTCCTGATAGGTAAGAGTTGTCAGGACTCCTTGAAAATATCCCATGACCATTCCCAAGTGGACTAGTGGCTGAACCAGTAGCAGGTATTACCACTAACATCTAGTATGATTGCATCAGGCCACATTGTTCCAGCCCATTGGATTGTCACTCCATGTGTGTCAAGTACTTCTAAGTCCTCTTCCATAATCCTACCCTTCCACCTGAGAGTCCTTACCTCCCACCATTTTAGAATCCACATGGATTCAGCATGAGTCTAGGGGGAAAAACCTGTAGTTCAAATGGAGGTACATGCTATAAAGGTCCTAGAGGCAGGGTAGATGAAATTACCAAATTTATCTTTTGTAAGTCCTGCTTTTCTTCTGTTCCCCAGTGGAAATACTTGCTTTTCATGTCACCTGATAGAGGGGTGCTAGAAGGATATTTATATGAGGAACATGCTGTTACCAATATGCAAATAACACAATATTTGGGACCATGGATGCCAAAGGGTCATCAAAAGCCAATAGTTTAGGAGACAGTCAAGATGGAGGCAGAGTAGGGAGCTCTAAGAATTAGGTTGTCCTACAGTGCAGTGACTAATCAGCCAGGATCTATCTAAATCACCTGATTGGGAACCTCAGAAGACTAGAAGAGTACCATGCACCCTCCTTGGAAGAACAGAGGAAGGAGGCTAGCCATCTGTAGTGAAGATTCATGAGCAGAGCCCTGCATGCCATTGCCCATCTCTCCATTGGCAGGTAAGACCACCCCAAGAACCACTTTCTGGCTGGAGTTGGAAGCTCCATACCAATAACAAGGAAGGAGGAGACAGCCAGGCACCAACTTCAGCTATTAAATAGCAAATTTTGCTGGCTGAAGTACAATTCTAAGTATAGCTAAAGTTTGAACCATCCAAGTCAGAGAGAAGCCAGTAGTCTCTTATTATTCTGCCCCCAGCAGGAGTGGAAGTGGCATTGATCAAAAATCATAGTAACTTCCTGGACAGTAGGGACAAGTTTCTTTTCATCCAGGTCAGATTACTGACAATTCTGAGCTCCAACCCTGCCCCTGGCAGGATAGGAAGGTGAGCGAAGTTCATCTGTCTCTCTGGGCAACTGCAGGCAGGCACTTTCAGCCTGAACAGCTTAGATTATTTCTCATACCATCAGCTCCATCCCATCCTTCGGAGGAGAGGATGGTGGGCAGAGCTTCATTAGTTTCTACGGCAATGCAGGCAGTTTCAGCCAGTATGGTTTAGAATATCAACTGTACCCTCAGTTCCTACCCTGTCACCAGCAGGGGAGAAAGGTGGATGAAGCTTCATCCATTTCTGGGGCCAAGCAGCTAGTTACAACTTGCATGATTCAGATTTCTGTGTGCATGCTCTGCTTCAAACCTGCCCCTGGCAGGGGAGAAATGGCAAGATACAGATGAATAAGAGCTGAAAAAATCTGATTTGTTAAATAAGCTATTATAAAGTTCCAAATAAGTTGAACCAAGTATCAAAGAGGAGCTTTACACAAAGACAAACAAGAAAGTCCTATACTAAAGAGAGAAACTGAGCCCAGAATAAATACATCCAGAAATAGAGATGCAGAGATAACTGCAAAATTACAAGCCATTTGAAGAAACAATTTGATATGGCCTAGTCAGAGGAACAAATTAAAACTCCAGATGACATACAGGATTTGAGATTACTAATCACAGGTGTTCAAATAAATCTCCTTAATAAATTCAATGAGATTAAGGATATTAAGAAGACACTGGGTGAACACAAAGAAGAATTTGAAAGCATGAAAAAAGAAATAACATACCTTATGGGAATGAAACGCACAATAAATGAAATAAAAAATACACTGGAAGCATACAAGAGCAGATTTGAAGAGGCAGAAGAAAGGATCAATGAACAAGAAGAGATGACCTCCAAAACTGAACACACAGAAGAACAGTTGGAGAAATAAATGGACAAAACTTGAACAGGGTCTCAGGGAACTGAATGACAATATAAGGTGCTCAAACATACATGTCATAGGTGTCCCAGAAAAAGAAGAATAGGGAAGAGGGGAATAAGGAATATTTGAGTAAATAATGATAGATAACTACCCAACTCTTTTGAAGGACATAGATATCCATGCCCAAAAAGTGCAATCTATTTCAATCTGAAAACTCTGAATAGACCTACTCTGAGACACTTGCTAATCAGAAAGTCAAATGCCAAAGATAAAAAAGAATTCTGAAAGCAGCAAGAATAAAGTGACACATCCCATACAAGTGTAGCCCAGTAAGATTAAGTGCTGATTTCCATCAGAAATCATGGAGGCAAGAATGCAGAGGTATGATATATTTAATATACTAAAAGAGAAAAACTTCCAGCCAAGAATTCTATATAGAGCAAAATTGTCCTTCAAAAATGAGGGTGACTTTAGAGTAGTCACAGATAAACTGAAGCTAAGAGAATGCATCAGCAAGAGACCAGCTTTACAAGAAATATTAAAGGGAGTATTGCAGCCCAAAAGGAATAGAGAGGAGAAAGGGGTTTGGAAGTGAATCTAGAAATGAAGATTATTAGTGAAAGTAACTAAAAGTGTAAAAAATGTGGTGAAAATAAGATATGATGTATAAAAGCAAAAAGACAAAATTGGTGTGGTAAGTACTGTCTTTACAGTAATAACAATGAATGTTAATGGATTAAACTGCCTAGCAAAATACACAGACTGGTTGAATGGATTTTTAAAAAATCCCAGAAGCCTTCTATATGCTGTCTGCAAGAGGCTCATCTTAGATCCTAGGATACAAATAGTTTGAAAGTGAAAGGCTGGGTTAGATATTTCATACGTACAGTAAGAAAAAAAAAAAAAGCCGAGGTAGCTATACTAATATCGGACAACACAGACTTTAAAAGCAAAGCTATTATAAAAGACAAAGAAGGACATTATATATTATTAAAAGGGGCAATCCACCAAGAATAAATAACAATCATAAATATCTATGCACCTAACCAGGGTGCCCCAAAATATATGATCCAAATGCTGACAAAATTGAAGGGAGAAATATACATATCTACAATAATAGTTGAAGACTTCAAAACATTGCTCACATCAATAGATAGAACATCTAGAATGATGTTCAATAAGATAATAGAGAAATTGCACAATTTGATCAATGAACTAGATATAACAGATATACACAGAACAATATACTTCAAAACATCAAGATATACATTCTTCTCAAGGGCTCATAGATCATTCTCCTGGATTAGACACATTTGGTAAAAAAAAAAAAAAAAAAAAAAAAAAAACTGGTCTCAATAAATTTATAAAGATTGAAATTATACAAAGCACTTTTCTGATAATAATGTAATTAAACTGGAAATCAGTAACAGATAGAGGACTGGAAAATACAAAATGTATGGAGGCTAAACAACATACTCAAACAACCGGTGGGTCAAAGAAGAAATTGAAAGTGTAATCAGGAAATATATGGAGATGAATGAAAATAAGAACACACATTATCAAACTTTTGTGATGTCACAAAAGCAGGACTCAAAGGAAAATTTACAGTTATAAATGTCTACATTAAAAAGGAATAAAGAGATAAAGTCAAGGATAATACTTCACACCAGGAGGAACTAGGAAAAGAACAGAAAACTAATCCCAAAGCAAGTGGACGGAAAGAAATAACAAAAATTAGAGCAGAAATAAATGAAATTGATTATTAAAAAATCAATAGAGAATTAACAAAGCCAAAAGTTGGTTATTTGAGAAGATCAACAAAATTAACAAATACTTATAAAAGACTGCAAATAAATAAAATAAAAAATGAGATTGGGGACATTACTATTGACCCCACAGAAATAAAAAAGATCATAAAAAGATAGGATGAACAGCTCTATGCCAGCAAACTAGACAACATCAGTGAAGTGGAAAAATTGCTAGAAACACATGAACATATACATACACTGACCTCAGAAGAAATTATAGACCTCAACAAACCAATCACAAGAAAAGAGATCGAAACAGTCATCTAAAACCTCCCCAAAATGAAAAGTCCAGGGCTAGATGGCTTCACAAGTGAATTCTACCAATCATTTAAAGAATATTTAATACCAAGCTTGTTCAAAAGCTTCCAAAAAAATTGAACAAGAGAATGATACCAATCTCATTCTTTGAAGCCAGCATCACCCTAATATCAAAGTCAAATAAAGGTATTTTTTTTTTAAAGATAATTACTGGCCACTTTTTTTTCCTTCTTACTTATTACAGGCCAATTTCTTTAATGAATATAGATGCAAAAATCCTCAACAAAATAGTTTCTAATTGAATCCAACAGCACATTAAAAGAATTAGACTTCATGATTAAGTGGGTTTTAATCCAGATATGTAAGGTTGATTCAATGTGAGAATATAAGTGTAATACTGAAGAAAAAAGAATACATGGTAATCCTGATTTAAGCAGATAAGGCATTTGACAAAATATAGCATCCTTTCTTGATAAAAGCACACTGAAAAATAGGAATAGAAGGAATCTTTCTCAACATGATACAGGACATATATGATAAACTCACAGCTAACATTGTACTCAATGGTGAAAGACTGAAATCTTTCCTGCTGAGATCTGGTAAAAGACAAGGATGCCCACTTTCACCACTGTTGTTCAATATTGTACTAAATGTTCTAGCTAGAAAATAAGGCAATAAAAATAATCTAAATTGCAAAGGAAGAAGTAAAAAATTTGCTATTTGCAGATGATAAGATCTTATACCTAGAAATTCCTGAAACAGCAACAACAAAGCTATTAGAGATAATAAATAACTTCAGCAAAGTGGCAATGTACAAGTTTAATGTGCAAAATTCAAGGTAAAATTTATTTGTTGCGGAGTTCATGATGCTGACAATCTATAACATTCCTGCTTTAACATAGTTTCTATTTTCAGAGATCTGAATCAGGTTAGTAAAAATCTCAAGTGGCTATTATAATATAATTCATATAGTCACTCAAGAGCAAAAGAACAATTATGCAGGCAGGAAGTTTATGGAGAGACATCCTCTCATTCTTAAATTGTACAGCTGCATGTATATAACTATAATAAACAAATATAGCTGAATGTGATGCCGTCTCTTCTGCCTGAGGTGTTGTTATGAGGTTCCTCAATCCAGGAGTCATCTGTTCCCATGGTGATGGTTACTGACAGCAGTGAAATAACTGACAACAGCACCAGGTGTTTAGAATTTAAGAGTAAGAGAATATTTTTTTTAAATTTTATATAAAGATGTCATAAAAAGTTCTGAATTGGAACATAATTACATCAAATGTTCATATTTGTATTAGTTGTTGAAGTTGTAAATTTAAAAAGACATTTCTTGCAAATTTTGTAAATTTCCATATGCATTTAAAATAGAAACATTTTTGTATAACAAGGAAAGATGAAAATGATACTAATTCAAATATGTAAATAGTTTTGACCCCAGCCAGAGCTAAATTTGGTTGTTTGTAAATTTTACTGTGATTAACTGTAAACTTCTATTGTATTTAGCAGACTGGAAGTCTTGAATTATATGTCTATGGGTAAAACTTGTTTCTCTGAAAAATTAAGTAAATGAGACAATGCTGCTTCAGAACAACAACAACAAAAATAGGTTTTTCACTCTCAATTTCTATTGAAACCTAAAATGTTTGAAGTTCTCTGTCTAAAGAAATTCATCATATGAGCTGGGGTGCTTTGGGGCCACATTCACAGGATGGTGTGAGCCTTTAGAGCAAAAATATACTCTGCCCATGGACTCAGATTTACTAAGGAAGTTTCTCTAAGCAATTATTTTTGAGTCTTTAACTGAGGAAAGGAATTTTTAACTTAAGGTAAAAATGGGAGAACTTGCAAAGCGGCAGTTAGTGATGGGTCAGTGATTTCTATCTCTATAGGAAATGTTCTCTACTGATAAGATGCCTTGTCTTAGATTGAAGCTGTTACTTCTCTAAACACATTCAGAAGGTTAGGTAGAGACAGTGACTTCTTTACTGGTATTTTCCTCTCAAAGTGACACTAAGATCTTCTGTTTACAAGCACATTGGCTTTAAATATGTGTTTCAACTATGAGATCTCATCATTATTAGCATACCCAATATACTGAGAAAAGCAGTCATTTGAAATATTGTAGAAGCAGGCCATAGATAAAAGAGTAAAACTTTCATTAAATTATTTTACTGACAATAAATTCTCTTTATAAAAAAACTGGGATCACAAAATTGATTTTAAAAAGAACATAAAAATTGCCCCTAATCCATAATCAAAATAAGTACTATTTGTTTAGTGTCTTTTTAAGATACATTTCTATTATACCAGTCATTTTATATAATTGAGATCATAATATAAATACCATTTTATACTTGTATTTTTCCACTAACTATTATGTAGACATTTTGGTTGTCTTCTCATTTTCAATGGAATGAAAAAATAATTTGAAATACAATATATGTGCACATGTTTTGCCAATATTTTTATTTAGGCCAGATTCCTTAGAGAAAGGAGCATAAACAATTGTGAAATCCTTTTTGTACAAAGTCATGTTTATTTCCAGGATGTTTAATACCACCATGCAGACACCAGCATTGGATAGTAGAGCTCACCTACAAATTTGTTATTTTGTCGGGGAAAAATAGTTCACATTTTAAATTGCATTTCTTTTAGAACTGATGAAATAGAGGGTTTTTCAGGTGTCTAACTTATTTTATGAGAATTTACTTTTTATTATTTTTGTCTTTTCCTTACATTAGTGTGCATAGACACTTTATTTGCAAATGGTGTTTCTACAGTAACAGCTGCTCATTACACTTGTTACAAACATGTTTCAAATGTGTTCCCAGTCTTTCTGAGGTTGAATCCATCAGTTTGCTGCTCTTTTATACCACTGCACTTTGCATACTATGCCTACCTTTTGCATAGATCATTTATATATTTATCTCTTTGTTTTTCTGTTTTGAGCAGTTTGATGCTTTAAGGTTTTTTTTTTTTTTTTGCTGTTGAATTTTCTTTATTTATTAAATTATGAAGATCCTCTCTCTGTCCTCCATAGAGGTTTTTTTTTTTTTTTTTTTATTATGGGTAAAAACCAAAATTCTCACAATACATACAAACATTTGTAAAATGATATATAAATATATATGCATATATGTGTATTTGCTTACAAAAATGTTATTTATATATATATATATATATATACATATATTTTAAGAGGTGCTTAGATTACCTAAAA
>JAKSZT010026419.1:250844-261551 GCA_026826555.1 Tolypeutes matacus
ATAACAATAGGCTGACTCCTAATTTTATGGGGTGAGAAACCTCAAAACCTTTTTCAAAAAAAGAGAAAATATTATGGACCCAGAAGGATTATTTCCATTAAGGAGTATGCATGAGGAAGCATAAAAGTAAAAAGATGTACCAAAAATATATCTCATTTGCAGTCCTGGGGCAATTCAAAACAGGTGTTTATTTTCTATAAAGAAACTTACAGAATCCTGATCATCACACAAGGTTTTAAGACATGCTTTCTTCTCTTTCCTCTATATTTGGAGATGACATAAAGAGAACTCTTTCTTTGGTTTTGGGGGTTTCTTATTCCTTTTACTTTTTTTAATTAGAGAAGTTATAGGTTTACCTAAAAATCACACAGAAAACACACAGTTCCTATATAATCCCTCCCATTATTAAACCTTGCATTTGGTGGTTTTTTTTTTTTTTTTTACAACTGACGGCATATTGTTATTATAATTGTAGTATTAATTATATTCCATGTTTTATGGAAGGGCTCATTGTTTTTGTTTTTGTTATACAGTCCTATGTTTTCTCACAAATTTTTATTCTACTAATGTATATATATACAGTCTATACTTTATTTTTGTTGATAAGTATCCACCAGTGGCTGAAGAAACTCTTATTACTCACTGAAATAGTCATAATATTCCTAAAAATATTATTTACATTGATGTTCTTTTGGGAGTTAACTTTAACTCCTTATTGAGCTTATTTGTATTCATCAGTTTTAAAAGTCAATAGCTTTTGAATTTATCAAATCTAATATTTTTCTGTTGCCTGATTTATTGATTTCTGCATTCAAATTTTTCATAATATACTTAGTTTTATTTTCAAACATTGAGATGAGTACTTATTTCATTTATATTCATGCATAGTCCATTAATTTTACTCAATATTATAGCAAGGAAATATTTCAATCATAAGATTAATGATATGTGGTTTTCTAATTTTGGATCACTTAAAAATAATTTGGAAATGTGTGTGGAAAAATATTTTTACCTTTAGGATACACACTTTGACATAAATCATAATGATATTCTTCAATTCCTCTATGGACTTTTTAATTTTTCTTACATTATATGAGAAAAACTTGGGTTCAATAAGAATATGGCCATACTGGATTCCCATACATTGCCCCCACCACCACATTACATTGTTGTGACACATTTGTTATAAATGATGAAAGAACATTGCCTTTTATCATGCATGTATGGTATGCATGATTGTTTTGTAAACCCACAACTTGTCTAATTAAAAAGAAAATAATATGTCCCATGCATAAGGTCACACAAGTTTTATCAGCAAAATCAAAATATAAATATAGTCTGTCTATACTAAACAAGATGCTTTGAGCAATACTTTTATGCCAGTGCTTTTATGTCCTCATTTAAAAATATCTGAACAGGTCTAGAGACTGTTTCATAATCTTCCTGAAATGTAGTATTGAATTGCAAAGCCCCTGTTATTTATTATGATGGAAGTTCCTGAAACAGTAAATTTTAAAGTTACTATTAAATTTGGGGAATATGGCATGGCATTGGGCTGTTTTATCCTTTTCGGGATATCATTTTTGTAGAGGCATTTGATAACAAATCTATAATATTTCTATAAATACTTTTTTATGGTAATAAGCTCTATTTGATAAGCATTTTGTTTAAATAGTATTTTTAAAAAGATTATTAGATTATGTAAATGTTACATGAAATATATAGGAATTCCCATACACCCAACCTCCCATACCTCCCACAGCCTCCCACATAAACATCCTTCATTAGTGTGGCACATTAACTGTAATTGATAAACACATCCTGGGGCTTTGCCATTAAGCCTGGACCATAATTCACATTGTATGCCACACTCTCTCCCACACACTTCTGCATGTTATATGATGGTATAAAATGGCCTATATCTGTCATTGCAATGTCACTCAGGACAATTCCCAAGCCCCCAAAAAGCCCCTGTATTACAACTGCTTTTCCCTTTCACTGCCCCCAGAGTCTCCAGTGGCCACAGATTCCACATCATTGCTGTAATATTGTCCTTTGCTTGAATCACAATATGTCTGTAGTAGAATACCAGTAAGTCCACTCTAATCCATAGCTTTTCCCCCCATCCTGAAGAGTCAGGGATGGTGATGTCCACTCCACCTCCAATTGAGAGGGGGCTTATATCCCATGGGGAAGATGGATGGGATTACCCTGCCTGCACCTGCAGACTATATCCATTCCCTGGGATAGCCATTGTCTATTATCATCTCCCGGTCAGTTGTCCTGTGTGAGTCCAATGAGCTTTTGAGTAGGAGTTGCTGCTCCACCGAGATTCCGGGCCCAGCTGCACATGGACAGCCCAAAAACTCAAGTCTCTGGATGTACACCTACAAACTCCAGTACCAAGTATAGGTTTGAATAGAAGGGACAGATGAGCCATGTGCAGGAAAGACATTGTTGAGTTCAACTCTGTTACTCTCAGGAGCACAAATACCAAATTAGGGCCCAATGGCAAGGCACCAAACTCTGGAGCAATCCACCCTGACATAGCACCTGGGTGTCTCCAGATCCCTCAGAAGCCCCAAGATTTGGGGTGATATCCACTTTGGAATTCTATGAGATCCTACTGAGATGTGAGTAAGCATTACCTCTGGGATGACCTCCTGACTCATTTTGAAGTCTCTTAGCCATATAAACTCATTTGTCTTTACCTTTCCCCCCTTTTATTCAAAGTCTTTTTCCAGTCGCTTTGCCAGTTGGCACTTGGTAGCAATCCCTCAGTGCCAGGTGCTCATCCCCAAGAATCATGTCCCATACTGGGAAGAAGGTAATGCATTCATATGCTGAGTTTGGTTTACAGATAGGCCACATTTGAACAACAAGGAGTCTCTCAGGAGCCAAACTTTAAGCACCCCATAACAATAGGCTAAGTTTCTATTTCAAGAGCAAAGACTCATAAGGCTAGTCATCAATATCGAGGGCACATCAGTAGATCATCCTCCTTTGCCAGTCACTCCCCCTGCATTTGGGCGACTGTTGCTGGATGGGAATTCAGTATTCTCTCATTTATTGAGTGATTCTCCACCCACTGTGACAATGCCCCATGAACTTTTGAATATTTTTATATACCTTATATTTATGCTCCGGTGAACTTCCTCCCATGCATGCCCCATCCCTGACACCCCACACCAACAATCCTACCCCTCTCCAGTTGTAACCCTTCTGTGATTGAAAGCTTCTTCAAAGATGAAGACATTCCAATAGCTGAATACAATTAATATGAAAATGAAATAATAATGATTAGTTTAAATGTAAGAGATAAAATACATAAAAATTTTTAAAAAACTAAAACTAAAATAAAATTTAAAAATTGTGGTATTAAAAAATTGAAGAATTAAAAAAAATTTTTTGACCTTTTGCCTTTCATCACTACAATATCTGGTGTCCAGTCTGTACCATGGCACCTACCCCCTATCATTCCCGTGTCTCATTATTTTTCATTTTATTTTCAAAGAAGTTTTAGGACACAGCAAAGTCACACACAGAATACAGGAGACTCTCATATACTCAACAGCCTCCCCCTTTCCTCCCCCTATAGTAATACCTTTTTATATATGGATGTTAGCATTGTTATAACTGATATACAAATAGTGAAACATAGCTACTAAACATTGTCAATAGTTTATATTTTTGACTGTACACTTTCATAAATTTTGATATTTACCATATCCTGTGTCCATCACTGTATGATAATGAAGAACATTTCCACTGATCGCCAAATGCTCCCTGTTTGATCTATTCTATTCCTCCCACCCCATCCCCCTGAGGCCCTCCAAGACCCCCTAGCTGTACTCATTGGATGACAAGATTCATAGTTACATGCAACAAGAGGTCTTGACACACTGGTTTGTCCTCCCCTATTAGGAACTGCTCTTGCTCTTGAGAGACTCCCACCTGTCTATTTATGAACAAAGTGGACCTCCCAAAGATGGGAGTCCAACTCCTTCCAGCTCATTATGTGGGTCTCCACCTATTGATACAACACAATATGACAGAATGAACACTGACACACTCCTTATAAGTCTGCTCCAGGTGTGCCCTGTCCCAAGTGCCCTCCCCAACCAACACCCTAAACCAGTGACCTTTCCTTGTCATATTGTCATAAGAGCATCCCTACCACTGTACTTTCAACCTCATACCCACAAATCCCCAGTGTTCTCCTGGTCCTTCTCCCAACCCTCCCCCGAGTATCCTGGGCCTTCTAACCCACACTTCCCAATCTACCCACCTGTCAAACCTGCACCACTCAACCCAATAATATCACTACCCTCCTGTCCTATCCCTTCAATATGCAACTACACTCTATCGTTTTACCATTGATTATGCCTGGCTTGCTTCACTCAACATAATGTCTTCAAGATTCATCCATGTTATCCCGTGTGTTAGCACTTTATTCCTTCTTACAGCTGAGTAATATTCCATTGTATGTATGTACCACATTTTGTTTATCCATTCAGTTGTTGATGGGCACTTGGGTTGTTTAGAACTTTTGACAATAGTGAACAATGCCACTCTGAACATTGGTGTGCATATATATGTTTCTGTCTTTGCTTTCAATTCTTCACGATATATACCCAGCAGTGGAATCGCTGGATCATATGGAAGTTCCATAGTTAGTTTTTCGAGGAACCACAGACTGTCCTCCATAGTGGCTGGACCATTCTACAATCCCACCAAGAGTGGATGAGGGTTCCCATTCCTCACATCCTCTACAATACTTATAGTCTGCTGTGTTTTTTTAAAATAGTCATCATTCTAATGGGTATAAGATGGTATCTCATTGTAGTTTTGATTTGCATTTCCCTAATAGCTAGCAATGTTGAGCATCTTTTCATGTGCTTTTTAGCCATTTGTATTTCTTCCTTGGAGAAGTGTTGTTTCAGGTCACATCCCCATTTTTTAAATGGGGTGTTTTTCTTTTTATTTTCAAAGTATAGGATTTCTTTATATGTAGGATATTAGGATCCTATCAGATATATGGTTGCCAAATATTTTCTCCCATTGAGTAGGCTGACTTATTACTTTCTTGACAATGTTCTTTGAGGTGCAGAAGTTTTTAATTTTGAGTAGATGCCAATTATCCATTTTTTCTTTTACTGCTTGTGCTTTAGGTGTGAAGTTCATGAAACCATTTCCTATTACAGTTCCTGTAGATGTTTTCTTACATTATCTTCCATGGTCTTTATGGTCTTGGCTCTTATATTTAGATTGTTGATCCATCTTGAGTTGATTTTTGTGTAAGCTGTGAGATGGTGTTCCTATCTCATTCTTCTGGATATGGATATCCAGTTCTCCAAGCACCATCTGTTGAAGAGGCCATTGTCTCCCAACTGAGAGGGCTTCGTGGCATTTTTGAATATCAGATGACTGTGTATCTAGGAATCTATATCAGAACTCTCAATTTGGTTCCATTGGTCAGTATTTCTATCCTTGTGCCAATACCATGCAATTTTGACCACTGTAGCTTTGTAGTATGTTTTAAAGTCAGGTATTGTGATACTTCCAACTTCATTTTTCTTTTTTAATATGTCTTTGGCAATTCAGGGCCTCTTACCATTCCAAATAAATTTTGTAGTTAGTTTTTCCAATTCATTACAAAACACACTGTTGGTTTTTATTGGAATTGCATTAAATCTGTAGATTAGTTTGGGGAGGATAAACATCTTGATGAAGTTTAATCTTCCTATCCATGATCAGGGAATATTCTTTCATTTATTTATGTCTTCTTTGATTTCCTTTGACAGAGTTTTGTCATTTTCTATAAGTCTACATTTAGATAAATTTATTCCTAGGTATTTGATACTTTTAGTTACTATTGTAAATGGTGTTTTTTTTAAAATTTCCTCCTCAGATTGCTTGTTATTGGTGTACAGAAATGCTACTGATTTATGAGCATTGATCTTATAGATTGCAACTTTACTGAACTCCTTTATAAGTTCTAGAAACTTTGTTGTAGGTTTCTCAAAGCTTTCTATGTATAGGATCATGTCATCTGCAAATAGTGAAATTTCTACTTCTTCCTTTCCAATTTGGATACCTTTTATATCTTTTCACTGCCTCAGTGCTTGAGCAAGTACTTCTAAGACAATGTTAAATAGGAGTGGTGATAGTGGGCATCCTTGTCTTGTTCCCAATCTTAGAGAGAAAGATTTTAGGATTTCACCATTGAGGGTGATGTTAGCTGTGGGTTTTTCATATGTACCCTTTATCATGTTCAGAAAATTTCCCTCTATTCCTATTTTTGGCAGTGTTTTTATCAGAAAGCATTTTGTCAAATGCTTTTCCTGCATCTAAAGAGATGATCATGTGATTTTTTTCTTTTAATCTGTTTATGTGGTGTATTACATTGATTGATTTTCTTATGTTGAAACATCCTTGCATTCTCAGGATGAAATCGACTTGGTCATGTTGTATAATTCATTTGATATGTTGTTGAATGCGATTAGCAAGTATTTTGTTGAGGATTTTAGCACCTAGGTTCATTAGAGAGATTGATATGTAATTTTACTTTCTTGTAGCATCTTTGGCTTTGGTATTAGGGTAATGTTGGCATCATAGAATGAGTTAAGCAATTTTCCTTCTACTTCTATTTTTTTGGAAGAGCTTAAGCAGGATTGGTGTTAGCTCTTTCCAGAATGTTTGGTAGAATTTATCTGGAAGCCGTGTGGCCCTGGGCTCTTCTTAGTTAGGAGTTTTTTTGATGATTGAGTCTATCTCTTTACTTGTAATTGGTCTGTTGAGTTATTCAATCTCTTCTTTTGTCAATGTAGGCTGCTTGGGAGTGTCAAGGAATTTGTCCATTTCCTCTAAGTTACCCATTTTGTTGGCATATAATTTTTCAAATTGTCCTGTTATGATACTCTTTATTTATGTGGGGTCAGTGATATCCCCTTCCTCATTTCTTATTTTGTGTATTTGCATCTGTTCTCTCTTTTTCTTTGTTAGTCTGGCTAAGGGTTTGCCAATTTTATTGATCTTCTCAAAGAACCAGCTTTTAATTTTGTTTATTTTTTTCTAGTGCTTTCTTATTTTCTATTTCATTTAGTTTGGCTCTAATCTTTGTTATTTCCTTCTTTCTACTTCCTTTGGGGTTAATTTGTTGTTGTTTTTCCAGTTCTTCCAGGTGTGCAATTATGTCTTCAATTTTAGCTCTTTCTTCTTTTTTGATTTATGCATTTATAGCTATGAATTTCCCTCTCAATACAGCTTTGGCTGCATCCCATAGGTTTTGATATGTTGTGTTGCCATTTTCATTATTTTTAAGGTAGTTACTGATTTCTTTTGCGATTTCCTCCTTGATCCACTGTTTGTCTATGAGTGTGTTGTTTAACTTCCATATCTTTGTGCCTAATCTGGTTCTCTGACCCTTAGTGATTTCCAATTTCATTCCATTGTGGTCAGAGAAATTATTTTGTATTATCTCAATCTTTCTGAATTCATTGAGAGTTTTTCTGTGGCCTAACATGTGGTCTATCTTGGAGTATGATCCATGTGCACTTGAGAAGAATGTATATCCTGCTGTATTTGGGTGTAACATTCTGTATATATCTATTAGGTCCAGATCCTCTAATGTATTATTCAGAGTCTTTGTTTCTTTATTGATTCTCTGTCTAGATGTTCTGTCTAATGGTGATAACAATGTATTAAAGTCCCCCAGCATATTTGTAGAGGCATTTCTGTCTCCACTTAGTCTTTCCAGTGTTTGCTTCATGTATTTTAAGGCACCCTGATTAGGTGCATAAATGTTTATGATTATTTTTTCTTCTTTACAGATTACCCCTGTTACTAATATATAGTGTCCATCTTTGTCTCTTACAATTGTTTTGCATTTAAAGTCTATAAATTCTTTGGCACTGAAACACGAGCTCACAAATCTCATTGTCTCTCTATATATTTCTGCAGTCTCAAGTATTTGCTGAGAACAATTGATTCTGAAATGTGGCTACATGATCCCTAATTTCAAAATGAACTCAACTGAATGTTTGATAGTCACATTGAGCCACGTTAAAGTAACAAAGCTAAGAAACTTAGCCTCATCAGCCTGAATTACTAGAATAGAAAAACAGGGAGGCGGACACACAAATTCAAGCCTTCGTTCATTCTGAAATGTCCTCTTTAAGTCCTATTTTTTTAATGTAAGAAAATACTGTGGCAGTGATTGGGAGAGGATTCAACTGTGTGATATTGCAGGAAATGTGCCTTGCATTAAAAGTCATAAAACTATGCTATGCTGGTGTGTGTGTGTGTGTGCATGTGTAGCAAAGGGATATAAATTCAACACTGTATATGAATAAAATAGAACCAAACTTTAAGTCTGGTGTATGTTTTACTTGGATTTTCCATAAATTTTACAAGAAACAAATTATCTGAAAGATATATTATTTTCTTCATCAAAATTGATCTACCATCATTAATATTTGCAGAAAAATCAGTTATCAATATGCAAAACCAGTTGTTCAGATAGAAAACAACAATGTGACAGAATTCACCCTGCTTGGCCTGACACAGAATGCAGATGTGCAGAAAATCTTGTTCGTCATGTTATAGTCATTTATTTAATCACCCTGGCAGGCAACCTACTGATTGTAGTGACCATCATTGGCATCCCCTATGTATTTTTTTCTATTTTTCTTGTCCTTTCTAGATGGCACCTTCACTTCTACCACAGTCCTCAAAATGATCTTTGACTTACTTACTGAGAAGAAAACTATTACCTTTGGTGGATGCATTACTCAGTTCTTTGCAATCCATTTCCTTGGGGGATTTGAGATCCTCCTGCTCACAGCAATGACCTTTGACCACTACATGTCCATCTGCAGGGCCCTGCACTACATGATCACAGTGAACCAGAGGCCAAGTGGCCTCCTAGTGGTTGTGGCCTGGGCTGGGGGATTTCTTCATGCCTTCATTCAAATCCTTTTCATTGTGTGGTTACCATTCTGTGGACCCAATGTAATTGACCATTTCACATGTGACCTTTACCCTCTGCTGAAGTTCTCCTGCACTGATACTAACATCACTGGACCTTTTGCTGCACCCAACAAAAGGATCCGCTCCCAACAAAATGGTGTTGCTGTGTATGCTCAGTTTTTCAATACTTATGACATCCTGTACCCTTATTCTTTGTTCCTTGAAGCCTCACAGTTCTGAAGCATGGTGGAAGGCTCTCTCCACCTGTGTCTCACATATTACTCTGGTTGTCTGATTCTTTATACCATGTATTTTAGTATATCTTCAACCCATGTTCACCTTCCCAATGGATAAAGTGGTGGCTGTAGTTTTTACTGTAGTAACACCCATGTTAAATCCTTTAATCTACACCCTCAGAAATGCAGAGGTGAAAAATGCCATGAGGAAGCATTATAGTCAATAGTAATCTTGGTTAACAAAATCACTATAAACCCAATAAAATCCATTCTTCTTTAAGGAACAAGTATGTCTAAAGCACAAGATCATGGTCATGCAGTCAGAATAAGTGTTTAAATATATTTTATTGCTTTGTATTCTGGAATCTTAAATGGTTCCTCTTTTGTAAAATATCAATATGTAATTAAATGCTTATTATCTTTCTAATTAGAAATTTCTTTACATATACAAATTATTGATTCAAGGGGTTTTGCCTGAAATAAATTGGCATAATGTTTGGAAAATCCTTGCTTTTATATATTCTTTAGAAAACTTATCTGCTACCTTTAAGTATAGCTTTTGTAACAATTATCCCAAGTACCTAAAATATATTAAAATCTTTATGGCTAAGAATATTGTTGAATAGGCATCATTTTATTCCCAGCTTCTGTAGTCAAGGTAGAGCTATTTTGGGGTTGAAAGGCATCAAATAGAAATGAATAAATTTGGAGGGAAGAAAAATTCATTAAGGCAGGAGCCACAATAACATTAATGCTGCTTGTGTTGCTTAACTCCTGAGCACCATATACATGTGGAGGAGAATACAAAATCCAGTTCCCTTCTAGTCTGTTCCCTTCTAGTCTGTATGAATATGAGAGTTTGTGTTAAAGTTAGATATAGAGTTAGAATTTTCAGAGCTAAATATATTAGAATTAGAGCTTTTTGTGCCATTTTTAGGAAGTTCTTCCTAGAGCTAATTCTATGCTGTCTCTCCTGACATCCTCTTACAAAAACAGAACTCCAACCAAGTAATCTGGTTCACAAAAACCACACTTTCCATAAATGAACAAGTGTTTCACTGGATCCTTAAGGATTCTCACTTCTTACACAATGAAGTTTTCTAATGGTGGATCTTTCCATGTGGGTGGGGAGGATGGTGCCCATTCATATCCCTCATCACCTCCTAAAGTACAGGAAAAACCTGAATCCAAAGTGGCAAGTGACTTACACCAAACTAAGTGATTTATGACAAGATCACAAACAAGTCCACATTAGAGGCTGAGGAAGAGGAAATGGATTTGGAGCCCCCCTTCATACAGAGTTTATCATCTTCATCCACTAGGTATATTTTACAAAGGGGGCCTGGCTAAGTGTGATTTTTTTCAATGACTTCTTCATATAAGCATAGACCTTCATTCTATGCCTGTGTGAATTTCCATGTGTGGGGAAGAAGAAAGGCTGCTGTATTCCTCTATACGTTTTATAATATACTGAGTCTTAGCCACTCAAGCAAAAAGAAAA
>JAKSZT010026421.1:13517-139240 GCA_026826555.1 Tolypeutes matacus
AATGATGGTAAAAAATAAATTATATTTATTGAACATCTATGAATGCCAAACCATTTTCAAAGAGTTTGAGCTCTATAATTAACCAGGTTTATCTTCACAAGATATTTGCAATATCTAAAATTTAATCTCAATTAATGGAGAGCCATTCTAATACTTGTTGTGGAAAATACTTAAAATTTCTCTTGACATTTTCTCTATGTCAAATACACTTACATCTAGTCTATCAACATATCATATTGATTCTATGTACAGAATATATTTTGATTGTGCCTGTTTCTTTACATCTCCTCTGCCATCACCCTGCCCAAAGAGTATTTCAGTATTAGATTATTCATGAAGCATTCTAGATTTTTTCCCTGTTTTCTATCTTATTCCCCTTGTACCGAATCTTAATGTAGGAACCTTAGTGAAGTCGATAAAATTTTTTAAAAGTACATTAGACTATGTTACTTTTCTTCAAAAAACCTACGAGACTTACCATCATACGATGAATAAAATAAAATTTTTTACATGAACCTCCATAACCATAATTATCTTGCCTCTCCTCCTTAGTCCTATCAACTCACCCTTTATCACTGAGTCTGTCATGCTCACTTTGGAGCAGCCACACTGATCTCTTCACTCTTCCCTATACCCAATAGTCCTGATTTTCCTTGGACTTCTTTCATTTTCCTGAAATTCCCTATGCTCAGATAACTGCATGGATCTTCTCTCATTCTCTTCCTCATAAGACCAGCCCTTACCACCCTATTTAAAATTGCACCTGCCCCAACCCCTCACCCTCACTGTATTTATTTTCCATAGTGAATCTCTCCATCTAACCTTCTCTGAATTTTGCTTATGTCTTCTTCTTCTCTGTTTCCTCCAACTGAAAGCTATATAAGCAAACATTATTTATTTTTTTCAATGCTGCATCCCCATCACCTAGATCATTGCCTCATAAATGTATTTGAAAGGATGAATTTGCAGATAATGAAACTGGGGTACAGAGAGATTATGGAGCCTGGTCATGGTCAGTCAACAGCTGCAAGGATAAGCACACATTTGAACCCAGATAGTCTGAATTTGGAACTCATATACTTCATCATCACATTATGACATGAGTGTTTTTCTAAAAAACTATACTAGTCTTATTAAAGAAAAAATATATAATTGCTTTAATTACAAAGAAATAAACAAAAAGAACAGGAGTCATTGAGACATTTTCTAGAGCTGCTGAGAGAAGACAGTGTGACTTTGGCAATAACAACTATATTGTGTCAAATGTGCATGTATAGTCTTACAGAAAAAAAAGAAAGAAAAAAGGAAGGAAAAGGAAGAAAAAAATTATCAGATGATGTGATTGAGCTGTGGAGAAGACTGTGTTAGTCAAGTACAGGCAGTCCTTGTGTAAGAAAGGAATTCAGAAAGAGTATGGCTCAACAAAGGGGAAAGTATCATCTAAGATGTAAAAGTGCAGATTTTTGCTGACCAGGGTTTGTGGGCGGCTATTTTCCATGAGGTAATCCTGGGACCCAGGTTTCTTTTATGTTGTTGCTATATTGCCTCTCAAGATGCTGTCCTGTTCTGCAGGGTTGAAGAGGTTTCACACAGTGTGTTGTCTACATTTCAGTCTTAAGGGAAAATTGACATTTTCATATTGTGGAAAGAATTCTCATATTTTTGTCAGGTGGAAGATTGTAAAGGAAAAAATCTATTTCATGAATAGATTTTGGACTGTTCAGATCACCCATTTTTCAGATGTGAACATATTTAAGGAATTGAACTTTTCATCTACATAATGAAATTTAACAGCAAATATCCCTTCTTGTTTTCTTTATTTGGCAATTTTTTCATTTTTGTTGTTCACAGTGGTTGATCTAGGGGTCATTTGCCTTCAAGTACAGATCAATTTATCTTTCTCAGTTTTGCATTATTTTTGTCATAATTTATATATTTTTAACTAAACCAAGTCTTGCAATGTATCAACAAATTTCACCTTTAGTCAATTATTTTTATATCAATTAAAATTTTAAAACCCAATATTTGATATATTTACCTTCCATTTTACACTTTTATATTATTATTTCTTTGGGCAGACCCAAGTTTCCTTCAGTTATCATTCTCTTTCTGCTTGGAAATTTTTTAAAACACAAGTCTGCTGGCTACAAATTATTTCTAAGTGTGTGTGTTAATTTTCCTGAAAAAGTTTTCATTTTGTTTTTGTATTTGACAGATGTTTACTGGGTATTGAATACTGCAAATGCAGGTATTTTCTTTCAGTATTTTAATCATGTCTTTCCAATTTTTGTCTTTGAATCATTTTTGATGACATCTGGTGTAATTTTCATGGCTTTTCTTCTGTATGTGGTATTTACTATACTCTGACTGCCTTCATAATTTTCTACTTATCTTTCTTATTCAAAGAGTTTAACCAAAAGCCTATATGTATTTTAATGTAAGGTTGATATACCATGTGTATTTAAACTTCCTGTGGTCCTTTAACATTCATGGATATTAGATAGGATGTCTGTCCTTATTTTCATAAAAGTTTAGGTCATTATCACTTTAATTTTTTCTTGTGCATTCCCTTTCTATTCTGGTTGTTTTACTTTAACTATACGTATACCACACTGTTTGATATGGTACCACTGCTCTTGGATACTTTTTCTACACACTATTTTTTCTTTAATTTTTTTTTTTTTCTGTTTGGTTAACTCCTATTGGCATATCACCAAGTTCACTGTATCTTTCCTCCTATTTATTAATGATACTGTTGATGTAACTTTTTTGTTTCTTACATTGTATTGCACGTGTGCTTTGCAAGTGTTCTATTTCTAGCATTCCATTGGACATTACTTTACAGATTGCATCCCTGTGATACAAGTCCTCATGTATCCATGCATATTTCTTATCCTTTCCACTGGATATTTTAATCCAGTAGTTGTCAATGCACAGTATTCATAGACCACCAGAAATATCTGTGCTTTAAACAATGTGTTCTTTTTAATTTACTGAAGTATATCACTCATACATAAACATACATAAACAAAACATGTATAGCAACGGTTGTGACCTTACAAAACAAACATACATATCATCATACAGGGCTGTCATACCTCACCCTACCACCAATAACTTGCATTGTTGTTAAACATTTTTAACTAATGATTAAAGAGCATCCTCAAAATATTACTACTAACCAGAGTACTTTTCCCCAACCCACCCTAATGTTATTATTTTATATCATTTATGCATGAACGTACATAAACAATAAGTGAATAGTAAAAGTTGTGAAAGTATAAAGCAAATATTCATAACATCATACAGGGGTCCCATATATCAGCCCTCCACCAACACCTTGCATTGTCATGAAACATTTGTTCCAAGCTGTGAAAGAATAGTGTCAAACTCTTACTGCTAATTATAGTCCCTATCTTACATTTGTTGTATTTTTCCCTCATCTACCCTATTATTATTTTTAAAATATGTTTTTCTGACAGAAGTTATAAACTTACAAAACAATCATGCACATGTACAGAATTCCCAAACAACACCCCTCTACCAACATACTACACCATGGTGGAACATTTGTTACAGATTATGTAATAATATCATCTGATTATTACCAGGTCCATAGTGTATACTTGGCACACATTTTCCATATTCCCCCATTATCAACACTGTACATCTTTGGCATGGATGCAAGAATATTACATTATTATTATTAACCACAGTCTATAGGCTACTCCAATTGTATTATCCCCATGCCTTTTCACATTCCCACCATCCTGCAATAGTGATGTACATCTGCTCTAGCTCACAAAAAACACTCTTGCATCTGTACCATCAACCATAATTCTCATCCACCTCTGGGATTACTGTGTTATTCAGTCCCTAGATTATTCTCTAGCTTTCTGTCAGTTGGTATTTACATCCATATACTACCATTTTCAGCCACATGCCCATTTATAAACCAGCTGTTACTCACTATAATGTGTTACCATCAACTCTGTATATTTCCAAACTTTTACAGTAAAGCTAATTAAAATTTCTACATACAATATCAGTAGTCCATCTCAGTCCTCCTCTTACCTCCTTTAAGAATCCACCACCTACCACCAGGTCTTGAAGATATTTTCCTACATTTTCATCTTTAGAAGCTTTATGGTTTTTGCTTTTATATTTAGATTTTTTATTCATTTTGAATTCCTTTTGGATAAGGTGTGAGATAGGGGTCCTCTTTCCTTCTTTTGTTACGGATATCCAGTTTTCTCAACACCATTTTTTTTGAATGGTCCTTTCTGTCTTAGCTAGGTGGGATTGACCATATATGTAAGGGCCTGTTTCTGAATCATCAATGTGGTTCTATTGGTCTATGTGTCTGCCTTTATGCCAGTACCATGCTGTTTTTACCACTGTAGCTTAGTAATATTATTTAAAATACAGAAATGAGAGTCCTCCAAATTTGCTTTTCCCTTTTAAGATGTTTCTGGCTATTCAGGAGCCCTTACTCCTCCAAATAAATGTGATAATCATGTTTTCCATTTATATAAAAAAATGCTGGTGGAATTTATATCAGGATTGCACTGAATCTATATCATTTTGAGTTGAATTGACATCTTAATGATATTTAGTCTTCCAATCTGTGAGCATGGAATGTTCTTCCAATTATTTAGGACTTTTTATAATTTCTTTTAACAATGAGTTGTAGTTTTCTGTATACAAGTGCTTTATATCTTTGGTTAAGTTTATTCCTAAACATTTGGGTTTTATCAGTCATATTTTATTTTCACCACTGTTTTGACAATTTTAGTTACTTTTATTGATATAATCTTCACTTCTAGACTCTCTTTGAGCCCTCCCTCTCCTGTCTTTTCTTTTCAAGCTGTAGGAAACCCTTTAGTATTTCCTGCAAAGCAGGTCTCTTGGTTACAAACTCTCTCAGGTTCTGTTTATTTGTGAATATTCTAAACTCACCCTCATTTTTTAAAGACATCTTGCTGGATATAAACTCAGGTTATTTCTGTAAAATAAGTTCTATGGTTTATGTCATTATAGAAATACTAATATGTCCTATTCTGAAAAATACTCTTGGGACTATTTATGAAATAATTATTTCTAGAATAAATAATTCAGTCACCCTTAAAAAAAAAAATCCTTGGCTGAGAGTTTTTCTCTTGCAGTATCTTAAATATATCATACCACTGTCTTCTTTCCTCCCTGGTTTTGGTGTGAAATCAGCACTTAATCTTATTGGTTATCTCTTATACATTATGCATTGCTTTTCTCTTGCTGCTCTCAGAATTCTCTCTTTGTCTTTGGCATTTGACATTCTGATTAGTATGTGTCTCGGTGTTGCTCTATTCAGATTTTTTTAGATGGGAGTACGTTGTGCTTCTTGGACATGCATATCTATGTCCTTCAATATGGTTGGGAAATTTTCTACCATTATTTCTTCAGATATTACTTCTGCACCTTTTCCCGTCTCTTCTCCTTCTAGTACACCCATGGCACATATGTTTGCATGTCTCTTGCTGTCGTTTAGTTCTCTGAGACCTTGTTCAAGTTTTTCCAATCTTTTTTTCATCTGTTCTTTTGTATGTTCTCTTTCAGAGGCTATTCTTCAAGCTCACCAATCCTTTCTTCTGCCTTCTCAAATCTGCTATTATATGATTCCAGTGTATTTTTAATTTCATTTATTATACCTTTCATTCCCATAAGATCTGCTATTTTTCTATTTATGCTTTCAAATTCTTCTTTATGCTCATCCAATGTATTCTTAATATCCTTAATTTTTTCAGCCATCTCATTGAATTTATTAAAGAGATTTGTTTGAACATCTATGATTAGTTGTCTCAACTCCTTTATGTCATCTGGAGGTTTATCTTGTCTCTTTAACTGGGCCATATCTTCCTGCTTCTTGGTGTGGATTGTAAGTTTTGGTTGGTGTCTTAGCATCTGGCTTACTAGAGTGTTTATTCTGGTTGCAGTTTTTCTCTTTAGTTTAGGGCATTCTGCCCTTACTCCCTTGCTGGTTGTGTAGTAGGAGCCAAGGATGTAGTTGGTGCTATAAGCTATGGAGACTCAAGTTGCCCCCAGTGCCCCCCCCAATGATTGATGAAGCTTCTTCCAACTTTATTCTTTGCTAGGGGTAAGGACAGAGCCACAGTCTTGTAGAATAATCCAAATTGTGCAGGCCTAGACTGTAGTTACACAGATAGATTGATGAAGATTTATGCCCCTTTGTCCCCTGCCTGGGGCAAGGATGTGGCTGCATATGTGGGCAGCAATCTATGCAGTGCAGGTCCAAGATGACCGCAGTTGCCCCAGTAGACTTACTATTATTCAGTCTGTGCCAGCTAACTGTATCTGCAGTTACCTGGGTAAGCTGGTGCAGGGCCCGCCAACTTCCTCCCTGCTAGAGCTGGGACTGAAACCTAGGCTAGTGTTGTAGGCCTATCCAGGTGAAAGAAACCGGTCTCTACTGTCACAGTGATTTTTCAGTCAGCCCAGCTTCCCCTCATGTTGGGTGTGGTGTCAAAATGGTTGCTACTGGCCCCCCTCCAACCCACACAGGCTCAAATTCAGCTTTCTTAGGGTTATATCCCATCCAGTCGAACTGACTAATCAGTAGCTGACATTGATGGCCAACCATCTCTTCCTCCTCCATCCCTAGGAAATGGAGCTTCCAATTCCTGCCACAGAATAGCTTTTGGGGTGGCTTGCACCTCCAAAGTAGGATGATCACCAGCCTCCATGGCATGACCTGTTATTTCCTGGACAGGCTGGCATAGCTCCCCCCAGCTTCCTCCCTGCCCAAGGTGGGGCTTGGGCTTAGGCTAGAGTGGCAATCTGATCTAGATGGATGAAGCTGTTCCCTACAAGAACTGTGATTTTCAATCATCCCAACTTCCCCTCATGCCAGGTGGGCTACAGGCCTCTTTCTGACTTGAACAGGTTCAAATTTTAGCTCTTCTTAGGATTATACTTTATAGCCCACTGAATTTACTAATCAGTGGCTGAAATTGGTGCCCAACCATCTCTTCCTCTCCCATTTTTGGGAAGTGGAGCTTCCAATTCCAGCTGTGGAACAGCTCCTGAGGTGGCTTGTACCTCCAGTGGAGGAAGAGCATCAGCCTCCATGGCGTGGAGTGCTCTACTTACGAATCTTCTCTGCAGATGGGCAGTCTCCTCCTTCCATTCCTTCAAGGATGCTGCAGGATGAACTTCTGATCTCTTGGAGCTCCCAAACAGGTCCTTTAGTTAACTCTGGGTGATTACTAGCTGTCCTGTAGCAGGAACTGATTCTAGGAGAACCCTACGCTGCTGCCATCTTGCTGTTTGTCATGAACAATGTGGTTTTATTTCTCATTGCTGTGAGGAAAAAGAAATGCCATTGAAAACGTGCAGTTTCTAAGTAAGGACATTTAAGAAAGAGCATATTGAAAGATTTAGGCTGTGGTTGGATTATTAGGGAGAGGGTATAAATAAGCCAAGGTTTTCTATCCAAGTTGATGCTCTCAGAAAGCAGGCACAATTCCATGACTGACTATCTCAATAAGTATTTTTATTGTTAGGCAGACTAAAGTAAGAATAAGCTATAATTTATGAGGTAGTAGTAGTCCCTCACTTAGTAAGAAAGGATTAGGAGGATTTTAGGTATTTTGTGGGTGCACAGTGAACTTGTCTGAAGTTCTCTCAGCCTGCTCCAGTCTTTCTGAAGAACACTTGATAGAGACCTGCAGAGAAGATATTGTGTGAATACAAACCACTTGATTTTAGAGTTCACTGCTTTCCCAGTTGGCACCGTAACAGACACATGGCTTTAACAATTCTGTAATTTTTTTTTGGATTTTCCCTGTCTGTGTGTACATTGGCCACATCATTTTCCCATCCTCAGTCAAAATGAAAGAGTTCATATGTCCCATTTCCTCTCTGATGGGTTTGTCCCTCTTTGGTATTCAATTTCTTAGATGTTTCCAATCTCATCTTTCTGGTAGGCTCATGAAAATTTATGGTTTTTAAGATTATTGGTTTTAAAAATTGTCAGTTTTGATGAAATGTTCTTTACCGATTTCTACATCCCAAGTAGGATTGGGAGTTTTATATTTCTTTTTAAATCTTATTTACTGATGTAGCTTTCAATATATCCTTTCTGATAGCTCTGCACTTTACAGCACAATATCTACCAGGGTTCTAGTATTGCTCCTTGAAAATATAATGGAACCTCAGCATCATTGTAGAATCATCTCATCCATTTACATTTACAATCAACTTTACTGCTCTCTCCTCCTCCTCTTTATTCTTCTTCTTCTATTAATAATAATAATAATTATTATTATTATTATTATTCTACATATTCTGATATCTTTGGAACAGATCACCCAGGCTTAAATACTGCAAATTCTGCATGTATCAAACATTTGAAAGATTTTTCAAAAGCAGTGAAATCTAATTTTCTAATACAGGACTTCTTACCTAGGTTACCTTTCCTCACTTATTTCCACCATTGACAATATAATGTCCTTACTACTTCATATGCCATTTTCTGGCAGCCTGCTATTGTTATTAATAACAGCAATTTCAGTTAGTTGTTTCATTCTATGTACTAAAGTATTTAAAAACAGGGACTATATAGCCAGGAAGTTTAGGTTTGAATCCCAATATCACTGTTAATAGCTATGTGGACTTTAGCAGAGTCTTTAGATTTGATGTGCCTCTGTTTCCTCAACTGTTATTATTAGTAATAATGGAACCACATCTTCGCATTCTTATAAAGATAAATTACTTAGTATATGTAAAGCATTTATATAAACTCTAGTAAATACAAAGCTGCATAAAAGTCCTAGCAATTATACTATTACTCATTCCATGACTCACGAGTAATTCAAAAAATAATTTCAGAATGAACTATGTGTTCCATGTCTGATTTTGTGCCATAATAAGGGTGAGAATGGGAGCTGATGCCTAATGTATGTAGCATTATTAATTAGGTTAATTGTAAAAGTATTGAAATAAATAGTTGATATTAATACATTATAGTGAGTGTAACTAACACTAATAAATTGTAAATGTGATTGTGGCTGAAATGGGTAGTCAGGAGGTGTAAATGACAATGAAAGGAAACTATAGAATAATCTAGGGAAAGTATAACAGTGATTTCAGTGATGGATGAAGATTGTGGTTAATGGAATAAATATAAGAATGCTCTTCTTTTATAAAGTGCTAAAAATATGTGATACACAGGAAAATTACAACTAATGTAACTTATGGATGATAGTTAACAGCAATATTGTAATATTTTGCAGCAATGGCAAGAAGATATTACTTCAATATTAAGGGACTATAATAGGGGGTATAAGAGGATATGGGCTTCTTCCTTCTTAAGTAATGAAAACATTCTAAAATTGACTGAGGTGATGACAGCACAATTCTGTGATGAAAATGAGAGTTGCTGAGTGAACACTCTGAATGGATTGCACAACACATCGGGCTATATAAACACAGGGAATCCACTGACAGATGAAGGACTGTGGTTAACGGAACAAATATGCGAATGTTCTTTCATGAATGATAACAAACATATAACAGTAATATAAGGTATTAATAATTGGGTGGGTTGGAAGAAAAATATACCAAATGTATGACATGGGTTATAGTTAGGAGTAATATTTTGACAATGTTCTTTTGTAGTTTGTAATAAATGTTTCAAAAAATGCAAGGTTTTGGTGGTGGAGAGATCTATGGGATCCTTGTGTGATGATATATGTTTGTTTTGTAAATTCACAAGTTTTATTCTACATTTATTGTTTATGTATGCTCTTGTATGAATGATATACTTCAATAACTTATTTTTAAAAATGGGCTAAAAAAAACTTTCTATTGAGATTAAACAAATGAATCATAGTATTCTGTTATGAGGCACCAAAAAATGCATTTATGTCAACACATCCTGGTTTGGGAAATCTCAGCAAAATAATACTATATTTTCTTTACATTGCCCTGATATTCTTGCAAATATAATATTCTGACCTCTTACTGTCTCAGATCTGGTTTGTAAAGCAAGATATTGGTTTACAAATGAAGATGCATCTTATACTAATCAGGTCAAACTAAAGAAATTCTCTATATCATATTAAGGATCTGGAAACATGAAAGAAAAAACGTGTGGGGTTTTATCCAATCTACTTTTCAAACAGATTTTTCTGTTAGTTAATATTTAGTTACAGCTAAAATGTTTGTATTTATGTGTCGCTTACTTCACTGTAAGAAAAGGTAGAGATTAGAAAGAAAATATTTATATATATAGATCTTGAAATAAACAAACAAACAAAACTTGGTCAATCTGGATAAATAAAATAAAATCATTTCCTCAACTCATATAGTCAGAATCAAAGTAGCAGACATACATGAGAACTGTTATACAAATATGGAGGTTGTGAAGAAGGAAAGTTATGATAGCAGCTACAATATATTATTAAGTGGCTAACAGGGGTTAGGATTTTTTTGTACATTACCATATGTAATCTACACAGTAACATGCAAAGGAAATTATTTAGTGTATTCTTATACATGAGAAAACAGATGCCTTTGGATATTAACTTGACCAAATCCACACTATAAGTCACTAACAGAGCCAGGATTCGAGCTAATATTTCTCCAACTCTACATTATAAGCTATTTCCACTCAACTATTGTGACTTGCCAAAATTGTGGAATATTGTTCTCAATTAATAATAGAAAATAATATCCTCACATATTGGAGTTCTTTGTTAAAGCTATCAGCCTTAAAATTATCATAAATTAAACAAGCAAAAACAAAACAAAAACTGCAGGGAACTCTAGATTAATTAGGTAACTAATAAAATAAGTTAAATATATTAGTATTTCTCTATCAGAAAAAAAAATTATGGCCTTGAATTGGCATATAACCAAAGAACAGTGGAAAGTTAATAATCTCTTCATGTTAAAATAAACTTAATTTTAAAATATAGTCCTTTATTTTTACAGTCCTTATTCTGACTATTATCTTCAATCAAGAATATTAGGGCAAATTTCTAATTTACAGGTTTATTGAACAAACATGTAGAGAGACCTTATTTTTCTGCTGTGATTCCTGGAAGAGTGGCAGTTCATTTTTTAATGCCACTCAAAGTAGAACACACTATCATTAATTTAATTATTAAAGTATGTACTCTAGTTGGAGACTCATACTTATAATATCTAAAGTGTTGTGAAAGTGATAAAAAACCTTTCCTTTCACCTGTGGAACTAAACTGCTCACACTATTAAGGAATGTTATAAATAGTATGCATTTGCATTGCTATACTGGTTTTGCAATTGCTTCTTAAAATTCATGGAGTAGAGCGTGCTCCTAGTAGAAAACGCATTCTCTTCTGAGAGAGAAGAGCAACAAGATGATTTTTTTCCCTGTAGTAAACAAATAAATGTTTCTGTAACTTTGAACTACATGAAAAAAATGATTACATGACTGTACTTTGGCCTCTGCTTAAAAAGAACTCTCTGTGGATAATCATATGACTATGGTTGGAAGAGTAATCTAATCATACAATACATAGTGTAGCCTTTATCATATTAGGCTTTGTGCCGTTAAGATAATAACTAAAGCCCTGAAATCCCATTTCCTCTTCCTGAGAATATAATCTGTTTAATTTTCTCTAAAGTCTCATAAACAAGTATATAATAAAGTAATATGAAAATATAACCTATGTAGGACTTATAATTGTTTAATAATTTTCTATGCTTTTATTTATATTATCATGTGATATACTTCTAAGTGTTAGGAATGATAATTTAAACTCAAAGAGAATTTCATGGAGGAGATAAAATATGAATATTTTAAACTTATGGATAATAAGTTTTAACAGGAGAGATGGGCACACTAGACAGATAAATGCAATATTCTATATGATAGAACATTAGAACATTATATGTCTGGTAAACTTAAAGGACACATCTTTTGCATTTTGTATTGTCTTTTCTTGTCCTGGGGATCCCACATAATAATATATAGACCAGAAATCATCTCTATTAATAAGAAACTCTTTGAAATTTTGAAAAATACATGGAAGAATAAAATTGGAGGTGCATATTAACTGTTTTTCAGACTTACCAATATGCTAAATAAGAAATGGAATATGATATTGGTGAAAAAATAAATACCTAGAGAACTTCTGGGGAAGATGGCAGAGTAAGGAGGTCCAGGAGTCAGTTGTTTCACCAAAACAACTACTAAACAGGCATGAAATGTCTGAAACAACTATTTTGAAACTCTGGAGGCCAGAAGATCACTACACAGCATCCAGGGAAGAGCGGGAGGAAGAGGCTGATACTATGGTAAAGGGCAGTAAGTTTCTCTCTCTGTCCAGTGGCTGCTAGTGCCCATCCCCCATTCTAATGGGTCCAGCAGTAGTTAGTTGGTTGGTGACAGAAAAGGATATAAAAATCCTCTTCCTTAAGGGGTGGGCATGGCCAGTCACTGATCTGGGCTTTATTAGGAAATTCAGGTTGCTGGGTCCCAGCTCTGAGACCCAGAGCTGACAAGAGTGGAGGTAGTGGAAATTTAAAGACACAATGCTTCTTCAGGCCTGTGGTGGATAGCTGAAGGGCTATGTTTGTTGGGCAGTCCAGGAAGCTCCTCTTGGGGAGCTTGAAGAAGCTTGTGGCACACTTCCTTGTTCTCTAGGGCACCTTGAAGCCTGTCTGTGCTCTCTACTTAAGTCTCTGACCCTGTTTTGGCTGATAAAAATCAACTTGGGAAAGTCCTATGTAGGGTTAGTCTCTTCCTAGAATTTGCCCTCTAGATAAAAAAAATCCGTGTGAGACCATGAAAGGAGGGTGAAAATCTAAAGAGAGTCAGTCTGAGACAAAGGCCTGGATCTTCTAATACCAGGGAGAGGGAGGTCTGTGTCCTGAGAAACAGAGGGGACAACCAAATTCAAATAAACAGAAGAACTCCAAAACAACTAACAAACAAAAGCCCAGGATAAAATAGAGGAGCAGAAAGACAGGAAAAAACCCTGCACACTGCAAAAGCCTTGAGTAGAATTTCCTGACAGGAGGGCTGAAGATCAAGAAAATCTCTATCTAATCAACAGCTGGATATAAAACCAAGAAAAAGACATTCCAGGGAGTAAATCCAAGTGTTAGCATTTGCAAATATGAAAATGTACAGCAAGAAATGAGTACAAGACAAATAAAGCAATAGGAAATTATGGGCCAACCAAAGGAAGAGGATAAAATTACAGAAAACAAGGACAAAGAAGATAAGTATGTAGACATACTGAAAAAGGTGTTTAAAAAAAATGACCCTAAAAATACTCAAGGAGATGAAGAAAAGTATGGAGAAAGAATTAGAGTATATTGGGAAAACAATGAATGAACAATATGAGAATCTAAGTAAAGAAATAGATATTTTAAACAGCAACCAAACAGAATTGCTGGAATTGAAGACCACAGTAACTGAAATGAAAAATTCCTGAGAGGGTTTCAAGTGCAGACTGGAGCTGGCAGAAGAATCAGTAAACTTGAAGACAACACATTTGAAATGAGTCAGGTTGAAGAGCAGAAAAACAATAGAAATATTAAAAACACAAATAGCCTAAAACAACTATGGGACCATCAAGCTCACCAATATATGTATTATGAGAATTCCACAAGGAGAAGAAAAAAAGAAAGGGAAAGAAGGAATTGTCAAAAAATAGAGAACTCCCCACTCCCAAAACTTAGTGAAAGATATGACTATGCACATCCAAGAAGCTCAGAGAATAAAAAACAGGATAAACATGTAGTAAAATACACCCTGTCATATACTGATTACATTATCAAATGGAAAGGACAAGGAGAAAGTTCTGAATGCAATATGTTACATACAAGGAAGTGCCAATAGATGGAGTGCTGATTTCTCGTCAGACACCATGGACGCAAGAAGATAGTGAGTTGAAAATTTAGAGTCCTGAAGGAAAACAACTATCATCCAAGAATATTATATCCAGTGAGATTATTTCAAAAATGAGGGAGAGGTTAAGGCATTATCAGAAAAAGACATTTGAGGGAGATGAGATCTGTTCTACAAGCAATGCTAAAAGGTTCCCTAAGTCTGAAAGGAAAGGACACTAGACAGTGGTTCAAAGCAGCATAAAGAAATAAAGAACTGTGTTTAAGGTAACCATTTGGGTAATTATAAATGCCAGTAATATTTATTGTATTGTATTGTATTGTATTGTATTGTATTGTATTGTATTGTATTGTATTGTTTGGTATGCAATTCTAGTTCGTACTCACTACAAGTACTAAAATGCAAATACATAAAAAGTAATGATAAAACTAGGTTTTTTGTACCTACAATATACAAAGATATTAGCGGGAGCAAGTACAAATAAAAATAGTGATGGAATAGATGGGTATAGGAAAATTATATGTTCATGTTATTGAAGTTAAGTTAGTATAAAACCAAATACGATTATTGTATAAAATAGGATGTTAAATTTTAACCCCACGATAATATAAGGAAAAAAGATGAAAAATATATCCAGATAGAAATGAGAAGGCACTAAATATGTTACAACACAAGACAGCAAATAAAAATAATAGACTTTAACGGAAGTGAAGGACAAAAAGGTATAAGATTTACAAAGACTCAGTAGCAAAATGGTAGAAGTCCTGTATCAGCTGCAATGACTTTAAATATAAATTGATTAAAATCTCCAATCAATAAGTAGAGACAGGGAAAAAAAGCAAGACCCAACTATTTGCTGTCTGTAATAGACTCACCTAAGTGTTAAAGATACAAGTAGGTTGAGGGAGAAAGTATGGACAAAATACCAGACAAGTCATAACCAAAAGAGAGCTATGGTGGCTATATTACTATCAGATAAAATAGATTTTATGTAAAAAATATTCACAAATGGCAAAGATGGTAATTATATACAGATAAAGGGGACTGTCTTGGTTTGAGTGTTTATGGATCTCAGAAAATTATGTTCTTACATTGAACCTATTCTTAATCTATTCTTAATCTTAGATTAGATTAGATTAGATTAGATTAGATTAGATTAGATCAGTTAAGGTCCATTTGATCAGAGTGCTCTAGTAAGGCATGACACAGATGGTCTTAATCTTCTTGTGGAATCCTTTATAATTATAAGAATAACAGTTACAGATATAGAAAAAAAACTGAGGAGGCAGAAAAGAACCCAGATGCTGAGAGAGAAGGCCTCGGGGGCCAAAAGTTGGAATCAATGGAACACAGATGTTGAGCAGAAAGCCACTATAGCCAGAAGCTGAAAGAGACAAGGTCCAGAGGAGAGAGACATGCAGACACTGCCATTTGCCTGATTGCAAACAACTGAGCTCAGTAAGAAAGCATCTTTAGATGCTGCTGCTATGTATCTGACCACCCACAGCTGCAAATTGGTGAGACATCATCTCTTGATTATGACTTTCATGGCCTCAGAACTATAAGCTTTTACCCTAACAAATCCCTATTGTAAAAGCCAATGCATTTCTGGTATATTGCATTGGCATACTTTGGCAAACTAAAATAGAGACAATTCGAAAAGAAGATGTAACAATTATTTATATATATGCAACTAAGAGTAGAGCTCCAAGGTACATGAAGCAAATGATGACAAATCTGAAGGGAGAAGTTGTTGGTTTTATATTTAGAGTAGATTTTAACACACCACTGTCAATAATGGATAGAACATCTAATCAGAAAATCAATAAGGAAGTACAGGACTTGAATAACATAGTAAATCAAGTAGAACTAACAGATATATAGAACCCTGCACCCAGTGAACAGAATACACATTCTTCTTGAGAGCACAGATACCATTCTCCAGGATAGACTAAACAAAACAAGCCTCAATAAATTTAAAAAACAAAAAATAGTTGAAATCATACAATATATTTTATATGACCAGAAAGGGATGAAGCTAGAAATCAATAAAAGAGGGAAAAATGGAAAATTCACAAATATATGGTAATTAAACTGCATTCTCTTAAAAGCAGTGGGTTAAAAAAGAAATCAGAGTGAAAATAGGGAATATCTTGAGGAGAATGTAAATTACAATGCAATATATCAATACTTATAGGTTGCAGCAAAGGCATTGCCGAGAGGGAAATATATTGCTCTAAATGTTTACATTATGAAAGAAGAAAACTTCAAATGAGAGAACTAACCTTAAACCAAGAAGTACTAGAAAAGAAGAGCAAACTAAATCCAAAATAAGCAGAAGGAAGGGAATAACTAAGAATAGAGTGGAGATAAATGAAATAATAATAATAAACAATAGAGAGGATCAACAAAACCAAAAACTAATTTTTTAAAAGATCGATAAAAAGCACAAATTTTCATGAGAATGACAAAGACAAAAAGAGAGAATAATGTAGCAGTTTGATATTGTTTATGAATTCCAAAAATAGTATTGGATTATGCTTGTGAACTAGTCTGTTCCTCTGGGCATATTACATTGGATTCACAGGTTGCACTTTTACTTAATTAAATAATGATTAAGGTTTTCATTGGTCCACATAAGTAGGATGTTGAGTCCCTGCTCCCTTGGTGGGTGGGGACCCACAGAGAAAATGACCTGACAGAGATAATGTTAGAGTTTTGATCCTGGAGCCCAGGAAGTAAGCATACAGAGAAGAAGATACATGAGGAAAGAGAGAAGTTTCCATTAGACACAGCAGAGGCCCCCGGAAGGGCCTGACAGTTTACCTGACAGTTTACAACTGGCCTTGTGGAGAGAGCAGAGCAGTTGAGCCTGGAAAGAAATGAGCCCCAGGACTTGTCCCAAGCTGCAGCTGAGATTGGAAGAAGCTGGGACCACAGAGCCTTGGGAGGAGGAGGAAGACTGAACACTCACAGACATGGCCAAACATTTTGCATCAATACGTGATAACAGACTCTGGGTGGGAAAAAACCTCTTATGGTATCTTGAGTTGGACTCTTTAGGGCCTTATGACTGTAAGCTTCTACCTCAAATAACTAACTTTTATAAAACCCAACAGAGTTCTTGTACTTTACAACAGCACCCCTTTGGCTGACTAATACAGATACGTATAATGAAAATCATAAATGAAAAGGGGGACATTAGTACAAACCCTGCTGAAATTAAAAAAAAAAAAAAAAAAAAACCTACCACAAAAAGATACTATAAACAAGTGTATGCCAAAAATTAGATAACCTATGTGAAATGGACAACATTATTGAGCACCACATCAAAGTTCCTAGGAGTATTAAGTGAATTCGGCAAAGAGGTGAGGTTCAAGATCAACATGCAAAAATAAATAGTTTTTCTATCCACAAGCAAGGAACAATCAGAAGAAGAAATTAGAAAAAAATTCCATTCAAAATACAACTAAAATAATCCAATATCTAGTAATAAGTTTAACCAAGCATGTAAAGGACTTGTTCATAGAAAACTGTAAAACATTACTACAAGACATTAAAAAGTCCTAAGTAACAAGAAGGATATTCTGCATTCATGGATATATATACATATTATTAAGATGCCAGTGCTACACAAAGCATTTTATAGATTTTTTAAAAATTCCAATTAAAATTACAAAAATTTCTTTGCAGAAATGGAATAATAAATCATCAAATTTATAGAGAAGGATCAGTGGCCCCGAACAGCTAAAGCCATCTTGAAAAGGAAGAATGAATTTGGAGGACTCACACTTTCTGATCTTTGAACTTGTTACAAAGCCACAGTAATCCAAACAGGAAGGTACTGGCACAAGGACAAACCTATAGACCAACTGAATAGAATTGAGATCTCAGAAATCAACCCTCATATTTATGGCCAACTGATTTTTGACCAGGTGGCAAAGACCATGCAGTAGGGAAAAATAGTCTCTTCAACAACTGTTGTTGGGAAAACTAGATCTCTATTTGCAAGAAAAAGAAGGCAGACCCCTACCTCAGAAAGCTAAGTATAAAACTACTATATGACTCAGCAATCCCACAGCTAGGTATATACTCCCAAAGAATTGAAAGCAGTGACATGAACAGATATTTACACACCAATGTTCTTGGCGGCATAATTCACAATAGCCAAAAATGGAAACAACCCAAGGGTTCATCAACTGATGAATAGGTAAAATGTGACAAACTGATGAATCTTCAGGATGTCATGTTGAGTGAAATAAGGCAAACATAAAAGGACAAATAATGTAGGAGCTCAGTGATTTGAAACAATTAGCATAAGCAAATTCATAGAGTCATAATCTAGAATATAGGTTACCAGGGAAAGGGGTGAGGCTAAGGAATTGAAATTTAAAGCTTAAAATATATAGGGTTCTTATTTGGAATGATGGAAATGTTTTGGTAAAGGATGGTGGTGATGGTAGCACAACGTTGTGAGAACAATTAATAGCATTGAAACATATATCTGAATATGATTAAAAGGAGAAATGTTAGATTGTTTATATGTAACAGAAAAAAAAATTTTTTTAAATCCATGGAACTATCATCACAGTGAACTCTAAGTTAAACCATGAATCTTAATTAATAGTACAATTATAAAACCACTTACCCAATGATCAAGCAATCTCACTCTTTGATATTTACACAGGAAAAATGAAAAAATGTCCACATAGAGACCTGTAAGCCAACTTTTATATTATATAATTGGAAACAGCCACATGTCCATCAGCTAGTGAATGGACAAGCTGAGGTACATGAGTACAAAGGAATAGAACTCAGCAACAAATAGGCACAACCTATTGATAAATTCAAGTACACCAATGGATCTCCAATACATTATACTATGGAAGAAGCCAAACTCCCAAGTTACATACAATGTAATTCCACTTGGATCATGTTCTGGACAGAGCAAAATTATAACAATGAAGAAAACATTTGTGGTGGCCAGAACTGGAGGTAAGTGGGTGGTGACCGAGTGCAGAATGGTTGAGGGGAAATTTTAGGGTGATGAAAATGTTCTATAACTTGATTGTGGTCTCACAAGTACATATATTTTCAAAACTCAAATAACTGGCACATGTAAATGGTGTATCTATTGCATTTATATTAAAATAATCCTAATTTTAAAACTACCTATTGCATAAATTAATCTTAGCTTCCAAATAGGAGTTAGTTTTATAGGAAGACAGTGTCTAAAAGGCAGCAAAATTAAATCTTCTGTAGTGTGACACTATTCTACTTCCTAGTTTAGTCCTATTTACATGGTTATTTTCAGGTCATGAAAATTCATTAGACTTTCTATTATGATATTTGGGTTTGTATATATGCATATTAATTATCTTTTAAAGAATAAAAAAAGAAACAAACCCTAATACTGTTCTACATATTCTAATAAATTTTATAAACCCCTCATATTTAAATGGTCTTTGAATTAATATTATCACATCTTACTAATTCTTCTATTAATGAAATAGTGTATGTGTTTTTGCAATGTATTCATTTTAAATTTGTATGATCCAAGATGTTTGAAATTAGAAAATTATAGTTTAGCACATTTTAGATCTTTCCGTGTCCCTCAAATTTTAATTTTCTTCTTTATTTCAAAATGATTTTTCTTCATAATTATCCTTTCCATTTTTTCTTTAAATGTGCTTCCTATGATGACTATTCACACTTGCATTTCAAAATTATTCTTTGTTTCTGTTATTATTTGTTTTATTTTTATTAATTTCTGAGTTCTTTGAATAATGCTTTCACGTCATTCTCATATCTATCAATGTCAATTTAGATTAATGTCAATTTCTTGAAACTTTAATGAGCACTGTTTATTTTTTTGTTCTTTTGCTATAATATATTATGGTACTTATTTTCCTGCCATATAAATTTTCTAAAACCTATATCCTGCAGAACTTCCTTGCTTGTTTGCCAATTTCCTTATAGTGTTTCTGCTCTACTTATTTTTCTTCTGCCAGCCTTGTTTCAGTTTCATTCAATTTTATTTTTAGTATTTGTTTCTTTTTTTTTCTCTTTCAAATAGAGGGATTTTTCAAATCTGGTAATCTTTAATGTCTGCCCATCTTTTAAAGTGAGTTACCGAAAAAAATTCTTAGCCTCATTTTGCATCACTACTTTCAGATTTTTGTTGCAATGCCACTTCATCATGGAGGCCCATTACACCCTGTCTAAAATATTCAAACCCCCATCACAACATCACATTTTATCCTCAGAGTGTTTATATTCCATGGCATTTTTATTGTTGTATATCAGCCCAACAAATAGGCCCTCAAAATTATTTTAATAAATAACCTATCAAGAACATCTAGAAAATTGGAAAATGTGAAAATTCTATTGGTTCTCCCTTGCTTACAAAAGCTAAATTTCACTATTTGGATCCTACTTGTTTGGTATGTGTGTGTTCATGTTACTAATCCTTCTGAATAAACTATAAGTTAGTATTTTGAATTCACAAAATTATAACACTTATGAAGGCCTCCAGAGCCTTATACTTTTTTTTTTTTTCTTTTCATCTGGAGCCTTATACTTTTTATATCTACAATTCCACATGCCTATGTCTTTGTAATTTCATTATCACTTTGTATCATAATTCTTTGAATAAGCTCAAACTGTATAACTTATTCCCTTCAAACACAATTTTTCATAATTTAAACAGATTAGCAGTATAATGAAATTGGATCACTATAAACCTATGTACTGAAACCTACAAAAGATATTATGGTGTAATATTACAACAGTTTTTCATATTTACTAAGTGTTTGCATTATAGTATGGTTACTTTGCAAAGGTGAAGAAACTGGGCCTTAGAGAAGTTAAGTGCTAACCCATGTCAGCTTGTCTTATAAATTTATGAGTTATAACTTAAGATTTCTAATATAGCATTAAAACTTATATGTGAATATTTTCTAAGCTTCCATTTTAAATGAGAGACAAAAGAACTCTATTTATTCAGTAAATATCAACATGTATTATTCCAGAAACATTTACTTTTATTATTGAGAAAATCATCATATTGTTGTTTAGAAACAGAAATAAATGGATTGTGTTCCCCTTGGGGCATCTCATCTGGGATACAGTAGCTGTGTAAACGGATATAAACAATCGAAATGAATCATAATAATAGTGTAAAATAAATTTTCACTTGCTGTTCCAAGGGTAAGATGAAATTTCATATAATTTGCAGAATATTTTAGGAGACAGAATGTAAAATATCAAGTTCAAATATGCTATGAAATCCCATGTACTAACACTTTAGTTCTTATCTATTGTCTAGGTGCCTAGAAATTATCCATGAATTAAATTATAATAATTTAATTATCTACTTTAATTATGTAGATAATAGTTACTTAGTTATTTCACTGAATGCACAGTAAACATAAAACTAGATTCATGTAGAGTTCTCCATAAGCTTTGTAACTCCATCCTTTTTGGAAAACAACAAAGGAAAAATAAAATGTAAGCTTAACGAAGCTTTTAAAATAAGGGGAAAAAAAGCCATTTGGTGTCCCAATCAGGGGATTAACACATTTTAATTAATTGAAAAATTTTTTTAAAACATACCAAAATATTTCATTAATTACAATATTTGGTTGAGGATTCTAATTTATTTTGTTTCATTTTATTTCCTATTCATAGACTTCGAAAATCTTCTCTGACACCTCATTTGAACATTTCTCTTTTTCTCCAACTCTATTATTTTCACTAATTAGATTAATTATTTGTCTGATATTAGCTATTCTTCTATGTAGTCCTGAACTTACATTTCCCAAAAGTGATGAAATGGGGCTTCCTTTTCCTTCTATCATTATTTCTAATTCATATGGATTTTCTATAACTGATAGGATCCATGTCAGTATAGTAAAGCTGTAGCTTGATACATTACAAATTTAAATATTTTACAAAACATTATGTATCCTCAAAACTGATTTGAAATTCCTGTGGGTGAATGCATGAAAAATAAAAATACAATGTAATAAATAACTAATGAAATCTTTCTTACAACCAGTGCTTATATGGGCTAATAAATGAAACTTTGAATTTTCATGCTGGTAACTCTTTGTCTCAATTTATTGGTTAGGACTATCCAGGAAAGACTTTTATTTTACTCTAAGTTTCATTGTTTCCTGCCTTATATAAGTATTATATCCAGATGCAATTTTTTTTTAAATTTTCACAGTAATATTTACTTACTGTTCTCTATTGCTACTTTAATTATGTAGATAATAGTTATTTAGTTATTTCACTGAATGCACAGTCAATACTAAACAAATGTAATACATTAAAAGAAAAATGTTTTCTTATTATTTTCTTCAGAATTACTCTTACCAATGCTATCAGAGTTTCTGAAGAAATAGAAAAACATGGATTGTCAACTAATTAGACTTCCAAAAGCAATAACTTGAGCAACTATTTAGCCATTAAATGACAGCACAATTAAGTATTTAATCAAGACATTTGAATGAAACATGATCTGTCTTAATTCAAACATTGCATATCTTCCTAATAAATATCTTGATTAATTCTGTTCAGCAAAATCCAAGAAGATGTAAGGCTCCTGGGACCGTTTTAGATTAGTTTCAAAAATGTTGCAATACATGAGGCTGTAACTATGAGGGCACACCTAATTCAGACATTATATTTTAAATAATTTTAAAGATTAAATCTTTTTAACATAGTTTACCCTTCAATATCTATTTCAGGCTTCTTAGATCAGTATTAATATCTTCATTCGACAGGCAATTAGATTATAGCAAATCATTTTATACAATTGCTGAAAGATCTAGATTTCTACTGTTCTAGTGCAATGATCAGTCCCCAGATACGCTACTACCTTATGTGTACGGATGTCAGAAGGAAAGTTCTTTAGCTGTTCACTTTGTGTTTTAGTATGATTTAATATGAAAGGAGCTAATAGAATTCATTTGCAAATTAACAAGTTGCTCTGTTGGTTTTGGAAATGACATGAATTGAACAAATGACCCAAAAATATTTGGACTCAAAACTTCCCTGATTCAGGTACAGGTGGCCTCTGTATTTTATACCACTGTCATTCTAGTGATGAATTAATTCATCTACAGTTTGAGAAACAAATATGTGAATAATGCTCCACAGGCAGTCATACATAGAAAGCAATTTTTAGGAATAATCTATGCATATTACAATTAAAACAAACTTGCATGGCTTTATGCATTCAATTACTCCAGCAATTGGGAATATATTACAGTAACCTCCAATGGCATAATAACAATAATCGATTGTTTACAGTGTTGAAATTTAGGACATAAATTGTCATTTCATCTTTTTGGATTGAACACTGAATCACTGTATTAGGATATCATTTATGCATATCAAGTATTCAGAACATAGGCATATGGAGGTAAATAGAGGCCTCTGAGCAGTGCCTGAAATTTATGCCATACCAAAAAGATGCATGAGTATCCATGAAACTGTAAACTGTGAAAAACATTAAATTGATGCTTGGTATAGCTAGATATTGTTTTATCAGTTTTCAGCAAATAGAACAGAACATTAAAAGGTTAAGATATGTGGTCTCCTAAGATTTATGAATACAAGAAATGGCAGCCGATTGCCTGAGAGAACAGTAATAAAGAGTGTAGAATTAATGAAAATAAAACCCCAGTGTAAAGGTTAGGACAGTTTAGTAAGATGCAAGAACTTTTGGGGCCATTGAGTAATATTGAAAACCTTGGGTCGTATTGTTATAATAGTTAAAATTTGATAATTTTTTGGTGACATGACATTTTTCTGAGTTTGAGTTTAAAAAAATGATATATGTTAAAAGTAGATTATGTTTTCCCTTTAGAAAGCAGAGATTACTATACAAATAACTAGAGTATTACTCTATAATATCAAAGACTTAATATACAAATGTTTCTGTTTTTTTAGTAAAATGAATCATTAGCTGCAGAATAATTCCTGAAGCAATTAGGTGGTTGTTACAGTTGGGCAGTTTGATGTAATTATGAATTCCAAAAATATATATTGGATTATGTTTGTAAACTGATCTGTTCATCTGGGCATGATTTAGTTATGATTAGGGCATTGACTGGGCCATGTCAGTAGGGTGTTGAGCCCCACCCCTTGGTTGGTGGGGAAATCAAATATAAAAGGCAAGGCAAAATGCAGTGGGAGCAGTTCTGATGTTGGGGTTTTGATGCTGGAGCCCAGGGAGGGGAGCATATGGAGGAGCTTGGTCGTGAGGAAAGTAAGAAGGTCCCGGGATAGAGATGAGCCATTCCCTGAGAGTTTACAGCTGGCCTTGTGGAGAGAAGCAAAGCCTAGAGAGCCTCATAGTCTACAGCTGACCTTGTAGAAGAAACTGAGCCCGGAGAGAAATGCAGCCCAGGGAAGAGAGGAACTCAAGAAGCCTGAACCCTGGCAAACATTGGCAGCTGTCTTGCTCCAACATGTGGCAATGGACTTTGTTAAGGGAAGAAACTTAAGCTTTATGGCCTGGTAACTGTGGACTTCTACCCCAAATAAATACCCTTTATAAAAAACAACCTATTTCTGGTATTTTGCATCAGCACCACTTTGGCTGACTAATACAGTGGTATATATAGAAATTTTCATTTCTGTAAATCAAGCAGAAAACCTTTGTTAATAATGAATCTGTTTATATTAAAAGGAGATTTATTTTCCCATGAATAGAGAATTGCAGGGATGAATAATCATTTTTTAATATAAATTCCAACGAATGAACTTTCTCCGACATTGTTACAACGTGACCCATTAGAAAGGATGAATCTCTTAGTACCCTCTCTACTGTGCATGAATCATTGAGTAGTAATGAAACAATTAAGTTGAGCCATCACATTTGAAATATATAATGAAAGGAATTGAAGATAAATTTGACAGAACTCTTTTAAAATAAAATATGTTAGTGTGTGCACTTTTGTGTGTGTGTGTGTGTGTGTGTGTAATAATAAGCACTCCCCAAGAAACTCTTTGAGAAAGGGAACTTACTCATATTGGTATTCTTCACAGACTCTAGCAAATGTATCACATACAAAATACACAAGTAAATATTGATCACATTTTGGCATATGTAAGGATGGATTTGTAGATGCATGAATTTATACACACATGCTGTTTTAGATTTCTATGCTGCTCAATTAAATTCGACAAAATGGGTCAGTTAAACTACAGGTATTTATTCACTCATATTTGAGGCTGAATAAATGTACAAAGCAAGGCATGATCAAGCTGATGCTTTCTTCGTGAAGATTGTGGCATTCTGCGGCTGGCTGCTGGTAATCATTGGTCCTTAGCTCGTCATACGGCAAGGCACATGGTGGCCTATCCCGGTCTCTCTGTTCTCTTCCAGTTTCTGTTGAATTTCAACTTCTTGCTTCTATGGCATTTTCTCTCTCTATCCAAATTTTTCTGCTAATAAAGGACTCCAGTAACTGGATTAAGACCTATCCTGATTGAGGATCCTGAAATAACTTCATCAATAAGTCCTACTTCCAATGGGTTCATAACCACAGGAATGGATTACATTTAAGAAGCTGATTTTCTATGGTATATACAAATTCAAACCATCACACCTCCTAAAACAATCACCATGCATTAGTGTGGTAATGCAGTGCAACTGAGGAAAGAATATTATTATAGTTGTACCATTGACTATTATTTAGTTTATATAAGCTTTTCCTTTCAAGTCAAGGTATATGATTAAGATTGATTATCTTGAAGATTTTTCATCAATATTGAGACATATATATTGAGCTGTCTTTTTCTGTTCTTTCATTTTTCTGATTTTGAAAAAGTTGTAAAAAATAAAAACTAAAAAAGTAAAAACTGGATACAATATTGAGACATTGTATTCAGCCTGAAACATTTCAAATTTCTTGTCTTCTAATTTGCTTTATATATATATATATATATATATATTAAGGAGGTATCAGGGATTGAACCCAAGTCCTCATTCATAGAAAGCAGGTGCTCAACCACTGAGCTAGAGAGAAGAATGTGTATTCTTCTTTTGTTGGATGAATTATTCTACATATGTCTGTTAGTTCTAATTGTTTTACCTTCTTATTGAATTGAAACCTTAATTAATATCTAGTGTAATCTTGACCCTTTTAACAGTTTTGGACTCAAATCTATTTTATCTGATGTTAGTACAGCTTCCTCAGCTCTCTTTGGGTTACTATTTAGATGGAATATTTTTCTAGCATTTCCCTGTCCACCTAATTTTGCCTTTGCATGTAAGGAGTTCCTTTTAAACAACATATAATTAGGTCATGTTTTTTAAAACATTGTACCAGTCTCTTCTTTCTGGCTTGAATGTTTAGTCCATTTACATTTAAACTAGCTACTGAACAGACCTTTACAATGCCACTTTTGCTTTTTTGACTTTGTAAATCTTGTAGCTTTTTCCCCTCAATTCTTCCATTAATGTCTGCTCTCATATTTATTTTTTGTACTGTACCATATTGAGTCCCATTTCATTTTCTTCTGTATATCTTATTCAGATATTTTCTTTGTGGTTACCATGAGGCTTAAATACAGATGCCTACATTCTTTGATTTGTTACCACCTTAAATCCAATAACATACCTAAACATTGCTTCTTTACTCCTCCATCCCCTCACCTTTTTGTTCTACTTGTTTCAAGTTATACCCTTACACTTTTAGTTTTTTAGTTTTGTTCTGCTTTGCTTTTAGGAGGTACTGGGGGTTGAACCCAGGTCCTCATACTTGGGAAGCACGTGCTCAACCATTGAGCTACATCTGCTCCTATCTCATTACTGTTTAAGCACTTGCTTTTTAGACTCTGTATAAATAAAAAAGCTGTGTTAGAGACAAAAAAAAATACAATAAAATAATACTGGAGCTTATAATTACCCATATGGTTATCTATAGCAGAAATCTTTATTCTTTTGTATTACTTCAATCCCTGTCTAGTGACCTTTTCTTTTCTTTTTGTCTGAAGAATTCCTTTTTTTTTTATTATTATAGGTAAAAATCAAAATTCTCACAATACATACAAACATTTACAAAATGATATATAAATATATATGCATATATGTGTATTTGCTTACAAAAATGTTATTTATATATATATATATATATATACATATATTTTAAGAGGTGCTTAGATTACCCAAAATATTACACGGAACCCACTGGGATTCCCATGTTGCCCACCTCCCACACCTCCCACCACATCCCACACAAACATCTCCCACAGTGTAGCCCACCACCCTCAATGAACTTACACATCCTGGAGCCTTGCCACCAACCATAGACCACAGTTCACACTGTAGACCACACTCTCTCCCACTCAGTTCTGAGAAGAATTCCTTTTAACATTGCTTGTAGGGTGAGCTAGTGATGATTTCCTTCTGCTTTTGTTTATCTGGCAAAGTCTTAATCTCTCCCTCATTTTTAAGAGATTCTTGCCAGATATAAAATTCTTGATTGAAATTGTTTTCTTTCAACACTAAATATTTCATCTCACTGTCTTATTGCCTCCATAGTTTTGATGAGAAATTGGCACTTAATTTTATAAGGACAGCATTTTATATAATGTACTGCTTTTCTATTGCAGGTTAAAGAATTCTTCCTTGTCCTCACATTCTCCAGTTTGACTACCTTCTGTCTGTGTGCATATTTCTTTTCAAGTTTATCTTGTTTGGTGTTCATTGGACTTTGCAAGTGTGTATTCATGTCTTTCATTAAAAATTGAGAGGTTTCTGTCAAATATTAAGGTGTCCCACAGGTCTTTTAGTCTGTGATCAGTTTTTCCATCTTCCTTCTTCATGGTCTTCAGCCTGAAACATTTCAAATTTCTTGTCTTCTAATTTGCTAATTCTTTCTGTATATCCAGCATGTGCTTTTCTTCTTTGATGATTTCTGAAGTTTTATCTTCCTTTGGATGGGTGAAAATTTGTTTTGTCTTTGTCATGTAAACCTTTATTGCACACTGCATATTTTAATATTTTAATCTTTTTTATTTTAAACTTTTCAGGGACTTAATCCATGAGCTGTTTTTCAAATTTGTTTCAAGCTAATGATATTACAAATATAACCTTCAGTTGCAAGAGCTAAGAAAAACAAATGCAAAAAACATGTTTTACTATCTTTGAAAATTGTATATGTTGGCTGTTGTTCTTCCTTAGAGTTTTTCTTTCTTATCAAGCAGATCAGTCTGGGGCTAAAGTGTGGGATCTTCTCCTTCCTTTTTGTGTCTTGTACAGGGCTTGTGTCCTGGCCTTAGAAATTCCCCTGTAAATGGGAATTGGAATGCATCCTGTATTCCTATGAATTAGACTTTCACCTCCTTCAGTATGATCTTCTCTGTCTTAAATCCGGGAATCCTTTGTCCCCGGTTGCTTTGTTGATTGTTCCTTACACTGCTCTTACTGTATACAAATTGTTTCTGCCTGCAGCTCAAGTACTGGGAGAGTGAGCAGAGATGAGTGTCCTGTATCTGGCTTTCAAGCTGACACTGGATATATTTGAACTGACACACTTGCACCCCAGTATGCACACAAAGTTTACTCTTCTCACCTCAGAACAGAGCCATGGTCCTATATTAGAACACAGGGTAAAGGTGGGGAATAGGCCAGGTTTCTTTCTTTTTTTTTTCCCCCAATTAAATGTGCTGGATACACATACAAGTTTTTAAATCATACAATATGTTACACAATATATTTGGTTCATAGAAATGTGATCATACAGTATTTGTACTTTTGTGTCTGGCTTACTTCACTCAAAATAATGTCTTCCAGGTTCATCCATGTTGTCATATGTTTTACGACTTATTTTCTTCTTACAGCTGCATAATATTACATCATGTGACTACACCGCAGTTTGTTTATCCATTCATCTGATGATAGACAACTGGGTTGTTTCCAACTTTTTGCAATCATGAGTAATGTCACTATGAACATTGGTGTGCAGATGTCTGTTCATGTCACTGCTCTCAGTCCTTCTGGGTACCCAGTAATGGTATTGCAGGGTCATGTCACAAGTTGAATATAGACTTCTTCAGGAACTGCCAAACAGTCCTCCACAGTGGCTGTACCATTCTGCATTCCCACCAACAGTGAAGAAAGACCTAAATATAAAAGCAAGGACCATAAAACTACTAGATGAAAATGTAAGGGAATATCGTCAAGACCTTGTAGTAGGTGGTAGTTTCTTGGACCTTACACCAAGCACATGCAACAGAAGAGAAAATAGATAAATGGGACGTCATCAAAATTAAACACCTTTGCATACCACAGGACTTTGCCAAAAGAGTGAAAAGGCAGCCTACTCAATGGGAAAAAATATTTGGAAATCACATATCTGATAAGGGTTTAATATCCAGGATATATAAAGAGATGTTACAACTCAACAATAAAATAACAAACAACCCAATTAAAAAATGGGCAAAAGACTTGAATAAACATCTGTCCAAAGAAGAAATACAAATAGTAAAAACAAACAAACAAACAAACAAAAAACACATGAGGAAATGTTCCACATTAAAATTGCAATGATTAGGGAATGCAAATCAAAACTACAGTGAGATATCATTTCACAGCTATCAGAATGGCCACTATTAAAAAGACAGAGACTTACAAGTGTTGGAGAGGATGTGGAGAGATAGGCCAGGTTTCTTACAAGTAAAGTTATATTTTCTTGATTCATCATTCACACAGTTACTGCAATCCTTTAACTGGAGTTTTGAGAAATGTGGCTTTGAGAGTTTTTGCTAGTCATCAAAGATTCTGTGGGCATACATAACCATGCAGTGTCTTATGCTGCCATTTTGATAGTCTAGAAGGAATCCAAATAATACTAAGTGCATTAAAATATATTCATTTGATAAATTGTATCCACTAGAGAAGTAACTAACAATATAATGGAATGAGATATGGTTAAAAAAACACACAATGATTTTCAAAGTAACAGGACTAAATACTCCCATTTAAAAGCACAGTACTTAAATATATTAAAACATAAGACCCAAGAATATGATATATAAGAAATAGGTGAATAAGAAAGGATGTACAAATATAATATACCTGAAAATATAAGCATATAAATACTATTGTTCAAAGAAGTACTATTAGGAGAAGTAGACTTCTGTGTTCCAGAGATATGAAGGAAAGTATAAAATAAAAATAGAGCTAAATTTTTTTTAAAAAAATATGAAAATGATTAATAGCTTCAAAATACATAAAACACAATTTGACAGAATCAATGGATTAAATTAAAAAAACAGTAATTACATTGAATAATTATCAGGAATTATGTTGTAATTTTGTTGAAATGTAGGACAAAGGAGTCCTGTTTCCTTTCTCTCTCTTACTCCTGATTTTCTGCCAAAATTATTTTACAATTAAAGATGCCATACTAAAATAGTACCAATAAAGATTCAGCAAAAAAAAAAAAAAGATTGGTCATAAATTTCGTTTTTAGAATTATCTTTTCTTCACCTATTACTTATATTATTTGAAAGTATAATTAATAACTATAAAAAATTGATTTCAATTTTGTGAAGTAAAACTAATTCATGGTGATTTTGCAAGGAGTAAATCTTACTGATATGGGATTTACATAGAAAATCTCCATCAGTATCTACTTTGGTTTAAGACCTAAGATCACCTATAATAAAATAAATTCATGTGGCTCTTAGAACTCCAAATAAGATTTTTCTCTGTGTCACTTAATTTTTGATGAAAATTAAGAGTTGTGATTCAAAAATTCATCAAATATATAATATAAAATTTTTAACACCTACATCTACACCATCAAATTCTCTCCTTTAATTCTGGAGTGGAAAAAGATTTTCTTGCACGTGTTGCTTATAACAGTGTGTAAAAATTGATTTTATTTTTATTAATTAATGTAATATTCCCAAGACATTTCATCTGGTTATATGGAGAGAAAACATTTTGCCAATTAAATTAATTATAAAATGATATTCAACTCAGCGTTAGTTTTTACTTTCTTCTCTCATCTTTCGTTAAAAGCAATAAAAGGCATTACACAAAAATAATAAAGCAAGGTACACAAATATTATTTTAGCTTAGTATAAGAATAAATCTGTTGTGTAGATGAATTAGATGAGACTGTCTAAACTGAATGGTGAATCTCTACCATGTTTTCCTTCTGCTGCTTCAAAAATACCCATTCATCAGCTGGGGCATGCTCCTAGAAAGGAGTTAGTATTGCTTCACCAGCTAATTCAAAATACTTGAAATTGTGGGTTTACCAAAAGATAATACAACATAGGTAAAAGTGTATAATAAATATTTGAAAATAAAATCAGAATGTTACTTAAAAAAACAGTGTGATAAACTTATGTTAATATGAGTATACCTAAAAATAAGAATTCACTTCGCAAAGGAAAATAATCAGAAGAAAATTCATCTGATGATTAACAACATGTAAGAAAGAATTTCATTTTTTTTTTGAATAATGTTGCATTCTGATTTTTGTGCAATAGACAATGTTTATTCCCATGATTATGTAACACTTTTAATAATAAAAGTGTCATTGTGAAAAATGTGCTCTTCCATCCTTGGTTGTTAACGATCTTGCATTTCAGCCACAGATTCATTAAGTATATCGCTAGAAATACTTTCTCTTTTACTCAGGCATAAATTAAACCATCAGTAAGAATATCAAGATATGATGCTCAACATTTTGTGGTTTCTATGGGGAAAGCAACTATCTGCTACAAATGTAATGTGGATACATTAATCCTTGAAATTTTATCCTTGGAAACATTCCAAATCTACCTTGGAAATTGGTCCCAGAGATGACCAAATGTTGCATTATCAGCAATCCTCAAAATAAGAGATGCCGTGGCATTATCAGGTGAAAGGCAAGGGATACTTTGCTATGCTTGTGTTCACAGTAGCTCCCTGGTATATTGTGAGACATAATTTCCAGGAAAACTTTCTATATGACCATGACCTGAACTAAAATTTTAAGCTGATATATTTTACCTCAGAACAAAACAGAAATGCTTGCACACAAAAAAATTAAACTTAAATTATCTCAAAGGATTACAAATGTTTTATCACATAAATTTCACTGCCCTTAAATAGTTTACATATTCTAATTGTGAGAATCTTCAGGTTGACATATTTCCAGACAGATAATGCTGAAAGTAGTTTTTCACCAACCTTGGCTCATGGTAAGTATTACTCTCAAAGTTAATGTGTTTTAGTTTATCTAAAAGAATATTAGGATATTATTAGAAATATATATGTATCATGTAGGCCTTCTAACTAATGTTAGTATTTGTAGGAATAAAAATGTAGAATTGATGGAATCAGAGCCACTAAGAAATGTACATATATGAAAATATAATTTTTGGAAGAATTTTGATATTTAATGATCAATTAAAAACCCATCTCTGAAAATTAATACTAATGTGTTTTCTATAATAGAATACTCCCCAGTAAAGCTGCCTAAGATTTTAATTTCTGATCTGTCATTTTTGTTAAATAATATTGGACTCAAAAGACCAGCAAATGATGCTTAAATATATCAACGTTAGTTATATATTTAGTACTTTTTTTCTGTTTTTCTCAAATTAATTTTAAGTAGGAATATATTGTTATAAGCATGATGTCTGAACACAAATATTCTTGATAGAATCACAGAGCCAACACAACTTAATACTTGTGACTGGTTAAGTTACTTAACTTTCTGTGTCCTTTATTGTATATAATAAAATTATACAATAGCAATATTTATGGTATAATATTTTAATCTTGAAAAATAGGTATATGAAAGGAAGTACTTATAACAATGTTAAATTCATTTTAATTATATAGCATATATGAGTTTCTATCATATAATGTCAAGATTATTTATACCTCATTTATATTTGGCAGTCATACTTAGATTCTTTTCAGATATATTTTGTACATACTCTATTATAAATTTCAAGAATCACTAAATTAATTTTTTTTAAATGCCCAATCATTCATAAAAACAAATACCATGCTGAAATCATTTATACAAACATCTCCTGCACTTTCTCAACAGTTTACAAGAGTAGAACGCTTTGGGAATTAGGAATAACACAAATGTGTTTGACTTCATCCTTCTTGGGTTGACAGAATCTGAGGAGATGCTGTGGGTCCTCTTTATGCTATTTCTCCTGATATACCTGCTGACCATGCTGGGAAATGCTGGGGTGATACTAATAATTCACCTGGATATTCAATTTCACACACCCATGTATTTTTTAACTCAGTCCACTGTCATTCCTTGACCTCAGTTAGTGAACAGCATCACACTTAAAACCTTAGAGAACTTACTGACTTCCAACAAGAATTTTTCATTTGTCGGCTGCTTCACACAGATATATTTTTTTGTCTTCTTATGTGCTGTTGAATTTTTCCTTCTATGGTCAATGGCCTATGACTGCTATGTAGCTATCTGCAATCCTCTTCACTACGGGGTGATTATGTCCACCAGACTCTGCTACCTCCTTATGACTGGGTCCTACATGATTGGTTTTACTGAATCATTCATCAATGTTCTTTTCATGAACAGTTTGCATTTCTGCAAATCCAATATAATCTATCACTTTTTCTGTGCCTTAACTCCAATTTTAGCCTTGTCCTGCACTGAAACTCTTGACACTGACATCATGATAATCATTTTCTCTAGTTTTAATGTAATTGTGTCTCCTATTACAATCTCTACATCCTACATGTCTATTCTGTCTACTATCCTGAAAATTAATTCCACTTTAGGAAAGCGCAAAGCTTTCTCTACTTATGCCTCCCACCTCTTGGGCCTCTCCATCTATTTTAGCACTACAATTTTTACTTATTTAAAACCTAAGAAGTCCTACTCTTTTGGAAGAGATCAAGTGGCCTCTGTGTTTTATACAATGGTGATTCCCATGTGGAATCCACTCATTTATAGTCTTAGGAACAAAGAAGTGAAAAATGCTCTAATTAGAGTCATACAGAAGAGACAGGGCTCCAGGCAATTAAAATAACAATGATGCTGAACAATTAAATTTATCTCTTCTTTTTTCTTATTTGGGTATTTACTTGGTCATTCTAAATACACAAGCATCCATTAATTAGTGTGCATTTCTGTTAAGCCATGCTGTACATGACCACACATTATTCAGAATATTTCCAGGAATATGATTTTAGGAATCTACAAAATAATTACTGGCTATGAAATATGTGTTAAACTTGTAGTGTAAATATATGCAGTTTGGGGGCAATTAATGCACAAAAAAATATTTGTCCTATCTTTCAAATCATTTAATATCCCCATAAATATTTCAATGTCAGAGAATTTTATTATGGATTACACTTTCAGAAGTAATTCTACTAATTCTGTAGAAAAGATATATAGCACAATCATAAAGAATGTTGCTTTGGACCGGATGATCCAGGGTTTTGATTCAATATCTTCCCTTAGTGAGTCACTGGAACTTTATGTAAATTTTCCTCAACTGTACAAGAAATATATCAATACTAAATCCGAAGGGTTATTATATTGATTAAATCCGAGGTTCAACAGAAAGTATTTAATGCTGTATTAATAAATTTTGATCGCTTAAATTCTTGCAAAATTGTGAGTACACATTGTCTTTTGTTATGAAAAGCTTCATAGATACGTTACAAATACTCGTGGTTATTCTTACCCATAAACATACAGCTAAAAAGGCAAAGCAGCCTTTCAATATTTGGTCTCAGAGCATAGTATAATCTTGTGATAGAATATTATAGAAAAAAGTATATGTGAACATTGAAGAAAATTTTGAATGTAATTACATTATTAAAGAAAATAGAAATATCCTAATCATTTTTGAAAGTTTTGCTCATGGTCTTCTAGACCAATGTTACATATGTGTAGGAACATATTACATAAATATGCACAGTTTTTGTCATTTTCTTTTTCTCTCTTGCAACTTTTGATTTCCTCTCATCACTAGAAACTTTTGTAATTCCTCTATAATTTAAATTTGGAATATAAATGTTTACTTGTACATGGGGAAATCAAGATTCTCATCTGTCTTTGCTTTGAGACATGGAGTTTTGTAAATTCATGAGGTTAACTATCTGCATGCAATTATACTTCTTCTGTATCTACCTGCTAATGATTTGATTTGAAAATCCCACCATTCTGTGATGTGCCAAAAAAACTTCTGTGCTTCTCTGTTTAATTTGTTTTGATTTTTTTAAAAATCATTCCCTTTTTCCTATATGATTCTTTAAAAGGAAATGCATTCTTCAGTTAAATTATTGGCTGATATGTTTAAAAATTGTTAGTAGAGTAAAGCGCTACTTTACTTACTTAGAGTAAAGCTAAGAATTGATAATGAATCCAAATTTGGTGACTTCTCAAATATTTTAGTGAGGTAAGTTCTTAAAATTTCCTTTAAAAATTTCCTTTATGTAATCTGGAACTGCAGTTTTAATTTCTTGTGTTTTTCAATAATTTTTAAGAATGTATGTTTTCTTCCTTTTCCAAGTACTTGATTATTTTTATTTAAACTTCAGCAATGTTTGTTCAATATATTTTGTTGCATTCTAGTGATTTGTATTCTTTTAATTTATATTAAGATATTCTTTTTAGAATTATATTGATTCATTTTCTTAAATAAATTTTAAAAGATTAAAATAAAGTTTACTCCTTTAGGAGGAAAATGTTAGTGACTTTTCACTTAGTTCATCACTGTTTAATAATTTATTAAATTTTTTTAATGTTTTCCACATCCTAAATTTATATGAAAATTTTAACTTTTTAGGTATAATGTCCATATAAATTGCTGTATTATGACTTATTTTTGCTCTGAAATAAATATTGTCTAGAATTTATATTTATTGCAATTCCTTTCTTCTGTTTTCAATTAGAGATATCTTTGATAAATATTTATTTTTATACATTTTTGACTAATCTCTCATCTTGTATATGTATGGTGTCTTTTCTGTTTACTAATGCATTATTTGTTTTTAATTATAAATCTGAAGCAAAATGACAATCATTTTACTTCAGTTGATCGGTATGATAATTAAACATATTTTTATATATATTGCAAAATTTATACTTTAATAATTATTCAGAATTTCAAAAGATTTGTAGAAATCTCCCCTACTAGATTTAAAAAAATTTTTATTCTGCTAACATATATACAATCTAACATTTCTCCTTTTAATCACATATATTTCATTGTTCTTAATTATGTTCACAAAGTTTTGCTACCTTTACCACCAACAATTACTAAAATATTTCCTCTCTTCCAAAAAGGAACCCTGCACATTTTAAGTCTTAACTTCCCATTCCATACCCCTGCAACATCTCCTGATAATCTATATTCTGATCCTATGAGTTTGCTTATACTAATTATTTCAAATGATTGAGATCATACAATATTTGCCTTTTTCTGTCTGTCTTATTCCACTCAAAAGGATGTCTTCGAAGTTCATCCATGTTGCCAGATGTATCCAAAATTCATTCATTTTCATGACTGGATAGTGTCCCCATTGTTTGTAAATACCACATTTTATTTATCCATTCATCGGATGTTGGATCTTTGAGTTACTCCCTTTTTTTGGAATTGGTGAATAATGCTGCTGTAACAATCAGTGTAAAAATACAATCTGTTTGTGTCCCTGCGTTCAATTCTTTTGTATACGTATCTAGTAATGGGATTGCCAGGTCATATGGTAGTTCTATACTTTGCTTTCCGAGAAAATGCCAAAATGTATTCCACAGCAGCTACAGCATTTTAAATTGTGACCAGCAATAAATGAGTGTTTCTATCTTTCTCCATCCTCTCCAACACTTGTTATTTTCCATTTTTAAACAGCAGCCATTCTAAAGGGTGTGAAATGGAGTCATATTTTGGTTTTGATTTTCATTTCTCTGTAGGAAAATATTTTCACGTGTTTTCTTTCCAATTGCATATCTTTGGAGAGAAATCTATTCAAGACATTTGCCCATTTTCTAATTAGGTTGTTTGTTGTTAAGTTGAAGGACTTCTTTTTATAGTCTGAATATTAAGCCTAAATCAGGTATGTGTTCAAAATATTTTCTTACATTGTGTAGGTTTTTGTTATATTTTGTGATAAAGTCCTTCAAGGCAAAAATGTTTTTTAACATTTGTCTCATTTATCTAGTTTTCCTTTTGTTGCTTGTGCTTTGAGTGTAAATTCTAAGAAACCAATGCCTAACACAAGGTCCTGAAGATGCTTTCCTATGATTTCTTGCAGAAATTTGATACTTCTGGCTCTTATATTTAGATCTTTTATCCATTTTGAGTAGACTTTTGTATAAAGTGTGAGGTTAGAAACCCCCATTTTTTGCAAATGGAGTTCTAGGCTTCCAGCACCAATTGTTGAAGAGACAATTCTTTCCCAATTGTGTGGTCTTTTCCCCCTTCTCAAAAATCAGTTGGCCATAAATGTGAAGGTTGATTTCTAGGTGCTCAAATTGATTCCATTGGGCTATATTTCTGTCCTTGTGCCTGTTCCATGCTGTTTTGATGGCTGTGGCTGTGTAATAAGTTTTGAGATCGAGAAGTATGAGTCCTCCAATGTCTTCTTATTTGATATGACTTTAGTTCTGTTGGGCCCCTTATGCTCCATATAAATTTGATGATTGGATTTTCCATTTCTGCAATGATGATTTTTGGAATTTGGATTGGGAGTTTGTTGAATCTATTTGTTGCTTTGGGTATGACATATAAATAATTTTTATTCTTCCAATACATGAAAGTCCATTTATTAAAGTTATTTTTTAATTTCTTTTAGCAATTTTTTTGTAGTTTTCTGTGTATTTGCCCTTTACATCCTTGGTTAGATTTATTCCTACATATTTGATTCTTTTAGTTTCTATTGTAAAAGATTTTTTTTTCCCTTAATTTCTTCTTCTGATTGTTCATTGCTTGTGAATAGAAACTTGACTACTTTTTGGATATTGATCTTGTACCCCACAACTTTTTTGAGTTCATTTCATAGCCCTGAGAGCTTTCTTGTGGATTTTTCAGGCTTTTCTTTGTATAGGATCATACCAACTGCAAATAGGGATTTTACTTCTTCCTTTCCAATTTGGATGCCATTTATTTATTTTCTAGCCTAGTTATTCTTGCTGAAACTTCCACTAATATAATGAATAACAGTCATGACATCTGGCATCATTGTCTTATTCCTGAATTTAGATGGAATGCTTTCATTCTTTCACCATTAAATAGGATGTTAGTAGTGGGCTTTTCATACATACCTATATCATGCCGAGGAAGATTACGTCTGTTTCTAGTGTTCTAAAAGTTTTTACTAGAAAGGATGCTGTACTTTGTCAAATGCCTTTTTTTACAACACTTGTGATGATCATGTGATTTTTCCCCCCTCATTTTGTTAATGTGGTATATTACATTAATAGATTTCCTTAAGTTGAACCAACCTTGCATTCAGAGATAAATCCCACTTCATCATGTTGTATAATTATTTTAATATGCTGTTAGATTTGGTTTGCTAGTATTTTGTTGAGGATTTTTGCATTTGTAGTTATAAAAGATATTGGACCATAGTTTACTTGTGGTTTCTTTATCTGGCTTTGGAATAAGAGTGGCATTGGCCTCATAGAATGTACTTCAGAGTGTTCCCTCTTCTCCAGTTTTTTGGAAGATTTTGAGCAGAATTATAGTTAAATCTTCTTGGAATGTTTGGTAGATGTCCCCTGTGAAGCCATTTGGTCCTGTGTTTTTCATTGTTGGGAGGTTTGTGATTACTGATTCAATCTTTTTACTAGTAATTTGTTTGTCTAGATCTATTTCTTCTTGTGTCAATGTAGGAAATTTGTGTCTTTCTAAGGATTTATGCATTTTGTCTAGGTTACCTAATTTATTGGCATACAGTTGGTTATAAAATCCTCTTATAGTCACTTTTATTTCAGTCAGGTCACAAGTAACAAATCCCTTTTCATTTCTGTTTTCATTATTTGTATCCTCTCTCTTTTTCTTTGTCAATCTAGCTAAAAGTTTGCCAATTTTATCGATGTTTTCAAAGAACCAACTATTGTTTTGTTGATTCTCTGTACTCTTTTTATTTTTCTACTTTTTAAATCTCTGCTCTAATCTTTGTTATTTCCTTCCTTCTGCTCACTTTGTGTTTAATTTGCTCTTCACTAGTTCTTCTAATCTTGTGTTTAGATCTTTGAATTGAAGTCATTTTTCTTTTTTAATATAAACATTTAGACCTATAAATTTATCTCTCATCACTGCCTTCGTTGCATCCCATAAGTTTTGGGATGTTCTATTTTCACTTTCGTTTGCTTCAAGATAATTTCCCTTCTGATTTCTTCTTTAACCCATTGGTTGTTTAATAGTATGTTGTATAATTTCCACATATGTGTTCTTTTTCCATTTCTTCTTCTATTATTGATTTCTAGCTTCATTCTATTTTGGTCAGAGAATAAACAAATATGATATCAATATTCTGAATATATTTAGACTTGCTTTTTACCTAATATATGGTCTATCCTGAGAATTATCCTTGTGTACTTGAAAAGAATGTTTATTCTATTTTCTTTGGGTGCAGTGTTCTATGTATGTCTGTTAGGTATAGTTGGTTTAGTGTAACATTAAGTCCTTTAGTTCTTTATTGATCTTCTGACTAGATGTCCTATCCTTTATTGAGAGTGGTGTGTTAAAGTCTTCTACTATTAATATAGCATCATCAGTTTTCCCCTTCAAATTTGTCAGTGTTAGATTCATATAATTTGGGGCTCTGTGGTTAGGTGCATATACATAATTGTTACATATTTCTGTTGAATTATCCCCTTTGTCAACAACTAATGACCATCTTTGTCCCTTGCAACTGTTTTTTACTTAAAGTCTGTTTCATCCAATAGTAGTATATACAACCCATCTCTCTTTTCATTATTACTTGCATGATGTATTTTTCCATCCTTTCACCCTCAAACTATTTGTATCTTTAACTGTATGGTGCGTCTCTTGCATGTTTTTTGATACATTCTGCCACTATCTGCCTTCTGACTGGAGAGTTTAATCCTTTTCCATTTAAAGTCACTACTGATAATACAGGGCTTTCTCCTACTATTTTGATATTGAGTTTTTATAACTCATAGTTTTTTTGCTCCTCACTTCTGCTAAAGCTTACTTTTATATTTATTTGCTTTCCTTTGTTATATCATATTTAGTTACTTCTCATTTTTATCTGGATATATTTTTACCAGTTTCCCTTGTGGTTACCATGTGATAAAAATGTAACATACAAAATATGTAACAATTATAATTTTTCTGATACCAATTTTGTTTCAATATCATTCACATATACTTTTCCAATAAATCCTTCAACCCCTCTATTTTTTAAATAGTTACCTCTTATATCTTTGTACATTGTATTTCCAAAACCATAGATTTATCAATACATTTTATGTATATGCATGCTATCACCTGATGAGAGTAATAAGTCTAGGTACATACCAAACAATACAATAACATGATATTGGTATTTATAGTTACCAAATGGATCCCTATACAACAGGCCTTTATTTCTCTATGCTGATTTGAACCATTGCATAATGTCCTTTTCTTTCAATCTGAATAGCTCTCTATAGCTTTACTTACAGAAGAGGTTTAGTGGTGATGAAATCCCTCAGCTATCATTTATCTAATAATGTCTGAATTTCACCCTCATTTATGAAAGTGAGTCTCACCAAATGTAAAATTCTTAACTGGCAGTTGTTTTCTTTCAGCACTTTAAATATTTCTGAGAACTGCCTCCATGGTACCTCATGAGAAATTGGCACCTTTTATCTATTTGGGGTGCCCTTTTATGTAACACCTTGCTTTCCTCTTTCTGCTTTCCAAACACTTTCATTGTCCTTTGCATTCTATAGTGCAATCAATATATCATGGGTATTTGCTTCTCATTTTTATCCTGTTTGGTGTTCCCTGAACTTCTTGGATATGCATATTCACATTTTTTTTTGCTAGGTTTTGGAAGTTCTCTAATTATTTCTTTGACTATTCTACTGCCCCTTTCTTTCTTCTCCTTCTGTGTCTCCTATCCATGCTCTTGATAGTTTCTCATAGCTGTCTTAGGCTATTTTCATTTTAATAATTCTTTTTTTCTTTCTTTCCTCAGTCTGACTCATTTCAAGTGTCTTGTCTTTAATTCACTGATTCTTTCTTCTGCCAGATCCAATCTGCTCTTGAAACACTTCTGGGCATTTTTCATTTCAATTATTGTGGTCATAAACTTAAGTCATTCTGTTTGTTCCCTTTATTAAAATTTTATCTCTTCACTTAGACTCTAATATTATTCACTCATTGTTTTCCTGATATCTATTAGTTTTTCCTCTATACTTTCTTCCACCTTGTCCAGCATTTTTAAGATAATTTCTTTAAAGGTTTTGTTCAGTATGTCCACATTCTCATTTTCTTTATTGGTGATTTCTGTATTTCCATCTTCATTCTTTGGATGAGTTTTAATTTCTTTTTTTGTTTTATACTATTTTTTGCACACTATGCATTTTAATATTTTAAAATGTTAACTCTTGGATTTATTCCTTGGTTGTCTGTTTTTAGGTTTCGCAACTAGCTGGACATGAAACAGAGATGTACTTGAGCTTCAGTTCTCCTATCTGATTAGTCTGTCCAAGGCAAATGTAGTTGCAGGGTTTTCCCTGTCTTTCTAAAGCGCTTTCTTGTCTTGGGTATTTGCTTTTTAGTTGTTTTGGTGTTTCCCTCTTTACAGGAGTTTGGTTGTCCCCTCTGTTACTCAGGAGACAGATCTCCTTCTCCTGGGTATTTGAAGCTGGCAGGCCTTTTTCTAGGACTTTCTCCCTCTTTAGCTTTTGACATTACTCTCTTTGTCTCAAGCTGCTCTTGCCTGGGGTGAAAATTCTGAGATAAGAATCACCCTGGAGAGACCTTCTTATGTCAGTTTTTCCTAGCCAAAACTGGGCCAGGAACCACAAAAGGGGTGTAGACTGTCTCCAAATTTCCCTGGGAAGGGGACCAAAAAAGGCACCAAGAGCTTTTCCAATGGCTTCCTAAAACTGAGCTTTCCTGGCCTGTCCGGTCAATGCAGCCCTTCTTTAAACTGTCCCCCAAAACCTTGAGGAAGAATTACATCTTTAAATCTCAACTGCCTCCTTTCCTGTCTGTGAAGTGTTGAAACAATGATTGTTACTTCCTCTGTCCAGGGCTGGGGTAATACAATGACTGCCACTGAGTTTGTTGGGGGTTTGTTGAAATAATAGTTGCCCTCAGAGCCGGTTTCCCAGTGATCCTTATTTGCTAATCAAAAGACATAATCAGTGATCAATCGTATCCATCCTTTGAGGGTTTTTACATCCCTTTGTTTCACCTGAGAGTTAACCAGGGCCTGGATACCAAGGGGCCCTGCTGGATTCCAAGGATGAACTCCAGTAGCCAATGTACAGAAAGAAAATTTTACTGCCTTTAACCATAGTTTACCAACCTCTTCATCCAGCTCATCCCTGGATGATGCACAGTGTTCTTCTCACCTCTGGAGGTTCAAAATAGTTGTTTCAAACAGATCCTTCCTGTTTACTGCTTGTGTTGGTTGAAGGACTGATTCCTAAAGAGCCCTACCCTGTGATCTTCCCCAGGAATCCCAACTTCTGTTCTTATTTAATTTCTATAACTATGTCTATGGCAAATGCTTGATGTTGTCCCATAGCACTTGCATATTATTCCCCACATGCTTTTGGTTTTTTTTTCCCCACATCTTTTCTGTATGGTTAATTCTTATTGACTTATCTTCAAGGTCATTAAATCTTTCATCAACTGTATTGAGTGCTGATAATCCTGTTGATGGAATTCTTTGTTTCTTATGTGTCTTATATTATGTGTCTAATAGAGGTCATCTTTATGATGGAATATCTGATATATTTATAAAGGTTTATGTCTTCTCTACTATGTCTTTTAGTCTAGTAATAGTCAATATTTTTTAGCCAAAGACCACCAGAAAAACATGTCATTGAACAGTTTGGTTCATTTCTCATTGCAGAAAAGTAAACATGCAATGTGGAATTATGTGCTTTCTATGTAAGTTGGTTTTAGAAAGAACCGAGGCTTTAGGATAATATGATTTAGTCTTTGAGTAACTTGCTATTTGATTGGATGCTTTCAGAATACAAGAACAATTCTATAATTTGGTATCTCAATTACTTTTTTCTGTTAGGGAAAACTAATGTAAGAATAAAGCTATAGTTTGTAAAGTAATAGCAGTTCTTCATTTAGTAATAGAGGAAGAGGAAGATATTTTGGTTTTTGTAGGCTGCATAGTGAACTTGACTGAGAAATTTACAACCTATCTATTGTCTTTTTCAAGAGCACTTAGAAAAAAAACAGCAAGGAATATATTAAGAATGAATGCAAATCCTTTGATATTAGGGCTTTGCAACTGACAATGTAGACCACATTTGGCTTTAGCAATCCTTTGTAATTTATCTGTATTCTTCCTATGTGCTGGTATAGTGTTCACATCTTCTCCCCGCCTCTGTGAAGGTGAAACAGTAGATTTGTCCCAACTCCTTTTTGAGAGGCCTGTTTCTCCTTGGTATTCTGGTTTATTGGATGTTTACAATCACATCTTTCTCATGGTCTCATGGAAAATTTGATTTTGTAGATATTCTGGCTTTTTAAAACTGTTATGTTTGAGGTAATATTCTTTGCAGATTTCTACATTCTAAGTACTAGTGGAAGTTCTTTATATCCTTTTATATCTAATTCATTGTTATAGCTTCAAATATCTTCTTTCTGGATAATTCCACACTTTCCAATAAAATATTTATCTGACTTCCTGGTTCTGCATCTTGAAAATGTAATTAAACTTCAGGATCATTGTAGGTATAATTGATGTAATTAATTTTCTTATAAAGTCTTCTCTCCCTGTAACACCTCCTCCTCCTTCTCCCCCTATTGCTCATCCTCCTCTACCTCCTCCTTCTTTTCCTTCTTTTCTCCCTCTTCCACTTTTACTCCCCTTCCTCCTTCCTCTTCATTGTTATTGTGTTCTTTTTTCATCTTCTTCTTCTCTTCTTTTTTTCTATCTTTGCACTTTTCTTCTGTTGCTACTAATTGTACTTATCCTTCCTTTATTGCCTTTGGCTTCTTGATCAGTGTAATAGGGTTTTCTAGGGAAACATAACTAACAATATATAAAATTTATATTTATATATATATGTATATATGTAAATATTTTTTAATTATTATAGGAATTGGCTCACATGACTATGGGGGTTCTCAAGTCCAAATATCAAAGCCAGACACAAGTAGGAACACCAATGAAGATTTTTGATTGAATTCCCTGGGAGAATGTAGCCTGCTGTATTGGACATGGAAATTGTCCTTTCTGCCTACTGAAGTCATCACCTCTCATTTTAAGGCCTTCAAATAATTGGATGAGACTTCTCTCATTGTTGAAGGCAATCTACAATTTTGTTGTAGGTAAAATCAGCCAAATAGGCAATCAACTTACTGATTATTTAAATTCATGAAATTTTCAGATAGGGTTGTTGCAAATTTCCTTTGACTTTCATCACAGGGTATGGCAGTACTAAGAGATGCCCTAGGTGATCTCCTGTTTCCAGGCAAGCTCCTTTTTAACTATTGGCTGTAGTAGCTGTCCTATTTCCCCTTGATAGTCAGGCAATCACTCCAGTGAGTCCAGTAATTCCATTCTTTGCCTGTTGATTCAGAGGCATGGGGAACCCAAAATGACTGGGTAGTAGCCTTAACTTCAAGTTCAGTGGAATCATTGTTGTGTCTCCAGATGTATTCAGTCATCCTTTTGAAACTAAGACCTGTAGACAACCAGAGCTTAAGATTGAGGGACAGGAAGCAAACATTTTTCTATGGGATCACTAAGGATAATAGGGAGAGATGCCTTTCCTATTTCCACCACATGATTCCTGGACCCATATATCCTGGCTACGGAAAACACTGCAACATAGAAGACACTGATGTATAGAATATACAGTTTGCTGGAGAATATTGCTGTAGCCCTGCAAGAGAACCTGTTGGTGTTCTAACTGAGTCTTCAAAGACATTCCACTATTATATCAGCTGCTTCAAAGTGATAGCAAACATGGTAATGTGTTTAACTCCATAAGCCCATTCCCATATTTCATTTGCCATGAAGTAGGTACATTTCCAGCAGCAATGCTGTGTTGAATACCATGGCAGTGGATTTGACATCTTGTCAGTCCACAAATAGTAATTATTTTCAGAAACATTTCATGCAGAAAAGGCCAACTCATACTTGGAATGTATGTTTTTTTCGGTTAGAACAAAATATTGCCCTTTCTATGAAGGATGTTGGCCATGTAATCAACTTGTCACTAGTTAGCAGGCTGATTACTTTGGGGAATACTGTCATATTGGGTACTAATTCTCTACTCATGGCAGATTGGACTGTAGTCTTGTATACAATCAGAATCAATTCTTGAATTTATACAATTTTTAGGGTCCATGTTGTGTTAAAGCTAGATAATAATCATATACTCACAACAATAACTGGACAGCTAGTTTTATCTTTTATATTGAATGAATTATTGGCCAGATATTTTTAGGCATAAGTGAGTTCATCCTTGCTCTTAATATCCATTTCTTTCTTTTCCACAGAAAGATTGTTTTTGCTAATTTGAAAGTCATAAACTAGGGTACCACTTTAGTTGAAACCTTATTCTCACAATTAGAAACACTTAATAGCCTTAAAAATGATACTGGGATGCTGAAAATATTTAATTCTTTTAAAAGATGGTTATTTAGAAATACATTTTAAGTAGTTTTTCCTTTTATTCCATAATCTTGTCAGAAGAGCCTAGGATGGCTGGCAGCCAGTCTTCAGGAAGAAAGTGTCACCTTTACTATGCCTTGAGTTGGACATTCTCATGACCTCAAACTGTAAGCTAATAATTTCCCATTGTTTAAAGCCAATCCATTTCATGGTGTCTGATTTAAGCATCCGAGGAAATTAAAACAGATGTTGGTACCAGAATAGTGGGGTGTTGCTATTGCAAATACCAAAAACGTGGAAATGGTTTTGGAATTTATTAATGGATAGAGGCTGGAAAAATTATGAGGTGCTTGATAGAAAAGGCCTAGATTGCTTTGAAGAGACTAGTTGTAGAAATATGGATGCTAAATGGAACTTCAAATGAGACTTTAGACAGAAATGAGTATGTCATTTCAAAGGGGAAAGAAAGGTGATCCTTGTTTTCAAATGGAAAAGAACTTGGCAAATTTGAGTTCTGATGTCAGATGGAAGGCAGTAATTGAAATTGACCAGCTTGGATTTTTTAGCTGAGTGGGTTTCCAAGCTAAAGATAGAAAGTGCAGCCTGGTTACCCCTTGCAGCTTATAGTAAAATGTGAGAGGAAAAGGATAAGGTTAGAACTGAATTCTTGGGCACAAAGAAACCAAAAATTGATGGCTTGGAAAATTCTGAGCTTCCAGAAAGTGATTTCTCAAAGGATAGTGCTCCCTATGAGGATTAGGTGAACATGGATCCAGTCAGCCCATTCAATGCAAGTCAGGATTGGAAATGCAGTTATTCTGAAAGGATTCTGGAAAGTTCTTTTGTCTGAAGGTTTTGAACCCCTGTGCAGTATATGCATAATTGACAGGCTTTTTGTGAGATCTCTACAAAGAGAACTTCTGCCAGCCTGGACTAAAAGAAACAGAAAATGAAGAGATTGAAGGAAAACTCATTTCAAAGGCAGAACCATGGAAACTAATGTCTGGACCAAAGACATCTTCGCAGGCTAGAGAGAATGCCTGCTCATGTGTGTGGAAAGGCTGAGTATGTCCTAGCACTTGGACAGGGCAGGCCTTCTGACCTGTTGTTCAGGAAGAGTGTTAGCACTCCAGATTTCTCAGGTGCTTTGTGGAATGAGGAAAGTCTGGGTGCCAACCCCACACTTGATGAGGATGGGGTCCAAAGCCTGGCTATCATCCCAGTGCTTGATGAGGGTGGAGCCTTCACCACAGGATTTAGGGAGAGCATCACCTTCACTATGCTTTGATTTGGACATTCTCATGGCCTCAAACTGAAAGCTAGTAATTTCCAATTTATAAAAGCCAGCCCATTTCATGGTATTTCATAGGCAATCTAGGAAATTAAAAACTGCTATTCAAAGGATATTTTACAAAGTACTTTATGATTTTTCAAGGATTTTATTTTTTGGTTATATAAACTTTCATAGTTGTAATTAGATATATTGTTTGCCCTCATGCACTAGAATTATAAATACGTTTTTCTTTTGAAATTTATATTAAGATTTTCTCTGTAAAATTTTGTCTTGTTATTGTTCCTTAATGTTTTTGAGTATTTAAAATAATGTTCAAACTTATTTCAGGGGTATTCTGCTAATTCAAAACTATTTAATTTATTCAGATATTTAAAATGTACATTATATTTATGCTTTCTAAATTTATCTTTGACAATTGTTTCTTATATATCAATACCAAATAAAATCACTTTCGTATGATTTTTAAAATATGTATGTTTATACAATATTTATTTATTGGTATTTCTTTGTTTTTATTTGCAATTATTGTAAAAACAGTCTGATATAGGCAATATTACCCATATTTGTAATTCTGAGGTTTCACTATGTTTCACAGTCCAATGTTACATTTTTAAGTTTTCCTTCTAGCAATATATGACCTTAGCTTTTCCCTTTCAACCATTGTCATACCCATATCACAGCTCTGCTAGTGAAAAGCCCTATGATGTGTTTTGACCATTTCTATTAATTTCCAAAGATTTCTTTAAAAAACCTTTATCAATTTTGCACAGATTAATCCTCAGTTTTTCAATTGCTACCCTCATTCTATTTTCTGGTGACCTAAATTCTAATTATTAGCTCCATGAGTTTACACAGGATATTTGGTTAATAAAAAATCAACCACACAGTATTTGTCCTTTGGGTCTGGCTTACTTCACTCAACATAATGTCCTCCAAGTTCACCCATGTTGTCATATGCTTCATGACTTCATTTCTTCTTACACCTGCATAATATTTTATTATGTGTATACACCACAATTTGTTAATCCATTCATCAGTTCATGGACAGCTGGGTTGTTTCTATCTTTTGGCTATTGTGAATAACACCACTATGAACATCAGTGTACAGATGTCTGTTCGTGTCACTGCTCTCAATTCTTCTAGGTATATATATATCAATAGTATTGCTGAGTTATGTGACAAGTTTATATTCAACTTCCTTAGGAAATGCTAAAGCCATCCACAGTGGTTGTACCATTCTAATCCCAAAACAGTGAATAAACATTCCTATCTCTCTACTTACGCTCCAACATTTTGTTTTCTGACTTTTTAATAGTGGCTGGTCCAATGGGTGTGAAATGATATCTCATTGAAGTTTTGATTTACATTTGCCTAATTGCTAGTGATGTTGAATGTTTTTCCATGGATTTTTTTGGCATTATGTATTTCTTCTTTGGACTATTGAATATTCAAGTATTTTTCCATTTTTTAATAGGGAAGTTTGTTTTTGTTTTTTATTGTTGAGTTGCAGTATCTCTTTATATATCATGTCTTTTAAACCCTTATTGGATATGTGATTTCCAAATACTTTCTCCCATTGAGTCTGCTGCCTTTTCATCCTTTTAAAAAAGTTCTTTGAGGGCAAAACTGTTTAATTTTGAGGAGGTCCTATTTATGTATATTTTATTTTGTTGCTCATGCTTTGGGTGTAAGGTTGAAGAAACTACTGCTTCCACAAGATCTTGAAGATGTTTTCTTACATCTTTATGGTTGTACTTTTATATTTAGGTCCTTGATTCATTTTGAGTTATTTGTATGAGGTGTAAGATAGGGATCTTTTTCATTCTTTTGGAAACAGCTATCCAGTTCTCCCAGGACCATTTGTTGAATAGACTGTTCTGACCCAGCTGAGAGGGCTTGAAATCCTTGTCAAAATCACCTGACCACAGATGTGAAGGTCTATTTCTGAGTTCTCAGTTCAGTTCCAACGGTCAATTTGTCTGTCTTTATGCCAGTACCATGCTGTTTTGTTACCACGTTTGCTAAATAATATGCTTTAAAGTCATATTTGTTCTTTATTGTTAAGACATTTTTGCCTATTAGGGGTCCCTTGCTCTTCCAAATAAATTTGATAATTGGCTTTTCCTTCTCTTCAAAAAAAGCTGTTGGGATTTTTATTTGGATTGCTTTGAATCTGTAAATCATTTTAGGTAGAATTGACATCATAACAATATTTAGTCTTCCAGTTCATTAACACGGACTGTCCTTGCATTTATTTAAATCTTCTTTAGTTTCTTTTAGCAATGCTTTGTAGTTTTCTAATTACACGTCTTTTATGTCCTTGTTTATTCCTAAATATTTTATTCTTTTAGTTGCTATTATAAATGGATTTTTTCCTGATGCCCTCCTCAGTTTACTCATCAGTAGTGTATAGAAACATTATTGATTTTGGCATATTAATCTTGTATACTGCCACTTTGCTGAACACATCTATTAGTTCTAGTAGCTTTGTTGTGGATTTTTCAGGATTTTCTAGCTATAGGATCATATCATCAGTGATTAATGAAAATTTTACCTCTTCCTTTCCTATTTGGGTACCTTTTATTTCTTTATTTAGCCTTATCAGAAGTAAATATTTTAATTCTGTGCCTTTTAAATGTATTGCTCATCTTGTAAGTGCATTTGTCTTTTATTATATTCACAAGTTCTTTCTATCTTTCTGTCCTTTTTAAATTAACTATGCTTTCTTAGAACTACTTTTTGTCATAAACTTTATTTTTATATGTGGCTCATGCCCCACAATGTATCAAAATAGTTTTCCATTAGTCATTTATTTGTAGAGCATTTACAATTTAAAAAATCTAACTCTTGATTTATTTCCTTTCAACTTTCCATTTTAATGTTATTATTTCTTTTTCTTCCTATATGTTCCCCTAGTGTCTTTTTTTTTTTTTTCATTTTATTTTCAAAGAAGCTTTAGGTTACAGAAAAGTCACATAGAAAATATAAGAGACTCCCATATACCCTACCCCTTCCCCCTCTCTCATTTTTCCCTATTAAATAACATCTTACATGAGTATGGTACATTTGTTACAATTGATAAACAAATATTGGAGTATGCCACTACACATGTTCAATGGTTTACATTATGGTTTACATTCTGTATCATACACTTTTATAGGTTCTAATAAAATGCATAATGGCCTCTATCCCTCATTGCAAGATCTTGCAGAAAAATTCCAGTGTCCTAAAAATGCCCCATTATTTCTCTGAATACACCCAAGTTTATATATGTTATCTTAATCCTACTGCCTGGAAAATTTTTGAAGTATAGTTCTGCTGGTTATAAATTATTTCTATGCATATGTATGTATGTGTGTTTGTGTCTGTTAATTTTCCTGAAAAATATCTTCAATTTTAATATTTGAAAGATATTTCAGTGTGTATTGAATTCTTCAATGACAGTTATTATCATTTAATACATTAAAAATGCCTTCCCATTATGTTCTGGATTGGATAATATTTTTAGTAAATTTTTTTTTTACTTCAAAAAATAAAATAATGGACAAAAGGTAGTCCAACAAATCATGAAAGAATTACTCTAAAAAGTTCTGTCCAGGCACATTTATCTCATTTAACCCTAAATAGAAATTCAATTACTTTTCCAGTATTCAGAAAGATACATAAATGAGCACAGTTTGATTGTGACATGACAATGATCTCATTGTTAATGGAAAAAATGAAGAAAAGAATGCTTAATAATATTCATATCTTATAACACCAAACCCCATATTCTTTTTTTAAATCTTTAACAGTGATATAGTACCTTCTTTACATTTACTATTGAAATATTAAAATATTACTATTAACTACGGTGGGTAAATTACATTAACTGTATGTTCCCATGCATCACAGTATTCCTTTTTTTAACGAATCAATTTTATTGATACATATTAATAAAGCATGAGCTCATCCAAAGTGTACAATCACTGGTATTCAGTATAATCACATAGTTGTGTATTCATCACTTCAATCATTTTTAAAGCATTTTCATTATTCCAATAATAATAACAATAATCAAAAAAATCTCCTCACCTCTGTATTTCTCTATGCTTTCCTGCTGTACATAGCTGTTATTCTGTTTCTGTCTCTCTAGTTTATTTGTATTCATATTTTCTAAAAAGTTTTATACATGCAGTATCACCCATATTCGTATTTTACATAAGATTTCACTATGTTATACAATCTCAAATTACATTTTATAGTTTTCCGTCTAGTAATATACATGACCTTTGACTTACTCTTTCAACCACTTTCAAACCCATATAATAGCTCTGCTAGTAACAAACACTATAGCATATTAATATTTTATTTTATTTTATTAATTTTTAAAAAGATATTTAGATTATACAAATGTCACATAAAAAATATAGGGCATTCCCATATGCACCATTCCCCACACTTCCCAATTTTCCCACATTAACAAGTTCTTTGTGAGGTACATTCATTTCAATTGATGAACACATTTGGAACATTGCTACTAAGCGTGGATTAAAGTTTACATTGTAGTTTACACTCTCTCCTACCCAATTCTGTAGGTGATGGCAAGATTTATAATGGCCTGTATCTGGTAATGGAAAAAATCCTCTCCTAAGGTCTGAAGTAAATGTGGCTATCAAAAATATTGATATGGACATTGTCCTGAATGATATATCAATATTTTTGAAGGCCACTTTTACTTCAGACCTTAGGAGGGGATTTTTTCACTACATTCAAAATTTCAAACCTAACAGTACGTAAGAATTCAGAATAGAAGATTCTCCAACCCACACTTTCTTCTTCCAGACATTTGAAGAGGCTCTCAAGACTGTAGTCATGTTCAGAAAAACTTAATCACCTTAGATCATTAATACTTACAAGCAAATACATTAAAGAAATTCCAAAATGTGAGAAGGTAACAGAGTAGGTTGTTCTGGATATTTTCCTCAGTACACCAGGAATGCAGGGTTCCTCCTGTGGTGGAACTGCTTCTGGGCTTTGGACAGACTGAGAACCGACCCTGCCTCCTCCTGATAAAAACGAAGTGGAATGTCAAGATTCACAGTTGCATGCCCTGGGGATTTGAACCTGCCCTTCCTATTCCACCCACCCCCCAGTGCTGCACCACCAAACCCAGGAACACCACCACTCATCTGCCCCATCCCCCAACATGCAACCACACTCTATCCCTTTACCATAGATTATGTCCATATGGGTGATGGCTCAAAGCCTGCTCTTCTCTTACTCTCCTTTGTTAACCTATCTTTCAGATAATGGTTCTCAGAGACTGCTCACTTTCCACAGTTCAGATCAGTGAGGTCATATACTGCTCATCCTTCAGTGCCTGGCTTGCTTCACTCAACATAAGGTCTTCAAGATTCATCCACATTATTCCATGTGTTAGCACTTTGTTCCTTCTTACAGCTGAGTAATATTCCATTGTAAGTATGTACCACAGTTTGCTTATCCATTCGTCTTTGATGGGCACCGGGGCTGATTCCAATTTTTGGCAATGGTGAACTATGCCGCTATGAACATTGGTGTGCATATATCTGTTTGTGTTTTTGCTTTCAGTTCTTCTGGGTATATACCCAGAAGTGGAATTGCTGGATCATATGGAAGATCTATTGTTAGTTTTCTGAGGAACCGCCAAACTGTCCTCCACAGTGGCTGGACCATACCGCAGTCCCACCAGCAGTGGATGAGGGTTCCTATTCCTCCACATCCTCTCCAATATTTAGTGTCTCCTGTTTTTTTAATAGCTGCCATTCTGATGGGTGTAAGATGGTATCTCATTGTAGTTTTGATTTGCATTTCCCTGATAGCAATCGATGTTGTGCATGGAATCTCGGTGGAGCTGCAACTCCTACCCTACACCTCAATGGACTCATCCAAGTCACCTGGCGAGGAGACAACGATGGGCAATGGCCATCCCAGGGAATGGAGAGGGCCCGCATCTGCAGGCAGGATCATCTCACCCATCATATCCATGGGATATAAGCCCTCTCTCACTTGGAGGTGGAGTGGACATCACCATCCCAGTCCCCTCAGGATTGGGAGAAGAACTATGGACTAGAGTGGACTTGATGGTATTCTCTTGTTCACATATGGTGATTCTAGCAATGGAAGAAATTATAACAATGAGGTGGAGCCAGTGGCCACTAGACACTTTTGGGGCAGGGAGGGGATGAGCAGTTGAAATACAGGGGCTTCTTTGGGATTTGGAGGTTGTCCTGAGTACCTTTGTGGCAAAGGATGTAGGCCATTTTAAAACAGCACATACCACTCAGAACTGTGTGGGAAAGAGTGTGGTCTACGGTGTGAACTGTGGTCTATGGTTGGTGGCAAGGCCCCAGGATGTGTAAGTCCATTGAGGGTGGTGGGCCACACTTGTGGGAGATGTTTGTGTGGGATGTGGTGGGAGGTGTGGGAGGTGGGCAACATGGGAATCCCAGTGGGTTCCGTGTAATATTTTGGGTATCTAAGCACCTCTTAAAATATATTTATATATATATACATAAATAACATTTTTGTAAGCAAATGCACATATATGCATATACATTTATATATCATTTTGCAAATGTTGGTATGTATTGTGAAAATTTTGATTTTTACCCACAATAAAAATTAAAAAAAAACGAAGTGGCCTGGTGCAGGTTGAGCTAAGAAACAGGGATGATACCCTCATGAAGGACTGATGGGAAGGATTAAACAAAATAGTATATATTCAACTTCCAGCATAACACCTGACATATAGTCAACGTCTACTCAATAACTGCTGGCAATCAATACTCCAGTATTTTAAAGTAACGCAACCATCTGATATCGTAATTTTATGAGGCAATAAAGTATTCTCAGAAGGAAAAAATCTACTCCCAAGGACCTTGAAAAGCAAAGTACAACTCTCCAGATTAACTCTATGCAAAAAGTATAAAGGCTACAATGAAACCAACCCAATTGGTCCTTAACCCAAGGAGAGGATTAAACCGCTGTTGTCCAAGCCAAAGCCCCAGCGCACCTCCAGGCACCGAGAATCCTCCGCAGCCTCCCTGGCTCTGGCTGCTTCTCGGGTGCAGAGTAGGCTGCAGCCCTGGCGGCAGCGGCAGTAGCAGCAGCAGCAGGGCGCCCTCCGCGCCAAGCTGTTCCTCCAGGTCTGGGCTCAGCGTGAGGCGGTCTACGGAGACCTGGAGCTGCTCTGGGCTCAGCACCGCCGCGTGTCCGGCTGGTGCGCCTCCTTGGCCTCACAATATTCTTAACACCTTGTAGTAGAACAACATTCTTATATTTCTAATATTAAGTACAATCCTTATCTACCATCAAAATCACTATGTTATACAGACCCTAGATTGTCCTCTAGCTGTCTTTTAATTAACATTAATCTTTCTAGACTTTCCCTTTTAGACACAATCACAATCACATTTGTAAATCAGCAAATATGAGTATATATGTTATAATGTGCTACCATCAACTTCACCCACTACCACATATTTAAAATTGACCTTATTAAACATTCTACATACATTCATCATCAGTTCCCCCATCTCAACTTTCATTCTGTCTCCCACGAACCTATATTCATTAGTAAAACTCCATGAATTTAATCATTATATTTAGTTCATATCAGTGAGACCATATAATAGTCCTCCTTTTGTGTCTGGCTTATTTCACTCAACATAATGTCCTCAAGGTTCATGCATGTTGTCATGTGCTTCTCCAGTTCATTTTTTTTTTTTTATAGCTGAATAATATTCCATGATACGCATATAAAACATTTTATTTATCCATGCATTGGGTGACAGGCACTTAGGTAGTTTCCATCATTTAGCAATTGTGAATAACGCCACTATGAACATTACTGTGCAAATATCTGTTTAAGTCCTTGCTTTCTGTTCTCTGAATATATTCCAAGTGGTGAGATTGCTGGATCATATGGCAGTTCTATATTTAGCTTACTGAGGAACCACCAAATCATCTTCCACAGAGACTGCAACATTTTACACTCCCACCAACAAGGAAAAATTGTTCCTATTTTTCTATACCTTCTACAACATTTATAATATTCTGTTTAAAAAAGAAAAGAAAAAGTTCATTCTGTATGGCATGATATATTTCATTGAAGTTTTGATCTGCAGTTTCCTGATAACTAGTGATATTGAGCATCTTTTCATGTGCTTTTTGGTCATTTTTTCATTTCCTCTGAAAAATATTAATCAAATCTTTTGCTCATTTTTTAATTGGATTGCTTGTCTTTTTGTCATAGAGTTGTGTGATCTCTTTAAATAAAATGGAAATCAAACCCTTATCAGCTATGTATTTCTGAAGTTTGGAGTATGTTGTGCTTTTTGAATATTGATATCCATGTCTTAATAAGGGTTGGAAAATTTTTGGTCATTATTTCCACAATTATTTTTTCTACCCCTTTTCCATTCTCTTTTTCTTCTGGAACACCTATAACATGTATTTATGTGTGTTTCATGCTATCATTCAATTCCCTGATACCCTGTTCAACTTTTTTTCCATTCTTTTCTCCTTTTCTTCTGTCTTTTCAGGTTCAGATGCTCTGTCTTCCAATTCACAAATTCTTTCCTAAACCAAATCAATTCTGTACTTGTATGCCTCTAATTTATTTTTTTATAATTATTTTTATTAGAGAATTTATGAACTTACAAAACAATAATGAATAATGTATGGAATTCCCATACATCACCCCTCTACAACTTCTTACATTGTTGTGGAATATTTGTAACAGAGTATGAAAAAAACAAGATCAGATTATTACTACTAACTATGGTCCATAGCTTACACTTGGTATATTTTTCCATACACCCCCTAATACTAACACTATGTATTATTATTGTACATTTGTTATAGTTTATGAGAGAACACCCTCATATTTGTACTATTAACCACAGTCCATCTTCTACCACAGTGTTCACTGTGTTGTACAGTCCCATGCCTTGTACATTCTATCCAACGTGTATACTTGGTGGCTCTTGTTTTCATCACAGAGTTGTGCAGTCACAACACCAGTAAACCATTGAAAGTTTTCCTGAGTCCAAAAGGAAAAATCTTATACCCCCCGATTATTGACCCTTAGCATTGATATAGTAACTTCTTTGACATTGATGCAAGAATATTACAATATTGCTGTTAACTATAACCTCTAGTGTATTTTAATCTCATCCATTGTATCATTCATTCCCATAAGCACTGATAATTTTCTTTGTAGGTTTTTAAACTGTTCTTTATGCTCACATAGTGTTATATTAATATCCTTTATCTCTTTAGCCATATTTCCCTTCAACCCTTTAAATTAAGATTTGTGTGATCATCATTGATTAGCTGTCTTAAATCCTGTCTCTTATCTGGATTCTTGGTTTATTCCTTTGGCTGGGCCATATCTTCCTGTTTCTTAGAATGACTTGTTATTTTATTTTATATCTAGGCATCTGATTTTGTTGATAAGTTTACTCTGTTGATCAATTTCTCTCTATTTCCTAGTGGTTTTATTTCACAGCTCTTCTTTGGTTTTTGCTCCCGTTTTTTCTAGAACTTTAAGATTGCCCTGTTTAAGTTATCAAAAGGGGGACAGAGAGTCACCAATGGGGTATAGACCAGATCTACAGTGACTTGGAAAGAAATGGGAGCAACATGCTTTGTTTTCCTTCACTTTGCTGGCTGACCAGCAGATGGCACTCTTCAGAAAAACCTTTCCAGAGAGATGAATCCTTCAATTTCCACTGACTAGATCTTCTAAGCCAGTGATTCAAAACTGAGTTTTGCTGGCCAAACTCACTGAAAAGAAACCACACTCAGCCTTCAGCCACACCCTCCCTCTTCACAGAGAGAAATATGTCCTTTCCCCTCTGTTTGCTGCTCAGCCACAGGTTTTACCGGCTCTATTCACCACACGGGTGGGGGTTGGGCAGCATTCTCAGCCACCTGGCCAGCAACTCACAGTTTTTCTTTTGGCCTCTTGGCTGTTTTGTCCCCAGTCCCTTCTGGATGATGTGTGCAGCACACTCCTTGTCTGCAGGTGCCCAAAGCAGCTCCCTTGAAACACTTCTATGATTTCCCTGTTTTATAAGAGAGCTGTGCCCTGTTGAGTTACTCCAATGCCATTTTTCTGGAACTGTCCTGTATCATTCTTTTTTTATGACATGTCTGGTAAAATCTCAAGTTTTTCCTTCCTTATGTACTTCATATTTTCCTCTGATTGCCTTCATAATTTTCTACTTGTCTTTTGTTTTTAAGCAGTAAGACCAATGACTCTATGTGTTTTGATTGTTGGTTTATTTGCTATTTGTAGGCATTTTTATTGGGGTCTTCTAACATCTGTAGACCTGTAGATGGATACCATTCCTTATTTTTAGAAATGTTGGTCCATTATCTCCTCTAATATTTTTCTATTCTTATTGTACTACTCTATATGTCTATATAATATTTGACATTTTCCCACAGCTCTTGGATATTTTTCCAAACATTTTTTTTCCTTTAATGTCCTTTCTGTTTGGTTAATTCCTATTGTCTTATCATAAATTTCACTAGATCTCTCCTCAGATGTATTGTCTACTGATAATCTTGTTGATGGAATTTTTTGTTTCTTACATTGTATGTGAGTACTTTTCAAAAGTTCTATTTCTAACATTTCTTTGGATACTCCCTAATAGATTTCATCCCTACCATGAAATTTCTCATGTATCCACACCTGTTTATGTCTTCTCCATTAGATCATTTAACCTAGTAATTGTCAATGAACTTTAGCCAAAGACCACCATGGACATATGTGGCTGAACAATTTGGTTTTGTTTCTCATTGCAGAAAGGAAGTACACATGGTATGAGGAAATATGTGGTTTCTAAGTAAGAAAGTTTTAGGAAGAACCTGTTATAGGATTTAGGCTTTTGTTGGCTATCTAGGGAGAGGGTATATGTGCAAATTTGTTATTTGATTGGATGCTGTCAGAAAGCAGGAATGATTCTATGATTTGGTACCTCAATAAATTTTATCTGTTGTTAGGGAAGATTGAAGTAAGAATAAGGCTCTAGTTTGTACAGTAATAGCAGTTTCTCATTTAGTAAAAGAGGAAGAGGTGGATATTTGGTATTTTTTAGGGTGTACCATGACCTTGACTGTAGGAATTTCAGCTTGCCCCTGTCTTTTTAATGGACACTTAGACAAGATCTGCCAAGAATATATTCAGAATGAATGCATACTCCTCGATTTTAAGATTTACTGCTTTTCCCACTTAACACTCTATCTTATGATTGGCTTTAACAATTCTGTATACTTTATCTCTATTCTTTCTGTGTGTTTGTATGGTGTGCATATCTTCTCTGACCTTCTGCAAAAGATGAAAGAGCTCATTTGTTCCATCTCCTTTTTGAGGGTCTTGTTTCTCCTTGTATTCTGATTTATTGGATGTTTCCAATCTCATCCTTCATGTGGGCTCCTGGAAAGTTTAATTTTCTAGATAATCTCGTATTTTATATTTGTTAGTGTTGCAGTGGTTTGAAGTTGTATGTATCCCAGAAAAACATGTTCTCGACGTGAGTCCTTTCCTGTGGGTATATAGGTAATGTGGTAGAAATGAGGGGCAAGGGAATCTAAGCCTCTTCCTCACGTAACTTACTTGTGCCTTCAGGACCTGCTCAAGCCCTATCTCATACATACCACTTCCATTTTTTGGTGCAGTGCTGTTGTGATTGTGCAACCAATTTTATGGCTGTTGGGTTATACAACATTCATTTCATTATGGGCAACTGAAGTCTCATGGTAACTTGGTAACCCATTGTTAAGCATTTGGTACCTACTATTGCCCACTATCAAGCAAAAGCTGTTTCTCAACTTGTTGTTGTTGCTTTTAGAGAAATTTTGAGTATATTTAAACCACACTCTGCTGTTAAATGTGATTTTTCCATTTGAGACATATGAATTATCCTTGTATAAATGGGTAGAGATTGAGGTCCTGAAAATTTTCTATTGTATATGAATTTCACACTTGAAATAGTAAATTTCATTGAAAGAGAACATTTTCTCATTCTTAATATCACTCATAGTCTACAAAGCAAAATAAATAGGGCTTAAATAAATATACTTTCATTAATTTAGCCAAAGGCTTGATTATAAACTAAATAAAAATTACCTTACCATTTCAATATATTTTGGGTATATTCTACATCAATGTAACCCATTTCTGTGACTGAACAGTATGTAGGGAATAATGGAATAAAAATCTATGGTGTTGACTCAAACAAGGCAAAACTCATCTCCAGAGTATGGATCTCAGAGTTTGAGTACACAAGGTGTAAGAAAATCATGTATGGAAGGTCATTCACAAGGATTCAGGAAGAACAATTCACTTTATAATAAAAGCTGAAGACTTACTTTATCAAAGTGATGTTATATCAAGCCATCAAATCCTGAGGACATGGTCTCTACTTATAGATAGTGAAAATCATATTACACATAAACTAACAATATCAATATAAGTTTATCAATGAATATTTAATATGGACCAGTTTGAACATAGTAGCAGGCATATAGCTGATGCAATTTATCTACATTGGTAAAATGCTACAATGGAGAGCTGATGATGTTCTCTTTGGAAATATTCTAGTATATGTAAACAGTATTAACTAATAGACATTTAATTGTCTAGTTTCTCACTACAGAGATAAATACTAACCTCCACATTTTTTTTGAGTTTCACTCAATGCTAAAATGCACTTTAGTTATGAACCAATTTCTTTAAAACATTTCCTTCATTGCATCCACTGCCAAGAAATTGATCAATATTTTGAGGATGATAACTGAAGAATAGCAGGCATCAAAGTTGACAACACACTCAGAAAATAGTACATGGGGTTGTGGAGCTGGAATCCCTGATGAGAATACAGTCAATCCCAAATTTTCTGTAATAGTATAAAGACAGATTGCTATGAATTATAAAAATTATAAAAACAGGGAGACTTTCAGCTCTATGTTATATGTGAAGCCCTTTAGTACAAAAATACTTATTTCAGTCACAGTCTTCAATGGACTACTATATAGATCCAAACTAGACTACTATATAGGTCCAAACTATTGGCACTCATAATTCCCAGGATATATTTACAGGTGTTCCGGGCAATAGTCCATAAAAATACAGTCTGCAAAATGATATCATATTGCATTCTTGGAATGGCTTAATGATATTCTAGACAGTGATGACAGAAGAAATTATAATGAAGTTGGGCCCAACTGGATCAACTTCCTGCATAAATTAAAAGAATAAATGTTCATTCTCTCTGGGCTAAACAAGTTATGTAAAACTTGCAAAAAATGAAACAAAGTAAACCAAAACCCTTGCCAATTTGCATGTTTTATTTTCCAGGCAATTTAATGTTAAATTTCTACCACCTGCTTTCATAATATATCATATTAAAATTCAGAAAGATTAATGAATATCATGATGTTTACATCCTGAAATAAGGGAAAACACAACCAGAGAACTAATCTCAAATTTGCTTTAATATTCATGAAATGCTTTCGCTTAATAGTCATAATTATAAAGTGGGAATAATCACATTTCAATCACAAGATTTTGCTAAATATAAATGAGAATCAATGTGAAAATTATTAAATTTAAAATGTGTCCAGAGACTTCAATATAGATTAAGTTATAGTTACAGTTCAACTTGTCAAATAGAGCTTTCTCTTCACACCAATCTATATTGTGCTGTTTTCTGGCAATGATCTCATTCCAACAGTCCTTTGGCAGCAGTGATAAACAGAGCAGCAGGAGGCAGGCTCCAGGAGATGCACCTTATGTGCCACCGTCATAAACAGGGTTGCTGTGCAAGTGCTTGGAAGGGGTAGGACTGCCACTGCATTAAGCCCTGAGAAGACATTGATCTATAAATGACCCTTTAACCTTAAAATCTAATGGAGTTCACCCTTCTGGGTTTCAGGATTTCGGGGACCATGACTCCTGTTTTCCTTCTAATCTCCGCCTACTGGAATGTGAATGTTTATCCTTGCCTGAACATCAATTTTAAATTGGAAACTGAACATTTTTTCTCTAGGTTTCACAGGTCCACAGACAGAGAGGAGATAATGCCTCAGGACAGGCCATATCCATAGTATATTTTGATGAGACTTAGTACTTAGCACTGTTTCTGAAATGGCTGAAGTCTTTGGGGATCTTTTCATAGAATGAAAGCATTTTGCATGTAGAAAGCACATGTTTTTTGGGGGTCCAAAGAGTAAAGTGTGGTGGTTTGGAGCTCTATGTATCCCCAAATTAAAACACATTTTCTTAAACTTTATCTGTTCCTGAATTTGTGAACCCATTTTAAGTAGGACTTTTTATAACAAGTTAATTTTATTGATACATATTAATGAAGCATAAGCCATCCAAAGTGTACAAGCAATGGTATTGGGTGTAATCACATATTTGTGCATACATCACCTCAAACATTCTTAGAGCACTTTCAACAAAAAACAAAGAAAACTCATTACCTCTCATTCTCACTATGTTTTCCTTTGAGTCAGCTGCCTTTTCACCTTTTGACAAAGTCCTTTGAGTTGGAAATGTGTTTAATTTTGAGGAGGTCCCATTTATCAATTTTTTCTTTTGTTTCTTGTGCTTCGGAAGTAAGGTTTAAGAAACTACTCCCAACCGCAAGATCTTGAAGATGTTTTCCTACATTTTCTTCTGGGAGTTTTATGGTTGTCATTTTATATTTAGGTCCATTTTGCAATAGGGGTTTTGTTTCTTTCCTTTGGATATGGATATCCAGTTCTCCCAGAATCATTTGTTGAATAGATTGTTGAGGCACAGATGGACAGGCTTGGCAGCCTTGTCAAAAATCACTTGACTGTAGATGTGAGGGTTTATTTCTGAGTTCTTGATTCTGTTCCAATAATCAATGTGTCTGTCCTGATGTCAGTACCGTGCTGTTTTTACCACTGTAGCTAAGTGATATGCTTTAAAGTCTATAAGTGAGAGTAGTTGGACTTTTTCATGAGGTTACTTCAGATAGTGGGTCTTAATTATATTACTGGAGTTCTTTAAAAGTGAAAAGACATTCAGACAGATAAAGAAAAAGCCACAGCCACCAGAAGGAAGAAGCTGAAGGTCAAGGGAACCCTGAAGAAAAGGGAGAGGTCAAGAGAGGACACCATATACATTGCCACATGACATAAACTGCCAGGACCAATGATTACTATCACCCAGTCACAAAACGTCACAGTCTTAGGGGAGAAAACATCACTTTGATGATGCCTTGATTTGAACTTTTCCCAGTCTCAAAACCATAAGCTAATGAATTCCCATTGTTCAAGCTGACCCATTTCATGGTATTTGCTTGAGAAGCCAAGGAAATTAAATACATACATACATACTGTGGCAGTTTGATGTAATTATGAATTCCAAAAATATAATTGAATCATGCTTGTAAACTGATCTGTTAATCTGGGCATGATTAAGTTAGGATTAGGGTGTTGAGCCCCACCCCTTGGTGGGTGGGGAATTGAATATAAAAGGCAAGGCAAAGGAACGTTGAAGCAGTCTTTTGAGAAGCAGCTTTGATGTGGGAAAGAAGAGAAGAGAAGCAAGCTGTTCGCCTGATCATCTACAGCTGACCTTGTGGAGGAAACAGGAGCTAAGCCCGGAAAGAAACGCAGCCCTGGGAAGAGAGGAACCCCAGAAGCCTGAACCCTGGCAAACCCCGACAACTGTCTTGCTCTAACACGTAGCATTGGACTGTGGTGAGAGAAGAAACTTAATGCTTTATGGCCTGGTATCTGTGGACTTCTACCTCAAATAAATACCCTTTATAAAGACCAACCCATTTTTGGTATTTCACATTAGCACCCCTTTGGCTGACTAATACACATACATACATACATACATATGTATACACACATACAACCTAAAATTTTCCATTTTAATCACATTCAAATATACAAATCAGTGGTATTAATTATATTCATAATCTTGTGCTTCCATCAGCACCATCCACTACCAAAACTTTTCCATCATCCCAAACAGAAATCTGTACCAATTAAGCATTAATTCCCCAACTCTACCCCAAACCTGACTGCTGGTTACTTCTATTTTTTTTTTCACTCTTTTCATTGGCATATTCTAATTATTCCATTTCAGAGAGATCATGCAATATGTGTCACTTTGGATTTGTTAATTTCACATAACATGATGACTTCAAGGTTCATCCTTGCTGTAGCATGTAACAAAACTTTATTTTTTTACAGGTGAATAATATTTCATTGCATGTATACATCACTTGGTTTATCCACTAATTTGACGATGGGCACTTGGGCTGCTTCCATATTTTGACAATTGTGTATAAATATCAGTTTGAGTCCTTACTTTCATTTTTTTAGGTTATATTAGTAGCAGTGAAATTGCTGGTTCACATGGTCATTCTGTACTTAACTTTCTGTGGAATCACCAAACTGATTTCTACAACAGCTTCACCAACCCCATTTTACATTCCTACCAACAACAAACAAGTGTTCCCATATTCCACATTATCTCCAACAGTTTTTATTTTCTGCTTTGTATTAGTAGACATTCTTTTTTTTTTCCTTTTTTTTTTTTCTTTTCTTAAAGATAGTTAGATTACAGAAATGATACACAGAAAATATAGGGATTCCCATATGCCCCACCTCCCACACTTCCCACAACTTCCCACATAAACATCCTTCACTAGTTTGGCACTTTAATTGTAATTAATAAACACATCCTGGGGCTTTGCCATTAAGCATGGACCACACAGTTCTGCATGTTATATGATGATATAAAATGGCCTACATCTGTCATTGCAATGTCACTCAGGACAATTTCAAATCCCAATTTTTGTGATTCAACCAATGGAAGAAATTACAGCACTGATGTGAAGTAGACATTCTAGTAAGTCTGAAATTGTATCTCTTTGTAGTTTTGATTTGCATTTTCATAATGGCTAACAAGTTTGTACATATTTCCAGGAGCTTATGGGGGCTGTTTACATATATTTTATAAAGAAATATGTATATTCAAGTCTTTTTTCCCCATTTTTAGTTGAATTTTTGTTTTTTGATTGAGTTGTAGTATTTCTTTCAATATTTGGATAATAAAATCCAATCTGATATGTGATTTTCATATATTTTATCTTGTTCTGTAGCTTTTTGTTTTTACTTTCATGAAAAAGTTCTTTGATACACAGAAGTTATGAAGTTTGATGAAGTCCCATTTTTCTATTTTTTCTTTTATTGCTTATACTTTGGTATAAAGTCTAAGAAACCATTGCCTAGCACAAGATATTGAATAGATTTCCTTTGTTTCCTTGTAGAAGTTTGTCTTAGTTTCTTGGCTGTTAAAACAAATAGCATTAAACAATCAGAATTTATTAGCTGAGAATTTGAGGCTGTGAGAAGCCTCAAATTGGATTAAACAATCAGAATTTATTAGCCGAGAATTTGAGGCTGTGAGAAGTTCACAAATTATTCATCAGGATGGTGATTCTTTCTCCCCCCATACTGTGACATTCTTGGGTTGGCTTAATCCTTTTTTTGGCTTTTACATTTTTTGGCTTTTATGTCACATGGCAATGCACAGAGTTAGGTCTTCTCCTTTCTCCTTCAGATTTCATTGACTTCCAGCTTCATCTGTCACTTTCTTTCTCTGAGTTTTATACTACTTAATAAGAACTCCAGGAATCAAACTAAAACACAAATTGATTCAGATGACTAAAATTTAACTAAAAATAAATTCTACAATAGGTCTTATTTTAAATGAGTCCACTGCAACAGAAATTCACTAAGATAAAAAACATTTTTTGGATACATAATTCAATCGTCAGCAGAGTTATATAGCATTGGTTTTTATATATTTATATTTGAATTTTAGGTTGATTTTTGCATATGGAGAGAAGTAGGGGTCCACAGTTATTCTTTCGAATGTAGATATCAAGATTTGCCCAAACCATTTGTTGAATACACTATTCCTTTGCCATTGAGTAGATTTGGAAACCTTTTCAAAAATCAAGTAGCCATAAATATGAGGATTTATCTGAACTTCCAATTCATTCCATTGGTCTATATGTCTGCCCCTGGACCATATCATGATAGTTTGTAATAAGTTTTAAATTTGTAATAAGTTTTAAATTTGGGAATTGTTAGTCCTTAAACATCCTTCTTCATTTTCAAGATAGCTTGGCTATTTGTGGCTCCTCTATAAAGTCCATATAAGTTTGATGATGGTTTTTCCCATTTCTATGAAAAAAGCTGTTGGAATTTTGATTGGGATCTCAATGAATCTGTAAATGGCTTTGGGTAGAATTGATATATTAACAATATTTAATCTTCAAATATATTCACACAGAATATCCCTCCATTTATTTGAGTATTTTAAAATTACTATAAGCAATGTTTTGTATTTTTCTGTGTATATGTCCTTTATACCTTTGGTTATATTTAATGCTAGTTATTTGAATAATTTTTGTTGTTAATTCTATATGCCAGAATTTATTTCCTTAATTTCCTCTTCATAATGTTCATTACTAATTGATAGAAACCACTGATTTTGCTTTTTGATATTATACCCTGACATACTCCTAACAGTTCATTTTCTCTGGTACCTTTGTTGTAGACTTTTCAAAAATTTGTACATAGAGGATCATGTTATATGAAAATAGAGAGTGTTTTACTTACTATTTTCCAAATTGGATGGTTTCCCCCCCCTTTTCTTGACTATTTATTCTGGTTACAATCTCCACTACAATGTTGAATAACATTGGTGACAGTAGACATCCTTGCCTTGTCTGAGATTTTAGAGGGAAAACTTTCAGTGTTTCCACACTGAATGTTATGTTAGCCCTTGTTTTTTTAAAAATGACTTTTCACTTTAAGCTAACTTACTAATATTATTATTTTTTATGCCTCTTCAATTCACAGCCTAGTGTCCTTTCCTTTCAGTCTGTAAAACTCTCTGTAGCATTGCTTATAGAGCAGGTCTAGTAGAGACAAACTCCCTAAAGTTTTTCTGACCCTGTCTTAATCTCTACCTCATTTTAAAAACAGTATTGCTGTATTTAAACCCTTGATTGGCAATTCCTTTCTGTCAGTACATAAAATATATTGTCCCACTGACTTCTTCCCTCAATGATTTCTGATGAGAAATTTGAACTTAATTTTAAATAACATGTTGCCTTTTACTTCCCTGTTTCAGAAATCTCTTTTTGTCTTTGGTAGGTGAAAATTTGTCTACAATGTATATGGGCATGGTTCTCTTTAAGTTTATCCTGTGTTGGTGTCGTGGGTTTCTTGAATGTGTACTTTCATATCTTCATTATATTTGGGATGTTTTCTGTCGTTATGTCTTTGAAGATTCCTTCAGATTGAATCATTTCAATCATTTTATCTTTTAGTTCACTTTAGTTCTTCTAGGGAATTTCTTGTTTCTTATTATACTTTTCAACCCAGTATTTTTGGTTAGTTTCATTAAAAAATTTCTGTCTCGTTATTGAGATTTTCATATTGTTCATTCATTGTTTTATGATATCGTTTAATTCTTCCTTTATTCCTTTCTCTCCTTGAGCATTTGAGTATTTTTTAAAATGTCTTTGACCAGAATGTCCAAAGTCTGGTTTTCTTCATTAGTGATTTCTGGACTTTTATCCTGTTCCTTTGGATGGGCCATTATTTCTATTTCTTTGATTTTCTTGTGAACATTTATCATATAATGTACATTTTAATATTTCAAGGTTTTAACATTGGGATTAAGTCCCTGAGTTGTCAGTTTCATAAGCTTATATCCAGCTACTGGTATAACAGATATCTCCTTGAGTGACACTAACGCGCAGAAGTGTACAAATCACTACAAAACACACCTTTCACTGTCTTCAAAAATTGGCTGTTTGTTTGATGCTTTCCTTTGGTGTTTAGCCCTTCTATCATGAATATCAATCTGAGGCAAAACTTTGGGATCCTCTCCTTTTCTGTATCTGTGTTTTGTTCTGGATTGGTGCTTATGCTCTTGGATATTCCTTTGTTGGTTAGCAGATGAATGCCCCGCAACTTCCAGAGTCCTCTATTTTGTGTCTTAAAGCCAGGTATCATTTGTATTATACAACCTTTTTGATTGTTTCTTTTTTTTTTTTTTTTTTTTTTTAGGTTTTTTTTTTTATTTTCTTTTGATTGTTTCTTACATTGCTTCAGCTATTGAAGAACTGCTTCAGCCTGAAATGCAAAGTATTGGGGAACAATTTAGAGAGATGTGTTTTGGATCAGTCTTTCAGACTGCCTCTGGTTGGATGGGAGCCAACATGCATGCACCCCAGATCCACCTAGTGGTTTTTCTGCTTCTTCCAGAACAGAGCCAGGTACACACAATGAGGGTACAAGCCTGCTCCTAATAGTACCTGAGAAGAGATCAGGTAGAAGCCAGCTTCTCCTACGGTTTCAAGTTGCATTTTCTTTATTAAATACTTTCCCAGTTATTGCTATCGTTTCACTGTTTCCTGGAGTTTTGAGGAAGATAGCACTACAAGGTTTTGTTAGTTTTTCAAAGATCCTGTTGGCAAATTACATGTCAAGGTTTGCAACGTTATGAACGATTTTTATTTTCTCTTTGAATTTTGTTGTAGTCTAATTTTTGCATAATGAACAATATTTACTCCCTTGAAATGTTACAATTTTAAGTCCAAAAATTTCAGTTTGAAAAATTTGCTATTCCATCACTGGCAGATAGCAATATGGCCTTTTAGCCCTAGAGTAATTAAGTATTTACCTAAAAATACCTTTTTTAAAAACCCAGTAAAATATTACAGCACTACAAAAGAATACCAAAATATCATGGTCAAAATTATGTGGTTTCTATGAGTGAAGATACTCTCTTAACGTGAATACATTAGTCCTTGGAAACATGCCAAGCAGTCTGCTTTGGAAATTGGTCCCAGAGATCACTGAATGCTGTGATATTAGCAATCCTGTTGCAAATATAAGATGTGTTTTGGCATCGACAGGGGGAAAGGCAAGGGATACTCTGTTCTCCTTGCGTTCACAGAAGATTCTTGGTATATTTGTGAGAAATAATTTCAGGGGAACTTTACATTTGACAGGGATCTTAAAAAATATTTGGGTTTATTTATTTTAGCTCAGAATTAAACCAAAATGCACATACAAGAATTTAAAAATATCTTTTCTCAAAGGAAACAAAGATATCATAGAAATTTTTGGTTCCTTATATGGTTTATATATTGTATTTGTGGGAAAAAGTTGAAATTGACACATTTTTAGACAGATAATGCTGGAAGAAGGTTTCCATCTTTAGCATATGGTAAGTATTATTCACAAATTTAGGTTTAAGTTATGACCAAACAAAATACTGATATTATTAGAAGAATATCAATATCCATATACATATCATTTAGGTCTTACCTAAGTAGATTCAAGGATTTCTTTCCTTGGCATTATACAATTTGTGGAATCAGAATGTACCAGAAATGAACAAATATTCAAAATGCAATTTTTGGAAGAAATTTGATTTTAAGTCAACAGTTTAAAAATATCATATCTTCTGAAAATTAATATGAAAACATAATTGAGCATATTAATACATCATATGTAGCCTAGGGATTAATTTCTTATCTGTCTTTAGTATTAAACAATATTGGATACAAAGAACAGTAAGTGATACATTAATACTATCATTATTTACTATATATCTAGCACTTTTATTTTTCTGAAGTTAATTGAACAGAGCAATATATTGTGATTTGCATGCTCTCTGGACTTAATTTTTATAGAATCAAAGAGCCACACCTTAATGGCTATGACTCTGGATAAGTTATTTAAATCTCTGTGTCCTTTTTCTCAACTAAAAAATGGGTATATAGAAATACCTATGAAATAGTTTCATCTGGATAAATGTGTTAATAAAGAGAGGCATTTGTGACAGTCCAGGTTCATTCTAATTGTCTAATATATATAAGTCTCTATTATATAGTTTCCAAATTGATGTTTTATACCTAATTTATATTTGTGAGTCAAAGTAAGATTTATTTCAGTCATATTTTGCAAACTTCTCTTTATTGTACATTTAGAGGAGTATTAAATTAACTTTTAAAAATGCAGGGTCATTCATATAAACAAAAAATTATTAGAAGTCATTCATGCCAAGTACTACCTTTATTTCTCGACAGTTTACAACACTTAAACAGTATGGGAAGTAAGAATTACACAAACATGCCTGACTTCATCCTTATGGGACTGACAGAATCTGAAGAGATCCAGTGGCTCCTCTTTGTGCTATTTCTTCTGATATACTTGATTACTGTGCTGGGGAATGCAGGGATGATACTGATAATTCACCTGGATCTCCAGCTTCACACCCCCATGTACTTTTTCCTCAGCCACCTGTCATTCCTTGACCTCTGTTACTCAACAGTCATCATACCTAAAACCTTAGAGAACTTGCTGATTTCTACCAAGCATATTTCATTCACTGGATGCTTCACCCAGTTGTATTTTTTTGTCTTTTGTTGTGCCACTGAGTGTTTCCTCCTTTCTTCAATGGCCTATGACCGCTATGTAGCTATTTGCAATCCTCTTCACTACCAGGTTGTTATGTCCAAAAGGCTTTGCTGCACCCTCATCTCTGGGTCCTACACAATAGGATTTACTGACTCATTGGTCAATGTGCTTTTCATGAACAGTTTGCAGTTCTGCAAGTCCAATGTAATTCATCATTTTTTCTGTGACACAGCCCCAATCTTAGCTCTGTCTTGCACTGACACTAGTGACATTGAAATCATGATATTCATTCTCGCTGGCTCCACCATTATACTCTCTCTTACCACAATCTCTGTGTCATATTGGTCCATTCTGTCTACTATCCTGAAATTTAAATCCTCTTCAGGAAAGCGCAAAGCCTTCTCTACTTGTGCCTCCCACCTCCTGGGAGTCACCATCTTTTATGGCACTACTATTTTTACTTATTTAAAACCAAAGAAGTCCTACTCCTTAGGAAAGGATCAAGTGGTCTCTGTGTTTTATACTATGGTGGTTCCTATGCTGAATCCTCTCATTTATAGTCTTAGGAACAAGCAAGTTAAAAATGCTCTCATTAGAGTCATGCAGAACAGAAAAGTTTCCAGGCAATTGAAATGACAGTGATGCTGAACATTAAAGGTCACCTTTTCTTTCTTTCCTACTGGTGGTTTAAATGGACTCTCTCTGAAAATAATAGCATCGTTTAATTAATTTGCATTTCTGTGGAGATATTCTCTCTTTCCCCAGCATTATCTGGAATATTTCCAAGTATATGTTTTTAGAAATCTGCATAATAACTGGAATCCATGAAATATTTGTCATACCTGTGTTTTAAATATTTGTTTTTTGAGGGCAGTAGATATGAAAAAGGTGGTGTCATCTTTCAACCTCTATCAAAGAAATCCCCACCCATGTACCAATTTCAGATAATTTTAATTTAGAGAAAACATTCAGAAACATGAAATATAGCACAGTGGTAAGGCATATGTGATTTGGATTGGGCATTCCAGATTTTAGGTTCTAGATTTGCTAGTTTTTTAGCAGACTTTCTCTTTGTAAGTGACTAAAAGGTTTCTCGGTTTCTTTAACTGTATAAGAAACAAAATAATTTTAGGAGCATAAGGCTATTGTGAAAATAAATTTAATGCAATACTGATAAATCATAGCCATTATCACAAAAATTACATTTTTTCAAAATTTTGAATAAAGAATGCATTTTGTTTTGAATACATTCACTCGTGTTTCATAAATCCTTTTGTTAAATCTTACTGATAAACAAGCAGCTAAACAGGGAAAACAGCATTTCAAACATTTGGTATTAGATCAAAGTAATATATTGTGATAAAATTTATTTGTAGAAAAAAACATGTGAACATTGAAGAAAATTTTGAAAATATTTTAAAATATTAAAAATATAAAAATATCTTAACCATTTTTATAGTGTTCTCATGCTCTTCTAGACTAATACTTAGATAAGAGTATGTTTATATTACATACATCTTCCAAATTTCTCATTTTTGCAGTTTTCATTTAACAATTATCAGTATAATGCTTGATAATTACTTAGTCATCTAAAATTGTTTGATAAATGGTTTCTTGGTACATGGGTGAGATCAACATCATCTTGCAAAGTTTTACTTTGTGAAGTTTTATAAATCCATCATGTTAAAAATATGCATGCAGTACTATCTGTTATGTTTCTAACTGCTAACCATTTGAAAACCCTCCCATTCTGTGATGTGTGAACCAGTTTAAGTAATTATTATTTCTCTGTTTATATTCAGTATGATTTAAAACTATCAGTGCTTGTCTGCTGATTTCTACAAGTTTGTAATGCTATGCTACTTTAAAAAGTGAATTCTCAAATTAAAGGTTTGGCTCATTTGTTTTAAAAATTTTAATAGGGAAAATTTGTAAAGCTAAGATATTCTTAATTAATCCAATTTTTTTACATCTTATAAATTTTCATCAGGTAAATTGATAAAATTTCCTTTAAAAAATTCCTCTATAAAACCTGGGATTAAAGGTTTAATTTTCTTTACTATTCTAAATTTATATAAGAAAATATTTTCCCTGTTTTCCAAGTATTTGATTGTAATAAAGTTCCACTTCTGTTTTAGGTCTGATAATGTTTAACTATTTTTCATTGGTTCATCATTGTGAATTAAATCATTCACACAATTAAGACTACATTATTTTCCTTTACATTCTTAATTTATGTGAAAATTTTGATTTAGGATATTAATGCCATGTAAATGATTTCATTATGATTTAATTTTTTTTGAAATCCATATTGTCTAGAATCTATATTTATTTCAATTACTCTTTGAATTGTTTGCAATGACATGTCTTTATTTTTTTTTCTATTCCACTCTTATTTTAGTTATCATTATTTAAAGAGCTCAACATTTAAAATACATATAATATTGACATATCCCCATAAACGAAATGCTTCGGACCAAGTCTTACATAAAATATGAAATGCATTGATATGGGGATAAAAGAGGGACAATGCAATAGTCTAGTGTTTTCATATTATCCAAAATTTACATTATATTTATTTAAAAACATCAGAAATGATTTCCAAAATATATTATAATATGATAGGGTAGTTTGTATTTAATTAAAACTTAAGCATCTTGGGACTTTTTTATTTTATTTTTTTATTTTATTTATTTTTTTATTTTCTGAAAATTAAAGCACCATTGCCATCGCCAAGAAACAGCATATATTTTCTGAACCATAAAAATGTACATAAATGAAAGCAAAGCTGGCTCTGTTCATAAAAATGACCATAAAATGTAAAGAGTCATAAATATAATGAAATTGATAATGCATGTGGAAGATGACAGATTAGTAAAAGAACATATTATTAAAAGAAAATGCTTATTAAAGGCATCTCTAGTTGCAAACAGAAAAAGGAATTGCAATAAATATAGATTCTAAATCACACAGAGGTCAGAACGCAAATAAATTATATTACAATATTTTATATGATATTATTTATAACTTAATATTAGCATAAAATTCAGGAAGTCAAGGAAAATAAAGCATATTTTAATTATTTGAATTAAAGACCAGCAATAATCTGGTGAAAAGTTGTTAAACATTTTAACCATAAAACAGATGTTGAACATTAGTTTAATCATTGAAAATTCATTTAGGAAAATATCCAAATACAATCACCCAAAAATATCTTAGTATTAATTAAAAGAATAAAATCACATGAATGTGAAAAATATATCTAATAAATATTGTAAAAGTTTAAATTAACAAATCAAATACTTGTAAAATGAATAAAACATTCTTTCTTCAACATACACTAATTAGCAAAGTAAAACTGCAGTTCCAGGTTTATAGATGAAATTTTTAATGGAAATTTTAGCAAACTATCTCACTAAAATTTAATGAATGTCACAATATTTGGAAGCATTATCCATTCTTACCTTTACAACTTTCCTCTATTAAAGTTTTTAAGACAAATTATACAAGAATTTGAATAATTTATTGCATTTTAAATAGTATAAAAACCATAAAATGATGAGAAAGGAAATAATTTTTAAATCACATTGAAATTAAACACATACTAACTACTGACATTTCTTAACACACCCAGAATGAAAAAGTTTTCAAATGGGTATCAGGTACACAAAAGGAAATATAACTGCATGAAGATAGTTAAGCTCCTGAATTTACACATTTCAGGTCTTTTTTTGTTGTTTATTTATTTATTTTATACTTTAAAAGATGCTTAGATTACATAAATGTTACACAAAAATTAGAGGGAATTCCATGTTCCCCACCCCCCAAACCTCCCATAACCTACCACACAAACATCTTTCATTGGTGTGGCACATCACCTTCAATGGATATACACATCCTGGGGCTTTGCCACTAGCATGAACCATAGTTCACATTGTAGACCACACTCTCTCCCACACAGTTCTGCATGTTATATGCTGATGTAAAATGGCCTATATCTGTCATTGTAATGTCACTCAGGATAATTCCCTAGTCCCAAAAAAGGCCCTGTATTAAAACTGCATTTCCCTCTACCTGCCCCAAAAGTGTCCTGTGGCCACTGGCTCCACATCAATGGTGTAATTTCTTCCATTGCTTGAATCACAATATGTCTACAACAGAATACAGTTAAGCCCACTCTAGTCCATAGCTCTTCCCCTAATCCTGAGAAGTCTGGGATGGTGAAGTCCACTCCACCTCCAAGTGAGATGAGGCTTATATCCCATGGATAAGATGGATGGGATTATCTTGCCTGCAGCTGCAGACTCTCTCCATTCCCTGGGATGGCCGTTGTCCATCATCATCTCCTCGCCAGGTGACGTGGGTGAGTCCATTGAGCTGTAGAGTAGGAGTTGCAGCTCCACTGAGATTCCAGGCACAGCTGGCACATGGGCAGGCCAAAGCCTCCAGTCTCTGGAAGTACACCTTCAAACTCCAGCACCAAATATAGGTTTTGATAGAAGGGACTGAAGGACCATGTGCAGCGAGGATTTATTTGAGTCCAACTCTGTCACTCTCAGGAGCACAGATTCAAAAGTAGAGCCCACTGATAAGGCCTCAATTTCTGGGGCTATCCCCCCTTATATATGTCTCCAGAGCCCTCAGGAGCCCCTCTGTGTGGGGTGATATCCACTTTGGTGTTCTATGAGATCCTACTGAGGTTTGCGTAAGCGTTACCTCTGGGATGATCACCCAACTCACTTTGAAATCTCTTAGCCATATGAATTCATTTGTCTTTACCCTTTACCCTTTTATTCCAGGTCTTTTTCCAGTCATATTGCCAGTTGGCACTTGTAATTAATCCCTTGTTGCCAGGGAGGTTCATACCCAGGAGTCATGTCCCACGTTGGGGGGAAGGTAATGCATTCATATGCTAAGTTTGGTTTAGAGAGAGGCTACATTTGAGCAAGAAGGAGACTTTCAGGTGACAACCCTTAGGCACCTCATAACATAAGGCTAAGTTTCAATAATAAGAGCAAAGACTCATAAGGCTATTCATCAATAACAAGAACCCATTACAGGAACATCCTCCTTTTCCAGACACCACCCCTGCACTCAGAGGACTGATGTTGCTCCCTTGGAGATTGTGGCAGAGCTCTCCAGGCTGGGAATTCAGTATTCTCTCATTTATTGAGTGATTCTCCTCCCACTGTGACCATGCCTCACCCCTTTATCATTTGAGCAATTTTATATATCTTTCATGTATATTCAGGTGAACTTCCTCCCATGAAACACCCATCCCAGGCACCCCCCACCAATGATCCTCTCCTGCCCCCATTGTAACCCTTCTGTGATCTAAACTTTACTTGAATATGAAGCCAATATAATAGCCAAATACAATTAATAGGAAAATGAAATAATAAAGATAAGCTTAAATATAAGAGGTAAAATACATGGAAACTTAAAAAAAAACACTAAAAATAAAATAAAATTAGAGGATTGGGATATTCAAAAAATGGGGAAAAAAATTTTAAAGCACTTTTTCTTTTATCACTGCATTATCGGATGTCCAGTCTGTACTGTGGCACCTGCCACCTCTCACTCCCCAGTGTCTCCGAAATTTTCATTTAATTTTCAAAGAAGTTCTAGGTCACAGCAAAATCACACACAGAATACTAGAGTCTCTCATATACCCAACCTCCTCCCCCTTTACTCACCCCATATTAAAACCTTTTTGTATGTGGATGGTAGCTTGTTATAACTGTTATACAGATAGTGAAATATGACTACTAAACATTGTCAATGGTTTACAGTATAGTTTACAATTTAGACGGTACAATTTAATGATTTTTTATGATATTTACCAATTCCTGTGTCCATCACTGTAGGGTAATGAAAAATATTTACCCTGACCACTAAATACCCCATTTGATCTTTTCTGTTACTTCTTCCCCATTCCCCTGGGGCACATGACACTCGCCTGTCTTGACTCACTGGATGACAAGATTCATAGTTATATGCAACCAAAAGTCTTGACATGCTGATTGTCCTCCCCTATTAGGATCCACCCTTGTTCATAAGAGATACCTGCTTGTGTGTTTCTTGGGTGAATTAGTCCTCCCAAAGATGGAGGTCCAACTTCTTGCCACTCACTCACCATGTGGGTCTCCACTCCCCAACACAACACATTATCACAGGATGAACACTCACACTCCCTAGAAGCCTACTCCAGATGTTCCCCACCCTGAATGCCCCCTCAACCTACACCTTAAACCAGTGACATTACCTTGTCATAATGCCATAAGAGCATTCCCACTCCTGCACTTTCAACCTAATATCCACAAATCCCGTGTTCACTTGGTCCCTCTCCCATCACTCCCCTCTTTATCCTGGGTATTCTGACCCTCCCTTCCTAATCTACCTACCTGTCAACCCTGCACACCAAACCCAGGAATATCACTACCCACCTGTCCTATCCTTCAATATGCAACTATAATTTATCACTTTACCACAGATTATGTCCATATGGGTGATGGCTCACAACTTTCTCTTCCCTTTCTCTCTCTTGTTAACCTATCTTTCAGACAATGTTTCTCAGAGACTGCTCACTTTCCTAAATTCAAATCAATGAGGTCATATACTGTTCATCCTTCAATGCCTGGCTTGCTTCACTCAACATAAGGTCTTCAAGATTCATTCATGTTATTCTGTGTGTTAGCACTTTATTCCTTCTTACAGCTGAATAATATTCCATTGTATTATGTACCACATTTTGTTTATCCATTCATCTGCTGATGGGCACCAGGGCTGATTCCAACTTTTGGCAATAGTGAACAACGCTGCTAAGAACATTGCTGTGCACATATCTGTTCATGTCTTTGCTTTCAATTCTTCTGGGTATATATCCAGCAGTGGAATCGCTGGATCATATGGAAGATCTATTGTTAGTATTCTGAGGAACCACCAAACTGTCTTCCACAGTGGCTGGATCATTCCACAATCCCACCAGCAGTGGATGAAATTTCCTATTTCTCCACATCCTTTCCAACACTTAGAGTCTGCTGTTTTTTTTAATAGCTGCCATTCTGATGGGTGTAAGATGGTATCTCATTGGAGTTTTGATTTGCATTTCCCTAATAGCTAGTGATGTCAAGCATTTTTTCATGTGCTTTTTACCCATTTGTATTTCTTCCTTGCAAAAGTGTCTTTTTAGGTCACTTGCCCATTTTTTAAATGGGTTGTTTTCTTTTTATTTTTGAGGTGTAGGAATTTTTTGTATATGCAGGATATTAGGCTCCTATCAGATATATGATTGTCAAATATTTTCTCCCTTTGGGTAGTTTGCATTTTTATTTTCTTTATAACATCCTTTGAGGTGAAGAGTTTTTAATTTTGAGGAGATCCCATTTATCTATTTTATCTTTTGCTGCTCATGCTTTGGGTGTGAGTTCTTGAAACCATTTCCTGTTACAAGGTCCTGTAGATGCTTCCCTACATTATCTTCCAAGGTCTTTATGGTTTCGGCTCTTATATTTAGTTCTTTGATCTATCTTGAGTTATTTTTGTACAAGGTGTGAGATGTTATTCCTCTCTCATTCTTTTGGATATGGATATCCAGTTCTCCAAGAACCACTTGTTAAAGAGGCCGTTCTCTCTGAAATGAGTGGGCTTGGTGGCCTTGTCAAATATCAGATGACTGTATATTTGAGGATCTATATCAGAACTATCAGTTTAATTCCATTGGTCAGTATGCAGTTTTGAGCAATGTAGCTTTGTAGTATGTTTTAAAGTCAGGTAGTGTGATACCTCCAACTTCATTTATTTTTCTTTTTCAATATGTCTTTGGTGATTTGGGGCCTCTTACCTTTCCAAATATATTTTGTAGTTAGTTTTAACAGTTCCTTAAAAAATGCAGTGTTGATTTTTATTGGGATTGCATTAAATCTGTACATTAGTTTGTGTAGGATAGAAATCTTGATGATGTTTAATCTTCCTATCAATGAACAAGGGATATTCTTCCATTTATTGAAGTCTTCTTTGATTTCCTTTTACAGTGTTGTGTAATTTTCTGTATATAAATCCTTTGCATCTTTAGTTAAATTTATTCCTGGGTATTTGATCCTTTTAGTTACTATTGTAATGGTATTTTTTTCTTTATTTCCTCCTCAGATTGCTCGTTTTTGGTGTACAGAATTGTTACTGATTTTTGAGTATTGATCTTATAGTCTGCAACATTACTGAATGCCTTTATAAGTTCTAGAAGCTTTGTTGTAGATTTCTCAGGGCTTTCTACATATAGGATCATGTCGTCTGCAAATAATGACATTTTTAATACTTCTTTTCCCATTAGGATGCCATTTATATCTTTTTCTTGCCTCAGTGCTTGGGCAAGTACTTCTAAGACAAGTTAAATAGAAGTGGTGATAGTGGGAATCCTTGTTTTTTTCCTGATCTCAGAGGGAAGGCTTTTATAATTTCATCATTGAAGATGATGTTAGTTTTGGGTTTTTCATATATACCCTTTATCATATTCAGAAAGTTTCCTTCTATTCCTATTTTTTGCAGTGTTTTTATCAGGAAAGAGTGCTGGTTTTTGTCAAATGCTTTTTCTGTATCTATAGAGATGATCATATGATTTTTTTCTTTCAATCATTTTATGTGGTGTATTCCATTGATTGATTTTCTTATATTGAACCATCCTTGCATACCTGGGATGAAACCCAGTTGGTCATGGTGTATAATCCTTTTGATATGTTGTTGAATGCGATTAGCAAGTATTTTGTTGAGGATTTTAGCATCTAGGTTCTTTAGAGAAATTGGTCTGTAATTTTCCTTTCTTGTGATATTTTTGTTTGTTTTTGTATTAGGGTAATGTTGGCACTGTAGAATGAGTTAGGCAATATTCTTTCTACTTCTATTTTTTGGAAGAGCTAAGCAAGATTGGTGTTAACTCTTTCCAGAATGTTTGGTAGAATTCAGTTGTGGAGTCATCTGGTCCTGGGCTCTTCTTGATTGGGAGGTTTTTGATGACTGAGTCAATCTCTTAACTTGTAATTGGACTGATGACTTCATCAGTTTCTTCTTTCTTCAATATAGGCTGTTTGTGGGATTCTAGAAATTTGTCCCTTTCCTATAAATTATCATTCTTGTTGGCATATAATTTTTCAAAGTATCCTCTTATGATACTCTTTATTTCTGTGGGGTCAGTAGTGATATCCCCTTGTTCATTCCTTATTTTGTAAATTTGCATCTGTTCTCTCTTTTTCTTTGTTAGTCTGGCTAACAGTTGTCAATTTTATTGATCTTCTTGAAGAACCAGCTTTTGGGTTTGTTTATTTTTTCTAGTGTTTTCTTATTCTCTATTTAATTTAGCTCTGATCTAATCTTTGTTATTTCCTTCTTTCTACTTCCTTTTGGTATAGTTTGTTGTTGTTTTTTCCAATTCCTCCAAGTGTGCAGTTAGGTCTTCAATTTTAACTCTTTCTTCTTTTTTAATATATGTATTTATGGCTATGAACTTCTGACTCAAGACAGCTTTGGCTGCATCCCATAGGTTTTGATATGTTGTGTTGTCATTTTCATTAGTTTCAAGGTAGTAAATGATTTCTTTTGAAATTTCCTCCTTGACTCACAGTTTGTCTAAGAGTGTGTTGTTTAACTTCCATATCTTTGTGCCTAATATGTTTCTCTGACCCTTAGTGATTTCCAATTTCACTCCATTGCGGTCAGAGAAATTACTTTGCATATTCTCAATCTTTCTGAATTCATTGAGAGTTGTTCTGTGGCCTAGCATGTGGTTTTATTAGAATATGATCCATGTGCACTCAAGAAGAATGTAAATCCTGCTGTATTTGGGTGTAGTGTTCTGTATATGTTTATTAAGTCCAAGTCCTCTACTGTATTGTTAGAATCTTTGTTTCTTTATTGATTCTTTGTCTAGATGTTCTGTCTAATGGTGATAATGGTGTATTAATGTCCCCCACTATAATTGTAGAGACATTTATTTCTCCACGTAGTTTTTCCAGAGTTTGCCTCATGTATTTTGAGGCACCCCGATTAGGTGCATAAATGTTTATGATTGTTCTCTCTTGTTGAGAGATTACCCCTTTTTCTAATACATAGTGTCCATCTTTGTCTCTTACAATAGTTTTGCATTTAAAGTACATTTTGTCTGATATTAGGATAGCTACTCCTGCCCTTTTTTGGCTATTGTTTTCTTGTAAAATTGTTTTCCAGCCATTCACTTTCAGCCTCCTTGAATCCCTGGGTTAAAGGTGAGTTTCTTGTGCACAGCATGTAGATGGATCATATTTCCTTATCCATTCTGCCAGTCTGTGTCTCTTGAGTGGTGAATTTGATCCATTAACACTCAGTGTTATTACTAACAATGAATATCTTACTTCAGCTATATATTCTTTGAGTTAATATTTGTCATATGCTGTTTTTATTGCTCTTTTTTGCTTTTTAGTTGTTTTTACACTCTCCTCCAACTCTCTCTCCCTTGTTTTTTCCTTTCAACTTGTAGAACTTCCTTTAGTATTTCTTGAAGGGCAGGTTTCTTATTGGCATACTCTCATAATTTCTGTTTATCTGTGAATATTTTGAACTCTCCAACATTGTTGAATGCCAGTTTTGCTGTATACACAATTCATGCTTGGAAGTTTTTTTCTTTTAATACTTTGACTATGTCATACCACTGTCTTCTTGCCTCCATGGTTTCAGATGAGAAAACAGCACTTAATCTTATTGTGCTTCCCTTGTATGTGATGGTTCTCTTTTTTTGTGCTGCCTTGAGTATTTCCTCGTTGTCTTGAGCATTGTACATTTTGACAAGTATATGTCTTGGAGTTGGCTTGTTGGTTTTTATACTGTTTGGGGTGTGCTGTGCTTCCTGGATCTGCACATCCATCTCTCTCAAAAGGGTTGGGAAGTTTTCAGCCATTATTTCCTTCAGCACTCCTTCTGTTCCCTTCCTGTTGTCTTCTCCTTCTGGGATGCCTATAATGCATATGTTTGTGCTTTTTGTGTTTTCGGTTAAATCCCTGAGTCCTAGCTGGATTTTTTCTACCTTTTTATCTATCTGTTCTATTATCTGTTTGATTTCAGATGTATTGTCTTCCACATCACTAATTATTTCTTCTGCCTGTTCAAATCTGTTGTTATGTGAATCCAGCGTCTTTTTGATTTCTTGATTGTGCCATTGATCACCATCATATCTGTTATCTTTTTATGAATGTTTACAATTTCTTCAGTATGTTCTCCCAGTGTCTTCCTAATATCCTTAATCTCTTCTTGCACTTCTTAAGTTGGTCCATGGTATTTGTTTGGAAAACTTTGATTAGTTGATTGATGTTCTGCATCTCTTCCTGGTTTTTAGTTTGTTCATTGGACTGATCCAAGTCTTCCTGTTTCTCAGTATGGTTTGTAATTTTTTATTGCCCTCTAGTCATCATTTTATCTTGATGGGTTTTTTCATTTGATTAGTTTACCTCTCTGTTCTAGAGTGTTATTTGGCTGGTGGTTCTGTGTGTGTTTTAAGTTTCCTTTTTGAGACTTTGGTCTTATTATTTTATTTACTTGCTTTTTTCTATATTCCCTTGAAAGCAAAAGATTAGGGCCAGAGGAATCAAGAGATGTGAGAAAGGAATAAGGCTAATAATGATAAAACTGGCTGACTCTGCCTCCTCTGGAGCCAAGCCTCAGTATGACCAGGCTGTTGGATAAATCAGGCTTCCTCAGCATATTCACTCCTCCCCTCAGCCTGGTGCTGCTTCAAGCCAGCTTATCTGCTCCCCAAAGCTATGAGGGGGTCCAGGAAGCCAAATACACAGAAAGGAAACCCCTTTCCACCCTCCGTCAGAACCCTCCCTCTCTCGGGGAATGCTCCCACTTACTGGGTTGCTGGTGGGAGTTGGGGAGTATCCCTGGACAGCTAGTTAAATCATCCTTCCTCAGTATATTCGCCACTCCCCTCAGCCTGGTGCTGCTTCAAACCAGCTATTTTGTTCCCCAAAGCTGCAAGGGGTTCCAGGCAGCCAAATCCACAGAAAGGAAATCCCTCTTGACCCTAGGCCAGAACCCTCCCGATCTCAGAGAAAACTTCCTCTCACTGGTTTGCTCGTGGGAGCCATAGCTCAAACCAGCTTTTTTCCCTGAGGGTGGAGCTCAACTGTCTGTGTCAACCAGCACCGGCAGGGAAAAAACTCACGAATCCTTCCCGTGCAATCCACCTGGCCTCCAGCTCCCTCCAGATCGATGTCCCCAAATTTCTTGCTCTGTGCTCCCCAAGCACAGACCACTCAGGCAGGACCCTGTCCCCAATCAGCCATCCTCAGAGAGTGTGTCAGCGAGTGCCCTCCTAAACCAATGCCATCTTGCGCCTCCCCACCAAATATGTCTTTAATAAGAACGTATTTTTTTTAAATTTTGGTTTCTGAGATTTTATTCTATGTGAATACAATCAATTTTTCTATTTTATTGATACATATTAAAAAAGCATAAGTTCAGCCAAAGAGTACAATCAATAGTATTTTATGCAATCATGTATGTGCATTCATTACCCCTATCACTCCCAGAGCACTTTCATTACTCCAAAAATAGTAATAAACAAGAAAGAATCAAACAAAACTCATCACCTTAAATCTCTCTATGCATCACCTGCCATACATAGTTGCTATACTTTTTACTTCTTTATAGTATATTTGTATTCATATTTTATAAAAACAGTCTTATATATGTAATATTACCCATATTTGTGCTTTACATGTGGTTTTACTATCTTATACAGTCCCATGTTACAGTTTTTAGCTTTCATTATAATAATATACATGGCCTTAGAACTTCCATTTCAACCACTGTTATCTTTCTTGGATACTCATATTTATGTCTCTCATAATGGTTGGGAATTTTTCAATCATTATTTCCTCAAATATTCTTTCTGTCCCTTTTCCATTCTCTTCTCCTTCTAAGACACTGATAACACATTGTTTGTGCATTTCACATTTTCATTCAATTCCTTGTGACCCTATTCCATTTTTTCTACTCTCTTCCCTTTATGGTCTCCTGTCTTTTCCAGTTCAGATGTTGTGACTAATAAAACACTAATTCTGTCTTCAAGTAATTCAAAATCTGTTTTTTTTTGTGGCAATAATCTAATTTTAATCTCAACTATTGTGTCTTTCATTCCCATAATATCTGTTACTTTTTTTTGAAGACTTTCAAATTGTTCTTTATGCTCACCCAGTATCTTCTTTATAGCCTTTATTTCTTTTGTCATATTTTCTTTAAATTTTCTGAAGTGATTAGGAAAGTGGTGTGATTATCACTGATCAGTTGTCTTAAATCCTGTATCTCTTCAGCATAATTGGTTAATTCATTTGGCTGGGTCATCTTTTCCTGTTTCCTAGTATGGCTTTTAATTCTTACTGATGTCTAGGCATCTCAATATGTTGGTCCATTTACTTTGATGGCCAATTTCTTTCTGTTGCTTTTTTTCCCCCACAGCTCTTCTTTGATTTTGGTTCAACTTATTCTAAGTCTTTAAAATTGCCTGGCTTCAGTTATCAAAATCAGGCCAGGGACTCACTAGTGGGGCACAGATTTTCTCCCAGGGGTTGGGTACAGAGGATACCAAGAACAAATTTTGTCCATGCAATTCCCAGACCCATCAACAGATGGCACTCATCAGCTCACCTTTCCAAGGAGGTGTTTCAGTCTTGGCTTTCCTGTGTTCATGTGTTGAATCTCCAGACTGGAGATTCAAAGCAGGCTCTGCTGGTTGAATTCCTGAAGAAAAGCCCCCCAAATTCCTTTCCCTTTTCCCTTGGAACAGGTGACAGGGAGGAAGATATCTGCTCCCTTCTCAGTAGGCTTCAGTGAGCCAGGGGTTTTACACCAACTTAGTATTTTGGGAGTAGGAGAGGGGAGCTCTTCTTTGCCACTATAGGGCTTGGTAACTCATGCTTGTTTTTCAGCCTCTTCAGCTTTCTGTCCCTCACATTCCCGGGAATTGTATAACACTGTCCTCATCTGCTGATACCCAAAGCAGGTTCCTTAGACAGCATTTGGCTCTTTCTCTGTTTTTTATTTTTTTTGTGTGTGTGAAAGCATTTATCTCTGCATGTTAGTCCATTGCCATCTTCCCACAATCTTCTAAATCAGCATTTAATTTTTAATAATATACTTTTTAAGCTAATCTCTCATCTTTAGATTCATTGTGCCAATCCTTATATTTCTGGCTCTAACTTTTTGGTTCCTTTTATGAACTGTACTGTACTTGCTTTCATTTATGTACATATCATTGATTTAAGAAAAATATCTGTTGATATGTTTTGACAACGATGTTCAACAGATTCTATAATTTTTCACAGAATAATAATTTCAGGCAATACTTAAATTTTTAATTAAATTAAGAATACCCTTCCCTCTTATAATATATTCTAGTAAGCAATTATGCTGTTAATAAATTTCATAAAACTTTGAGCAATATAAAAACACTGGACTATTTGCATATTCCCTCTTATACCTATGTATATCACTGCATATCACATTTTATTTAAAATGTGGTCTGAGGTAATTTTTTTACTAAAAACTCACCAACCTTCTTGCTTATTTATTTATATATTTGCATATTTATTTTTATTAGAGATGTTGAGGATTTAGTGAAAAATCATTCATAGACTGCAGAGCTCCAATAAATCCTATTATTAATACCCTATGTTAATGTGGTACTTAGTGGTAATTCATTTGGTAACATTATTTTAATTTTGTAATGAATTACTGTCCATGGTTTACATTAGGGTTCAATGTTTTTGTTTACACTCCTATTTTTTTTATTCTAGTAATATGTATAAAACCCAAAATTTCAAGGTTATGAAATCCTTTCGATCATGGTGTTATTTCAGAGTTCTATGTACTGGAAAAGTTTAACTGTCTAAATAAATAATGATTAAGAAAAAAAAAGACTGGAATAGGTATGAGAAAATGTGAACAATAGTATTTTTGCAAAATGATTTTATATAATAATGGTAAAAATAAATTATATTTTCTGAACACCTGCTGAGTGCAGGACAATACTCAGAAGGTTTACAGTCTATAATTAACCTAGTTTATTTTCACAAAGTAATTCCCTGATAGGTACTTGCAATACATAGAATTAATCTCATTTAGTAGAAAGTAATTCTCCTACTTGTGCAGGCAAATACTTATTAGTCATCTTTGTGTTTTCTCTATGCCACACACCTTACATCTGGTCTATCAATGTATTGTTTGAACTCTATGTACAGAATATATTTTGAGAAAATGAAAATTTCTCAACATCTCCTCTGCCATCACACTAGCTGAAGAATCATCATCCCACTCTTTAAATTTTTGATGAGACAGTCTAGATTGTTTCCCTCTTTTCTGCCTTTTCCCCCTTGAGCTTAATCTTAATGTAGGAGTTTGAGTAATACTAATAAAAGAGTAAGTTGACTCATGTCACCTTAAAAAAAAAAAACCTATAAGATTTCCCATGACACCACAAGTAAAATTTAAAATGTTTACAAAAGCCTCCATATCCCAAATGATCTTACCCTTCCTCCTTAATCTTATGAACTTCCCCTTTTTTATTGTGTCTTTCATGTTCACTTTAGAGCAGTCACACTGTCTTCCTCACATTTTCCTATACACCTTAGTTCTGATGCTGTCTGAGTTTCCTGAATTTCCTTAAGCCCAGATAACTGCATGGGTCTTTTCTCATTCTCTTCCTCATAAGATCATCCCCTAACACCTTATTTAAAATTTCACCTGACCCATCCCCTTCAGTGCCACATTTGTCTTCCATGGCAGTTATCCCATCTGACATTCTCTTTGTTTGCTTCTGAGTTTGTTTCTTCTCTGTTTTCATCCACAATAAAAGCTCTATGAGCTCAGGTTTTTAATTAATTTGATCAATATGGGATTCCCAGAACCTAGAACAGCATCTCAAAAAATGTATTTGAGAAGAGAAATTTTACAGATGATGAAAAAACTGGGACACAGAAAAATTACAGAAATTGTTGATGATCAGTCAACAGGTGAAAGACCAAGCTCATATAGAAACTCACACAGTCTGACTTCAGAGTTCACACGCTTCATCACTATTCTAAAATATTACTGTTTTTCTACAAAAATGTATTACACTTATTAGAGAAAAATAGAATGATTGCTTTATTTGAAAAGAAACCAAAAATAACAGAGGTCATTGATAAGTATATATTGCTGGCAGGGTCCCTGATAGGTACATATTCCAGAGCTGCCTAGAGAAAACAGTGTGACTTTGGCAATTCCACCTAAATTTTATCAAACATGCAAGTATTTTCAAAAAGAAAGAACACTCTAAAGAAATCAAAGATTTAATAGGCTGTGCAATTGGGCTGTGCAGAGAAATACTTTAGTCAGGTACAGGTTGTCCTTGTGCTGGAAAGATACTCACAAGCAGTTGTCTAAACAAAGAGAAAAGTATCAAACTTGGATGTAACAGTGTAGATTTTCAATGACTAGGATTTGTGGATGGCTCATTTCCATGAGGTAATATCGGAAACCAGGCTTTTTTTATATTGTTGCTCTACTATCGCCCAAGAAGTTTTTTCTTTTCTGCATGGTTGAGGGGTTTCACCTAGCACTGTCTCCATTTCAGTATGAAGGAAAAGTGATATTTGCACATTGTGAAAAGAAATCCTTCATTTTTGTTGAGTGGAACATTTTTAGGGAAAAATTTGATTTCCTGAATAGACATACGGTTGTTCAGGTTATACATTTTTCTGGTGTGATCATAATAAAGTAATTTTCCATTTCATCAAAATTATTAAATTTGACACAAAAGGATGTTTATAACCTTTTATTACTTTCCTTTTAATATTGATGAGGGAAGTGCCAGGACCACAAGCCCACCCTCAGCTGAAACCCACAGCTTTAAAAAAATTAACTCCCCTCAATCCCTGGTCCCTCTCTTCCCTCCTTCCTCCCCTTTTCTCAATGGAATCTGCTTCAGGAAGATAAGCACCCCAGGCTGCCCCTTTGAATTGAAATTTACAACTCTATACAGATAATGACTCTTTTCCTCTCTAATGGCCTTCTGCTTTTAGAAAAATAAGCTAACCTTGTTTCTTTGCCTTTGTAACCCTGCCTGCCCACTTGCTCAGGAATTTGCTCGCTTAGTGTACCTATATAAACTTATGAAAATCAGAAAACAGGGCTCAGATTTTTGGAGATTTGACTCTCCTCTGGTCCCATACATAATAAAACTTTGTTCATCCATGCTCCCAAGAGTGCCATTTGGGTTACTTCCAGCTAGCCACAACAATATTTGTGGATAGCTAGAGTGTTATCTATTCTTTCATTCTTTATTTGACAATTTTGTGTTTTCTTTACAAGGTGATTGCTCTATGTATCTTCGTTTTCAAGTACTAGAGACCCAGTTTATCTTTCCCAATATTTTCTCTATTTTTATCAAAAATTTTATTTTTATATGTGTCTCAAACCCTGCAATGCAAAAATGAAGTTTTAATTTAGTCAATTATTTTTAAAGCAATTAAATTTTTTAAAAATCAAATATTTGATATATTTACCTTCAATTTTACATTTTTATATTATTTTTTTCTTTGAGTAAATCCAAGTTTCCTTCTATTATTTTATTACTTCTCACTGGTAAATTTTTGAAGTAAAAGTTTGTTCACTATAAATTATTCCTATTTGTGTGTGTGCTTATTTTCCTGAAAAAGTTTTTATATATTTTTTATATTTGAAATCTGTTTCATTGGTTATTGAATATTGCAAAAGCAGCTATTGTCCTTCAGTATTTTAAACATGTCTTTCCATTTTGTTTTGGCTGGGATCATTTTTGATGAAATTTGATGAAATTCTCATGATTTTCTCTTATATGTGACATGAACTATCCTCTGACTGCCTTCATAATCTTCTGCTTATCTTTCCTTTTTTGTTCAGTGGTGAGACCAATGTGTGTAGGGTGTTTTATTTGTAAATTTGATTTGTTCTTTGAACTTAACCTTCCTGGAGTCCTTTAAATTCATTGACATTAATTTTAATGTCTTTGCTGATTTTCTGTAAAGTTTAGGTCATTTTCACATTAATTTTTTTTTTCTTATGCATTCCCTCTATTCTGGTTGTAGTTCTCTAACTTTATGTGTAATAAACTGTTTAATATTGTACCACAACTCTCGGATACTTTTTTTCCACACACCTTTTTCTTTAATGTTTGTTTTTCCTGTTTGGTTAATTCCTATTGGCTTATCGGCATGTTCACTGATTCCTCTTCTGTATTGATGATACTTCTGATGTAATTTTTTTTTGTTTGTTTCTTATATTGTGTGTGTTGTGCTTCATAAAAGACTTATTTCCAATGTTTCATTGGATTCTATCTTATAGATTCCATCCCTGTAATGCAATTCCTCGTGTATCTGTGGATGTTGTCTCTCCATCCCATTAGATATTTTGACCCAGTAATTGTCAATGCTCTTTATTCATAGACCACCAGAAACCTCTGTGCTTTAACAGTGTGGATTTGTTTCTCGTTACAGTGAGGAAAAATACATGTCATGGGAAAATGTGCAGTTTTTAAGTAAGAGAATTTTAGAAAGAACCTATTATAGCTTGTAGGCTCTTGTTGGGTAATTAGGGAAAGAGTATAAGGAAGCCAAGTTTTGCTCTTCAATCGAATAGTATCAGAAAGCAGTAACTATTCCATAACTATCTCAAAATATTTTTTTATCATTAGACAGACTAAAGTAAGAATAAAGCTATAATTGGTAAAGTAATAGCAGTTTCTTATTTAGTAAGAAAGGAAGAGGAATAATTTGGTATTTTGTGGGTTACCCAGTGGACCTTATCTGAAGTTTTCCCTTGCTTGTCCCAGTCTTTCTTATGAGCACTTGTTAGAAACCTGCAGAGAGATATTGATAGTGAATGCAAACCCCTTGGTTCTAGAGCTCATTGTTTTCCCAGTTGACACTGTAGTGCACACTTGGCTTTAACAATTTGTTAACATTTTATATATTCTCCCTATTTGCGTGTGGAGGAGCTACATCTTTCCCTCACTTTCACCTAAGGTGATATAGTTCCTTTGTCCCATCTCCCCTTTGACCGGCTTATCTGTCTTTGATATTTTATTTCTTAGCTGTTTCCAGCCTCATCTTTCTGGTGGGTTTGTGAAGAGGTATGGTAATTAAGATTATAGGCTTTTAAAAATTGTCAAGCTTGATAAAATGTTCTTTGTAGATTTCTACATCCTAATTAGTAGTGGGAGTTTTATATTTCTTTTTAAATCTCATTTACTGCTGTGGGTTCATGTACCTACTATCTGGATAATTCCACACTTTCCAGTACAATATCTCTCAGGGTGTCAATTATTGTTCCTTGAAAATATAATGGAACTTCAGAATCAGTATAGAAATATCTCATCCATTTACTTTTACAATGTTATTTTCCTTTCCCTTCTCCTTCATCTTCTACTTCTTTTAATAATATCAATTATTGTTATTACGTAGGTACTGAGACATTTATGAATTCATGGTTGTTGGAAGGATAATATTATTATTATTATTACTACTCCTTCTTTTAATGTCTTATATATTAACCACTTAGGCTCAAAAACTGCAAATTCTATGTGTATAAACCTTTTTAATGATTTTTTCAAAAGCAGTGGAAACTTATTTTCTAATTGCTTTTCTACAGATAATCCCACCATAGACAATATTACACCCTTTACTATTTCATATGACATTTTCTGGAGTCCTGTTAATGGTTTCAGCAAAGTATAATGATCAGTCTGTTGTTTGATTTCTATATACTAATGTTCTTAAAAACAGGTCAATACTTACCTGCCAGGGGAGATACCATGATCACGAAGGTGGTTTTCCCAGGGCGAGGCTTATCCGTTGCACTCGGGATATGCTGACCCCTGTGATTTCTCCAAATGTGGGAAACTCGACTGCATAATTTGTGGTAGTGGGGACTGTGTTTGCGCTCTCCCCTGAAAAAACAAAACAAAACAAACAACAACAACAACAAAAAAAAAAAAAAAAACAGGATTAGTTTTGAATCCTGGTATCACTCTTAAGAGATCTTGAACTTTAAGAGATCTTAAGAGATCTGTGAACTTTAGCAGAGTCCTGAGAGTTGATGTGCATCTGTTTCCTCAAATGTGATTATAGGTAATAATGCAACAACCTCTTAAAGTTGTTGTGAGGCTAAATGACTTAGTATATGTAATGTATTTATATAATGTCCAGTAAATACAAAGCTGCATATATGTGCTAACGATTGCTACTAAGTATTTCTCATTCTGTGACTCATCATTGATTCAAAATCTATTTTCAAAATAGCATGTTCCAGGTATGATGTTATGCCCTGGGTATACAATTATGTGCACTTACAATACATTACATGCCTTTATGCAAATAACATGATCAGTGCAGTGTTAGAGGTAGATATTATTCAAATATTCACAATAACAAATATTAAATGATGACATCGTCAAATGATCCATAGGGGATCATTTATGAATTCATGGTTGTTGGAAAGTTAGTTGAGCTGAGATATGAACAGGAAAAAGTTATTAGCTTGAGAGTTAAATAAACCCTTATATCATGTTATCTTAAATTGAAATAAATCATGGGAGACTGCTACTCTCACCAATTAGATCCTAAATTTAGGGAAACAAAGTGTGGAATTACCTTGACATCTAGTTTTTGCTTTTATGTTGTATGAACAATTGGCCACTTTTAAAGTAATAAGTGAATTCATCCTTGTTCCTCGTGCTCAATTTTTCGCATCCTCAGAATGGTCAACAGAATAAAAGCATAGGAGATCAGGACTATCAGTATAGCAATTATTTCAGTAAAGCCCACAGAGTAGGAGAGTAGAAGCCTGTTGGTGCGAGTGTCAGAACAAGAAATAGTGAGTAGTGGAGGGATGTCACAAAACACACGTTTAGTTTCATTGGATGTACAGAATGATAGGCTAAAAGTGGCCACAGTGTGTATAGTAGCATGCAAAATGCCACCAACATAGGATGCAATGATGAAAGGCACATAGACTTAGGGTGACCTGTTAACTGAATATAGCAGTGAGTTGTAGATTGCTACACAGTGGTCATAAGCCATTGAGGCCAAGAGAAAACTCTCTGTAGTCCCCAAAGTAACAAAGAGAAGCATCTGTATTGCACATCCTAGAAAATGAAATGACTTTATCCAGTGCCAGGAAATTGATCAACATTTTGGGGGTAACAACTGAAAATTAGCAGGCATCCAAGAATGACAACACACTCAGAAAATAGTACATGGGGTTGTGGAGCTGGGAATCCCTAATAACCAATAAAACCAGTCCCAAATTTCCTATCAGAATAAAAGGATAGATTGCTAGGAATAAGAAAAACAGGGAGACTTTCACCTCAAACTCATTCGTGAAGCCCATCAATATAAACATGGTGACTTCAGTCCCTTTCTTCAACTGAATGCTGTAAGACTCCATATCTGATGGCAACCCTGATATTTGAATTTATATTTATGGGTCCACAGGGCAATATCCCTTTTAAAGAGAGTCCACCCAAGTATAATTTCATGTTTGTTTTTGGAAAGGAAAATGATATCCCGGGCAGTGTTGCAGTAGACAGTAACAAAGAACTTGAGCACAAAAGAACACACTTCTCTGTATGTACAAAAATAAGAAATTGTTTCCTACACTTTTTGCCTAAAAGAATCACTTTGAAAAAATGTCAATCTATGTGGTTTCATTTCCAGTAAATTTATGTTAAATTTTCTAACACTCTTTTTTGTTGCATCATATTAAAATTCACAAAGACAAGTGAATATTGTGATTTTAACATCCAAAAATGTTGTTATAGAAGAATGTACACACCTGAGTGCTAAAGCCAAATATAGTATAATATACGTGAAATATCTTTCCTTAATGATCATAATTATGAACGGGAGTAGTCACATTCAAATAACAAGAATTTGCTAACTTTAAATAAAAAAAAAATGTGAAAATTATTTAACTTAAAATGTTTCCAGATTACTTAAAAAGGGATCCGTTCAACTTATATTTTAACTTGTCTGACAGGGCTTTTTTTTTCACATTACACCATTTTGTGCTCGTTCTTGACAATGATGCCTTTCTAGTAATCCTTCAGGAGAAGTGATGAAGGAGCAGCAGAATGTATTCCGGAGGTAGGTGCACCTTGTGGGCCATCAAATATGGTACAATTCCTGTACTCCAGTTTCCGTTCTTCAAATTCATATAAAAAAATTCACATTTATGGCCTTTGCAACTTCTTGTACTACTATTATTGCTGTTTTATAATTTTTAGGTTAATGACAATAGACAGCATTTCTCTATTTATATTCTCACTATTCCAGCAATGCCCTTGGTTGGAATTTTGAAACATATTTCTGTGAATAAGAAATCATTACCATTTCATTAATATATTATAGTCACTAAAATGACCGTGAATTTAATATCATCTACTAATCACTAATAAAACTGTTTCTAAAAGCTACTGCTAAAAGGATTAAATCACGATATTAAAGCACAAAGTAGTGTTTGATTTCCACTGTTTTCCCCTATGCCATCATATTGCTTCTCAGTCAGTGGAGTGTGAAGAACCAACAATGAATGACAAAACAAAACAGAAAACAATACTAAAGTGACATTTCTATATTATCTGAAAGTTTTAGTGATTGAACACAATTAAATCTAGTAGCCACCATATATAAGAGTGAGATTTCAGTGTTGTAACATTTGTATTCGGTTCACCATGTCATGAACCAAAATGTTGGACACATATTTAATTAATTAGCCACTGTATTTTCCAAGGTTTATAGGAGTGAAGCAGAAGCCACACATTAGACCGCGTTGCACTAAGGAAAATATGAATTATTAATATTTACTACATAAAATACCATAAGATATTGACATATTGAGATGTTCATATATCAAAAAGAGACTTAGAAAATCTGCTTAAAATCACTGTAATGAGAAGAAAACCACATAGCTTTATTTTCACTAAAAGACATACTGATTTTTTTAATATATAGAATAAATAGATTCATGAATATAAGGTTACAGAACAAAAAAAGTTCAGTTGATCCTTAGATAATTGTATAGTAAAAATATAGTATTAAACTAAATTCCCATTTCTGAGTAAATTCAGACTTCACCCATGTTTCTTAAACACATACACACACGTAAACAAAATTTATAATAGTTTCTAATGTAGTTGGAATAGCTCAAAAAGTATCAATTAATAATATCAATATGTATTAATATATTTTTGTGATACAAAAATATGTTACCAAAATTTGCTTCTTTTCTTTCTCTCTTCCCCCATCTATTCTTTCCCATTCCTCTTTCTCTCTTTCTCTTTCTCTCTTTCTTTTACCTCTCCCTTACCTATCTTTTACAAATATGCATGGAATATATTTAAAAATATTTGCTGCAGTGGGTCAAGGATAAAATAATAATTAGGAAGATAGCAAGAAGCACAGTGAAAGAAATAAAAACATGCAATGAACAATGAATTGACTTAAAATCAGACGCTAAATATTTCCTTTTTAAGTTATATTCATGTTTGTCATATGATATTATATATGTACTAAATTATCAATATATCATAGTTAAAACCGATGAAATACAATATTGTATTCATGAGGAACCAGAAAATGCATCTGTATCACCACATTCTGTTTCTGAACATCTCAACAAAACAATAAAATATTTTGCGTAAATTGTCCTGATGTTTTTGAAAATGTAATATTCTGACATCTCTTGGTAGCTCTGATCTTGTTTTTAAAGGGAGATGTTGGTTTTCAAAGAAGGTGTATCTTTTACTAATAAGTTCCTACTAAGGAAATTCTCTACAACATTTTAAAGATCTGGATATATTATAGAAAAAAATTGTATGTAGCTTAGCTATCTGCTTCAAACAGGTAGTACTGTTAACTAATATTTAATACTTTAAATGGTTGTGTTTATGTGTAGCTGAATTCACTTTAAGAAGAGATAGAAGACAGAAAGAAAGAAAAAGAGAACCTAAAATTTGGGGGTGGGTTGGGGAAGTACAGGGAATTGAATCCTGGACATGGGAAGTAGGTGCTCAACCCCTGAGCTACACCTGCTCCCAAAATCTCATTCTATAAGTCCCCTGTCTTAAGGCTGGGTGCCTGACAACCCACTGATCATTCTCTGGATCCCTTCTCTTAGGAGGTACTGGGAATTGAAACACGGATCTAGTATATGTGAAACAGGCATTTCTCCACTGAGCTATACCCACTCACCTGAATTCTTTTTAAAAATGATGAATCTGAAAGGCTCAAATAAAATCATTTCCTTAACTCATATAGTCAGAAAATAAAGTAGCAGATGACCATGAGCACAGTTGTACAAACACCAAGGTTATGAAGAAGGAAAGCTATGATAACAGCTATCGCATATGATTGAGGGGCTCCTAGGGTTTAGGATTTTTTGTACCACCCCTTTTATAATGTACATAGTAATATACACACTAAATAATTTAGTGCATATAAGAAAAGTAATGTCTTTTGGACATAAACTTGACAAAAGCCACACTGTTAGTCACTAGCAGAATAAGAATCCAAGTCAAAAGTTCTCTGACTCCACACTTTAATCTATTTTCACTCTATCATATTGCAATCCTATTTTGGAATTTTGTACTCTGGTAAGAGTACAAAAATTATGCTCAGATACTGCAAACCTTTTTAAAAACAATCAACCTTAAATATACCATCGAATTAAAGCAAAAGAAAAAAAGAAGCTAAAGTGGACTCTAGACCAATTATCTAACTATTAAAATAAGTTTAAAATACATTTATATTCCTTTATCAGAAAAAAAATTATAATCTCAAATTGACATATACCCAATGAAAAATGGAAAGTTAATAATCTCCCCATATAAAATTTTAGCTAATTTTAAAATATAGTCCATTATTTCAATAGTCCCTATTCTGATTATTAACTCCAATGAAGAATATTAAAGCAAACTCCTAATATCAGTTCTATTGAACTAAATATTTACAAAGCTCTTCTATCATGCCCGGAAGGCATGCAGTTCAATTTTTAATGCAACTCTAAGTGAAACACACTATCTGCAATTTAAATATTAAAGTATATACTTTAGTTTAATATTCAGGCTTATAGTTTAAAAAATATTGTGATAGTGACAAAATATTCCTTTTACCTGTGAAAATGAACTACTCAACAATTAAGGAATGCCATGTATATTATGCACTTGGATATTTATACCAGTTTATCAAGGTCTTTTTGAGGTCTCAGGGGATGCCCCAAGGAGAAAACACAATCTTCTGGGACAGAATAGCAGCAAAATAATTTTTTTTTCTATAGTAAACAAATAAATGTATCTGGAACATGGAATTACATGATAAAGATGATTGCATGAATGCACTTTGGCCTCTTGTATAAAGAACTCTAAGTGGAAAATCATATGTCACAGGATTGGAAGAGTATTCCAATACCACAGACATAGTTCTAGCCTGAAACATATTAGTAATGTAACATTAAGTTAATAACTTAAAACTCTCAAAACCAGTTTCTTCTTCCTGGTAATATTACCTGTTTAATTCTCTCAAAGTTTCCATAAACATGTACATAATAAAATAATATGAGAGCATAACATAGGCCAGAATTTATACTTATTTAATAAAAATTACTATGCTTGTATAAATATTGTCAAGTGATATGCATCTTAGTATTATGAAAGATAGTTATATCACTGACAATGTTTAGTTGCTATATTTTGCTATCTGCATAACAGTTATAACAATGCTAACAACCAAAAAAAAAAAAAAAGGAGGGGGAGTTAATATGGGGTGGGGAAGAGGGGGTGGTTTGGTATCTGGGAGTCTCCGGCACTCCGTGTGTGACTTTGCTGTGACCTAAAACTTCTTTGAAAACTAAATGAAAAATTGGGAGACAATGGGGATTGAGAGGAGGAAGGTGTCATGGCACACCAGACATCCGATAACACAGTGATAAAGGGAAGGAAAAAAGGGAAAAATGAAAAGAGAAAGGAAAAATAAATGAATATATATATATATTTTTTTATAGGCATTTCCTTTGCTTTTTTGCCCATTTTTTGAATGTCCCAATCCACTAATTATATTTTATTTTGTTTTGTTCTTTGTTTGATTATTTGTTTTTTTTCCTTCTCTTTTTTTTTTTCTTCCCCTGAGTTTCCTTATGTTTGTCTCTTGCATGTAAGCTTATCACACTTGTTTCTTTTTCCTAGTAAGTGTATTTGATTATTTTATGGACTAAATGTTCATGGAGGATTTGGATCACAGAAGGGTTACAATGGGCACTGCGGGGGATTATTGGGAGGGTTGTCTGGGGGGGTTTCGTGGGGATTGGTTCATCCGAATATACATGAAAGGTATACAAAGTCATTCAAAGGATCGGGGGATGGGGCATGGTCACAATGGGTGGATAATCACACAATAATTGAGGGAATCTGAATTCCTAGCCTGGAGAGCTCTGCCACAGTCTCCAAGGGAGCAGCAATAGTCCTCTGAGCGTAGGAACAGTGCCTGTCAAAATAGGATGACCCACTGATGTGTTTTTTTTTAATTGATGACTACCCTTGTGAGTCTTTGCTCTTGTAAATGAGAATTAGCCTGCAGTTGTGGGGTGCCTAAGGGTTGCCACCTGAGAGCCTCCTTGTTGCTCAAATATAGCCTCTCTCTAAGCCAAACTCAGCATATGATTGCATTACCTTCCCCCCAACGTGGGACATGACTTCCAGGGATGAGCCTCCCTGGCAACGAGGGGTTAATACCAAGAGCCAACTGGCAACACAACTGGAAAAAGACCTTGAATAAAAGGGGGAAATGGTAAAGACATATGAGTTCAAGTGGCTAAGAGACTTCAAAGAGAGTCGGGAGGACATCCCAGAGGTAACTCTTACGCACACCTCAGTAGGAGCTCATAAAACATCTAAGTGCCTATCACCCCACTCAGAGGGCTTCCTGAGAGCTCCAGAGACACCCTGGTCCTATATAAGGGGGGATAGCCCCAGAGACTGATGCCTTATCAGTGGGTTCTATTTTGGTATCTGTGCTCCTGAGAGTGACAGAATTAGACTCAAATAAGTCCTCCCTGCAGATGGTTCACCAGTCCCTTCTATTCAAACCTATATGTGATGCTGGAGTTTTTAGATATACTTCCAGAGACTGGAGCCTCTGGCCTACCTATGCGCCAGGTGTGCATGAAATCTCGGTGGAGCTGCAGTTCCTACCCTACAGCTCAATGGACTCATCCAAGTCACCTGGTGAGGAGACAACGATGGGCAATGGCCATCCCAGGGAATGGAGAGGGCCTGCATCTGCAAGCAGGATCATCTCACCCACCATATCCATTGGATATAAGCCCTCTCTCACTTGGAGTTGGAGTGGACATCACCATCCCAGTCCCTTCAGTATTGGGGGAAGAAGTATGGACTAGAGTGGACTTGATGGTATTCTCTTGTTCACATAAGGTGATTCTAGCAATGGAAGAAATTATAACAATGAGGTGGAGCCAGTGGCCACTTGACCCTTTTGGGGTAGGGAGGGGATGAGCAGTTGAAATACAGGGGCTTCTTTGGGAGTTGGAGGTTGTCCTGAGTACCATTGTGGCAATGGATGTAGGCCATTTTAAATCAGCACACACCACTCAGAACTGAGTGCGAGAGAGTGTGGTCTACGGTGTGAACTGTGGTCTATGGTTGGTGGCAAGGCTCCAGGATGTGTAAGTTCATTGAGGGTGTTGGGCCGCACTTGTGGGAGTTGTTTGTGTGGGATGTGGTGGGAGGTGGGCAACATAGGAATCCCAGTGGGTTCCGTGTAATATTTTGGGTAATCTAAGCACCTCTTAAAATATATATATATGTATATATATATATATAAATAACATTTTTGTAAGCAAATACACATATATGCATATATATTTATATATCATTTTGCAAATGTTTGTATGTATTGTGAGAATTTTGATTTTTACCCACAATAAAAATAAATTAAAAAAAAAAAAAAGATAGGGATGACATTAGTACTTCATCCAGATCCCTCTGGATAGGTTTAGAAGATCAGATAAGAAAAGACAATGGACAATAAATGTGGAATAAATGTGAAAAAAAAAAAAAAACAGATTCAATGTACTCTCAATCAAAATTTGAGCAGCTCTCTCACAGAACTTGAAAAACCAAACATCAAAGTTATATGGAAGTTACATAAGGATCTAAATAGCCAAACTATCTTGAAAAAGAATAAGGATGCTGTCGGACTAAGACGTCCCTATTTTAGAACTTATTACAAAGCTAATCATAACATCATGATATGGTACAAGGGAAGACATATAAACCAATGGAACTGAATGGAGAGTTCAGAAATAAACCATGTGTATGAGGCCAATTGATTTTAGTAAAAGATGCTAAATCCACTCAATGGGGAAAGAATACTATATTTAACAAATGGTTTTGAGGAGCCTGGATATCTACATGCAAAAGTATGAATGTGGACTTCTACCTCCCTCACCCTATAGAACAATTAACTAAAAAGAATTAAACACCAAATATAAGAAACAAAACTATATAACTCTGTAGGGTATTGCATTATTTATCCCTAAAATAGTTCTTAATATAAATGCATTTTTGTGACTGTAAGCTCATTTGAAATAGGACCTATTGTAGAAGCTATTTTAGTTAAGGTGTGGTCATCTGAGTCAGTTGAGTTTTAATCTGATTTCTGGAGTCCTTTATAATCAAAATGAAAGTGGCACATAGAAAATGACAGAGGAAGCTGTAATTCAGTGGAACCCAGAGGAGAATGGAGATGACATAGCCATGTGCATTGCCATGTGACAAAAAAAAAAAAAAAAGCAAGGATTGAGGATCACAGCAGCCAGTCCCAGAAAGCCACAATATTCAGGAAGAAAGACTCACCTTGCTGATGACACAATTGTGGAAATCTCCCAGCCTCAAAACTCTGAGCAATAAGTTTTTATTGTTTAATCCAAGTCTTTTTTTGTATTATGAATATAATTGTGACAGTTTAAAGCTTTTGTGAATCCCCAAAACTGATCATGTTCTTGGAGTTAAACCATTCCTGTGGGCGTGAGACCATTTGTTTGGACTGAATTTAGTTGGGGGTCTTTGGTTTAGGTCTTCAGTGAAGTGTGACCCAGTGGGGGTCTAGGCCCTCTTGCTGGGGTCTTTTTTAAATGGGAGAAACATGTAGAGAGATACAGGGAAGGAGAGATGCCAATTTTACCTTGCCATATGAGAAAGGACTCCAGGATCACCTACATCCACAGAAAGAAAGAGAATCTTTGCGAGGCTGAGAGAAAGGCTGGAGACAGGAATCAGTAGAACAGCCCTAAGCTGAAGAGATGAGGCCCTGGGAGAGACAAGCCATATACCTGATCACCCACACCTTAGCTTGGGAAGAACGTGAGCCTGGAGAAGCAAGCACAGACTGGCTGCCATTTTGCCTTGCCGTGTGGCAGGAGTTTAGGATCAGCGGAGCAGCCGATCTTTGGTGAAACAGCATCTCTAATGATGCCTTTAGTTGGACATTTTCACAAACTTAGAACTGAAATATTTTACAATAATTAATTATCATTTTAAAAGTCAACCCATTTCTGGTATGTTTGCATTGGCAGCCTTTAGCAAACTAAAACAGTAATTAACACAACTGATTTGTATATATGAATGTGGTTAAAATGGGAGATTTAGGTTGTATATATGTGTTTAATTTCCTTGACTACTTAAGAAAATACTATGAAATGGATCAGCTTAAACAATGGGAATTTATTAGCTCATAGATTTCAAAGTGGGAAAAATTTCAAATTGAGGAGTGACTGAGATGAAGTTTTATCCCTTAACACTGGAGCATTCTGGGGCTGGCTGGTTGTGAGCATTGGTCCTTGTGTCCTCTATCACATGACAATGCATAAGGTGGCCTCTCCTGGTCTCTTCATTCTCATCTGGGTTCCCCTGACCTTTGGTTTCTTGCTTCCAGTGGCTTTCTCTCTATCTGTAAGAATTTCATTCCACATATAAAGAACCCCAGTAACAGGATTAAGACCCATCCTGATTGAGCTGGGCCACAATGTGGGAAAGTATGGGAGAGGGAGGGATGGGGGCATATGGCCATCTCTTTCATGTTTTATGTAACATTTATGTAATCTAAAGCTTCTTTAAAATAAAAAAGTAATTAAGAAAAATCTCCTACTTACAATGGATTTACACTCACAGGAATAGATAAAGTTTAAGAACATTTTTATCCAGAGCGCATACAGCTCCAAACAACCACAAACCACTCTTTGGACCCCAAAAAGACATGCACTTTCTACATGCAAAAAAACATTCATTACAACATTCCAAAAGACTTTGGTCATTTCAGAAACAATTCTGAATACAAACTCACATCAAAATAGTCTATGGGTATAGTCTGTCCTGAGGCATAATTCCCCTTATGTACATGTGAAACCTAGAGAACAAGTTATGGTTTTCCTATTTACAATGGAGTTACAAAGACAGAAAAATATTTCCTTCTAATAGTGAGAAATTGAATGAAAATAGGGGTTACGGTCTCCCCCAAATTCTGAAACCAGTAGAACTAACTCCTTCAGATTACAAATTCAGAGAGTCATCTATAGATTAATGTGTTTTCCTCATAGCCAAATGGATCGGCAACCCCACCTCTTCCAAGCACTTGCACAGCAGCACTGTTTATGTTGGCACAAAAAGAGCAGCTACCTCCAGCATACGTTCTGCTGCTCTGTTAATCACTGCTCCCAAAGCACTAATGGAATGGGGTAATTTTCAGAAAAGAGCATAAAATAGATATTTGTGTGAAGAGAAAGTTCTATGAATAAGTTGAAATGTAAGTTTAACTTCACCTATATTTAAGTCATCTGAAATATTTTAAATTAAATAATTTCCACAAAGATAATTCATTTTATTTAGTAAAATCTTGAGAATGAAATGTGATTTCTTCTCCAATTTAATTATGTCTATTAAAGAAAAGTGTTTCATGGGTATTATCGAAACTTTAAGACTAGTACTCAGGTATGTACTTTCCATTATAACATTTCTAGAAGTAAAAATCACAATATGCAATCATCTTTGTGCTTTTTAATATGATGAAAACAAGTGGTAGAAAATTTAACATTAAATTAAGTGGAAAATAAACTAAGCAAATTAGCAGGACTTTTTCTTTTGTTCTATGTGTTTTATGTGATTTATTTAGACAAAAGTGAATGAATATTTGTCTTATTTTTATACAGACAAGTGTATCCAACTTCAGTATCATTTCCTATGCCATCACTGCCTAGGATATCAATTATGCCATTCCAAGAAAAAATATGATGATATAATTGGGCAGACACTCTTTTATGGGATATTACCAGGAAGAGCTATAAATGTGTATTAGTATGTATGGATTGCCATCAGTATGGAGCCATATAATAGTCCATTGAATAATGTGAGAGAAATCACAATGTTTGTACTGATGGGCTTCACAGATAACAAAAAGTTGAAAATCTCCTTGTTTTTACTATTTCTAGCAATCTATATTTTTACTCTGATAGGGAATTTGGCACTGGTTCTATTGGTTATTGAAGACTGCTGGCTCCACAACCACATATACTATTTTCTGGGTGTCTTGTCATTTTTCATGACTGCTATTCCTCAGTTATCACCCTGAAAATGTTTGTCAAAATTGTGGAGGAGAATAAAGTTCTTTCATACCTTTGATATTCAAAAAATATATCTTTTTGTAAAAATATATTATTTTGGGACTACTAATGTTAGTCAGCCAAAGGGGTGCTGATGCAAAATACCAGAAATCTGTTGACTTTTATAAGGGGTATTTATTTGGGGTAGAAGCTTACAGTTACCAGGCCATATAGCATAAGTTACTTCCCTCACCAAAGTCTATTGCCACGTGTTGGGGCAAGATAGCTGCTGAAGTCTGCCAAGAGTTCAAGCTTCTTGGGTTCCTCTCTTCTTGGGGCTCTGTTTCTCTCCTGGCTCAGCTGCTGTGTTCTCTTCACAAAGCCAGCTGTGAACTATCAGGCAAATGACTCTGTCTCTTTCCCTGGGACTTCAGCCATGTCTAAGGAGCTGTCCTTTTTCCTCTGTGTTCTTCTCCTGTGTGTTGACTTCCCAGGCTCCAGGTCAGAACTCCAGCATCAAAATCCAACTCTCTTCTCTCCCATGTAGTTTTTTTCTGTGAGTTCCCTTCCCCTACTGATGTGGCCCAATCAAAGGTCTAATCATAAGTTAATCACACCCAGGTACAGACCAGTTTACAAACATTATCTAATACCTATTTTTAGAATTCATAAATAATGCCAAACTGCCACAGTACTTAATGTTTTCTGTTGGTTGCAATGGCTTATGATCACTATGTTACAATCTACAATACTCTTCTGTATTCAGTTAACATATCACCCCAAATCTATGTGCCACTCACCATTGCTTCCTATGATGGTGGCACTTTGCAAGCTACTTAACACACAATGACCACTTTTAGCCTATCTTTCTGTGCATCCAGTGAAATTTAGAAATGTAATTTTGAACTGCATGCATTCCTCATTATTTCTTATTCTGACACTCACATCAAACAGCTTCTGCTCTTTTACTGTGTGGGCTCTATTGGGAAAACTACTATACTGAAATCCTGATCTCCTATGCTTTCATTCTTTTGTTCATTCTGAGGATGTGTTCTACTGAAGGGATGCAGAAAGATTTTTCCACTTATGTCTTTTACCAAACTGGAGTGCAAAATTATCAAGGGACATCCCCTTCAAGTACATGAAGCCAAGTGCCAGCTATTCTTTGAAACATGATATGATACTATTTATATTTTACCCTATTGTGTTTTCTGAATCTCATCATCTCCAGTTTAAGGGGAAAAAAATGTTAAGGAGGTGATGAAAAAAAGTTTGAGAGAAATTGGTTCACAACTAAAGTACATTTTTTTAGCATTGAGTAAAGCTCAGAATAAGGCTGAAGATCAGTCAATATATCTCTTGTGAGAAACTAGGGAATAAATGCTTTGTTTTTAGTTAATGCTGGTTATATATCTTAGAATATTTCCAAAAATGGCATTATTCAACCCAACAATGCAGCATTTTACACATGTAGGTAGATTTGATCAGCTATATACCTATGACTATGTTCAAACTGATCCATATAAAATATTCATTGAAAAATTTAAACTGATATTGTTAGTCTTTGGGTAATTTGATTTTCACTAACTATAATTAGAGGCCATGTCCTCAGGATTCAATGGCTTGATATAACCTCACATTGATATTGATAAGGACTTCAGCTTTCATTATGAATTGAATTGTTCCTCTTGAATTCTTGTGAAGGAAAACCCACATGTTATTTTCTTGTACGATGTGCCTTCATCTTCTCAGATCTGTCTTCTGGAGATGGCTTGTGCAATGTTTGAATTATCACCAGGGATTTCTATTCTATTAATTTCTTTCCACTGTTCAGCTACAAAAACTGATTAGATCCATTCTGAATATCCCCAAAATGTATTGAGATGATATGTTAATATTTGTTGATTGTCTAAGGATTTGGCTAAACAATATGGGAGCAGATGTATTTAAGCCTTATCTATTCTGCTTTATTTTTCGTCTAAGATTTGTTGATTTGAAGAGATTTTAAGGGTGGATGTTTGTTTACTTTAATGATATTTACTATTTTCCCAGAAAGGATTCTTGTCCTATGTCTCCACCAGATAAATCACATCAGAACAAAGTGATCAATGAATTAATTCTCAGAGGTGAAGCTGAGAGGCAATACAATAATTTTTAGGAACTCAATATATAATTAATTACACAAAGATAATTTATGCATATTTATTGGAAAACCCACAAATTTTATAGTGAGTGTGGTTTAAATATACACTCAAAATTCTTTTAAAAAACAACACAACACAAGCAAGCAAATTTTCAGAGACACAGCACTTAGCTGTATGTGGGTGACAGGTTGTCTAATAAAGAAATTAAACTAACTTAAGATACATCTTAAAATTTATTTTCCCAGTTATGTTCTTTTTAAATGATTTTTCCAAACAAAGGGGAAAAACTACTTCATATATATGTGTAAATATCTATCTCTTAAAATAATTAAAGATTTATAGCATTTGAGGGTCATTTTTAAGGCTTCTACTGTTCTCTTTAAGATTTCAAATTATTAAGATAAAGATTCAATCAAGTTGATCACCTGGTTTATGAGTTTCTTTCAAATTAAGAAATATAATCTTTCTGTGGGAAAGAAAGACATGAATATTATAAGCAAGTATGCATTCACTTATGCCTAAAAATATCTAGCCAATAATTCATTCAACAAAATAGATGAAACTAGATGTCAGGTTAATATGCTTGAATTCCCTTTTCCCTTAAAAGTAGAAATCAAAAGATGAGATTTTCAGTCTCCCATGATTTTCTCTCTTAAAGGTCAATATGATATAATAGTATAACTAATTCTTAAATTAATAATTTTTCACTGTTCAAATCTCAGCTCAATGATCTTTCCCTCAAATATGAATTTACTTCTTTCTCTGCTCCAATGGAATATATGATGGTTAGATTTATATGTCGCTTTGGCCATATAATGGTGCCCAGTTGTTTGTTCAAGTAACTGGCCTATTGTTACTGTGTTTCATGGGCTTAAATTATCAAAAATTTGATTGCATCTATGTCTGGTTACATCTATAATGAAAGACATTTTCAGCAACGAGAGACATCTCATCCAATCATTTGAAGGTTATAAAAGGTGAGGTGATGATTTCAACAGTCAGAAGAGAGAATTTTCATCTCTATTTCAGCCAGCCAGCTTCTCTGGGGGAAGTCTCACCAACCTTCATTGAATTTCTTGGCTTTCAGGACGTCCTACAGAATTTTGACTTGTGCATCCCCACAGTCAAATGAGACAATTTTACAAAATCTCTTACTATTTACAGATATCTCCTGTCAGTTCTGCTTCCTTAGAGAATCTGGACTAATTATATAACTTGGTACAAAGAGTGGGGTGGTTCTTGAAAAATAGAATCTTAAAAATGAGGTTCCTGAATTGATTCTGGGGTTCTTTCAATTGGCTCTCTACTCTGAGTAGATTCAAAGGCACTAATGACTCTATTTCCAATTTTCAAAATGATACCTATAGTCCATGGCATATTTTGGAAATAGAAATACACAAAACATCATTAGTGATTATGGCTACTTAACTGTTTATAAGAGGAAACTCTCTGGGTGATAGTGTTTTTCACATCATAACAGAGTTTTGTGGAGTTAAAAGGTAGAGATTGATTATGGATGGTTGTTTCTAAATATGTGGGGTACAGCTATAAAAGAAAGGAATGAGCTGAATGCTTCAAATGTTCAACTTAAACACTAAATGAAGGGTGAGAAAGTTTCTATGTGTGCCCTGAAAAGAAAATCATATTTTGTGTAGCCACAGCCTTGAGATGCTGAAAACCATACCCAGAGTCTCATGGTGTGAATAGAAACTAAATTCCCAACCTTGCAGGGTGTCTGCTGTTAAAGTGATAGAATTTATTGGAAAGGAATGTGATCCTCATAATTAGAATGGTGTCACATGCATTGATAATGATGGCAATGGGTACATTGAAAACCTAAATTTTCAGTGAATATTTGCTAGATAAACTTATAATGGTCTACCTTGAGGAAAAAACCACCTGATCTCCACTCTACTTCTATCTCTAGTCTGCCCTGAGGAAATTGCCATCCAATGTCCACCTTTAGAGATTAACCCTAATGTGCCTGACAAGCTTGTAGTCACTTTCCCTGAAGAAACAGCCCTTACTCTTCTGTCTGGAGAGATTAATCCTGTTTCACCAGATGGAACTACACTGAAATGCTTTGAGGTAATTGGCTTGCAAGTCACTTCTAATTCTTCCCATGACCTACTCCCACCATGCTTCTTTACATCCAAACTTATAACTAGATCGATGTCCTAACAGGCCCCAAAATGTGAGGTACAAACTATATTGGCATACTATACTCCAAAAGAAACTCATGAGTTTTATAATTTACATAGATAGAAATCAGGAGAATATGTGTGGGAATGGAAATTAAGGGTGTTTGAAAGTGGTGGAAGGAATATAAAGTTGGATCAAGCTGAGTTTATTGATATGGGCCCATTAAGAAGAGATTGTGTATTCAATGTTGTTGCTTGCAGGATAGATAGGGCTCTAACAATTTTTTTGTGGCTCATTGAAATATGTACCAAAAGGTGGCTGATATTACCTGAGGTCAAATTGACAGGACTGCCGTGGTATAATTTAGATAATGGAATCAAAGGCATAGAGAGATTGGAAGGTTAGAATGGATTTATCATGTAAAACCTGATCACCCATTCCAGGAAGTCCAGAGTGTACACCTTTCAGCAGGACTTTGAATAAAACATTTTTGAGACTAACACCATCATCTCTGAAGAAGCACTGCCTTTACTCTTCTCTGTAAGTCAGATATTACTGTGGAAACTGCTGTCACTGAACTGGAACCATTAAGCACAATGGGGATGACTGGATCTCAAGTTTGCAGAAGCCAAGTGGCAGCACTTAATTGCAAAGGACAAGGTGGGCATGGCTATCACAATGGAAAGTGAACTCAAAGCAATCTGACTCACACAGACCTATAATTTTAGCTAGTAGGTAATGGAGTACATAGAAGTTAAATAGATAGGCAGTCTACAAAATTATTACCTGATCTATATAAGAACAGTTCTACGTCAAGTGCAAAAAAGTATAATCTGGATTTCAAAATAGCAATTCATGGCCCTTTAAGCAATTCTCAGACTTGAGAAAATTTACAGTCCCAGAGACCCTTGAATTAAGGGATGTACAGATCGCTTTGGGGAAGGATACCGCTACACATCCTACATTTTATACTGTTAATCTCCCTTCCAGCCTTCTCACAAAATCTTTGTCCTTTTACCTAGGAATGGCTATGGGACTCAACTTTCACCAAGAGTGTGAAGAATAAATTTGTGAGATAAACAACATCCCCGAAAAGCTCAGTGGTTGCTCTTCTCCATAGGTCAGCTAATACTGTGGGAACTGCTATCACTGACTTTTCATGTTTAATCACTATGATGATGATCAGATACCAGGTTGTCAGCACTTAATCACAAAAGACAAGGTGGCATGGCAACCAAAATGGACAGGAGACTTAAAGCAGGAATCAAAATAGTCTGACTCACACAGACCTTTGTTGTTAGCTAGTAGGTCATGGAGTACCTAAACATCATTGGGGTTCAACACTCAGAATAGGGGCTTATGAAGGTCAGGTGATCAATGGAGTTTTATGTCCACTACTTCTCACAGTAGGTCCAGTGGTTCCCTGGATCCATTCTGTGGTTTTATACCCAGTTCCAGAATGCATAATTAGAATAAACATACTCATCAACTGGCAGAATTCCCATGATTTTTGGCTGACTTGTAGAATGAGAAATAATATGGTAGAAAAGGGCCAAGTGGAAACCTAGCAAATTAGTAAATCAAAAGCAATGCCCCATTCTTGGAGGAATTACAGTAATTACTGCCACCATCAAGGACTTGAAGTTTGCAGGAGTATGATTCCCACCACATCTCCATTCAACTCTCCTTTTAGCGCTTGTGCAGAAAACAGATGGAATGGCATTTCAAAATATTCCCTCTAAGAGTAAGTACAAGCTATGACATCTGCCCTTCTTAAAACCAAAAAGGAATAATGCCTTGTTGGCCTCTTTGGATTTTAGAGACAACATATTCCTTATTTGGGTGTGCTACTACAACCCATTTCTGGAATGACTTGTAAAACTGCTAGTTTTTAGTGGTGCCTAGAACAAAAGGAGGCTCTGCAACAGGTCCAGGCTACTGTGCAAGCTGCTCTGCCACTTGTGCTATATGATCCAACAGGTCCAAAGCTGCTGGATGTGTTAGTAGCAAATAGAGCTGTGTCTGGAGACTTTTGCAGGTCCCTATGGAGGCTCACATCGCAGACCCTTAGGATGTTGGAGCAAAGCTTTGCAATCCTTTGCAGATTAGCTACTCTACTTTTGAGAAACAGCTTTCACCACAGAGTGGGCCTTAGCAAGACTGAATGTTTAATAATGGGCTACCAAGTTGCCATGAAACCAGAGTTGCTCATCATGAACTGGATGTTGTCTGACTCAATAAGCCATAAAATTGGGTGAACATTATTTGCACAGTGCACATTTTAATATTTTAAAGTGTTAATTCTGGGATTTAGTCTCTGAGGTGTCTGTTCCTTAAGTTTGTAACCAGCCAATTATGTGACAGAAATTTACTTGAGTGCCAGGAGCCAACAAAACCAATAAACCAATGCAGGAAATACCCCTTTAACAGATTTTGCAATTTAGCTCTCTGTTGGCCCTTACTCTCCTGCAGAATCTAGCCCACCTATAAGAATATTAGTCTGAGGTAAACGTAAAGTTAAAGGCCTTCTTAGTTTCTTCAGAGCCTGTGTCTAGTGTTTGTCCATGGCCTTAGGAATTCTCCAAATTACAAGCATTGAAATGCATCCACTTCTCCCTATAAAAATAGATTTCATTCAATCCCAGGTACACAACTTTATTATTTAAAGCAGGTTGTCCTTTACCATAGGCTATTTTGATTCTATTGTTTCTTACACTGCTTTATCTGTTCATAAACTGCATCTGTCTGCAGGACAAGTTCTGGAGGGCAAGCCCAAAAGGAGTGTCCTCATTAACTGCTTCAGGGTGCCAACCAATTGATTGGGACCAACATAAAGGCATCCCAGTATGCACCTATGTTCTTGCTGGAACTGGGCCAGGTACCCTCAATGAGAGCAAAAGCTGGCTCACAGTCTACCAGGGAGGGTATAAAAGAGAGGCCATCAAGGGCAACACAAACTTTCCTACCACTTTTTTTTTTTTTTTTTTAAAGATTTTATTTATTTATTCATCTATCCCCTCCTTGCTGCTTGTGCTCGCTGGGTCAGCTAACCACGCCGTGCAGGCAGGCCTGCCTTCACCAGGAGGCCCCGGGAACCGAACCCGGGGCCTCCCATATGGTAAACGGGAGCCCTACTGATTGAGCCACAGCCGCTTCCCTTTCCTACCACTTTTAATGTTGAGTTTCTTAGATAGTATTGCCCGGCTACTGCATCCTTTTAAGAGATTTCTGGAGTTTTCAGGAAAATTACTCTTTCAGTTTTTGCTAGTTGTCCAAACATTCTCTGAGTGAATAAGACTGAAATATTTTATGAGTCATCTATGTTAACTATAAGCACCCCCTCCAGAGATTTTTGAGGGAATGGAAAAACATGGATTGTCAAGAAATTAGATTTCCAAAAGCAATGAATTGAGTAAGTATTTAGCTATTAAAAGAAAACGTAATGTTAATTGCTTAAGAAGGAAATTTGATTGAAACATAGATTGTCATATAAAATTTTAATTCAATCACAGTTTATCTTCCCAATAAACATCTTTTGCATAATTATTGAAAGATCTAGAATTCTGCTGTATTATTTCAATATTCCATCAAGTGATATACTATCTCATTTGTTTGAATGCGAGAAGAAAATTTCCTTTACTGTTCCCTTTGTTTTTTACTGTGATTCACTATGAAAAGAGAAAGAATTCATTTGTAAATTTAAAAGTTGACCTGATATTATTGGAAATTACATGAGATAAACAATGTTTAACACCCCTGTTCTCCTTTTCATTTTGCAAAGAGTGAGCTCAACACTTGGCCCACTATCTTGTCAATGTCTTGCGATCCAAAGCTGGGAAATTATGCATTGAAAGATCCTGGCTATCAAGCAGAAATAGGGCTGCACCAAGATAACGGAGGCAAAGAAGGGTTTGCCTGGAATGCAGGAGCTCCTCTAGGGTGTCTCTTAGTACTACCATGCCCTGTGATTAAAGTCAATGGAAAATTGCAACAGTCCAATCTAGGAAGGACTAACAATAGTCCAGAATCTTCAAGAATGAAATTTTGGGCCACCCCACAAGGTAAAGAATCATTTTTAGTTAATGTGCTTGCTGAGAGTAAAGGGAATATGGAATGGGTAGTGGAAGAAGGTAGTGACAAATACAAAATTCTTAGTTTTACTAACACAAGGAATAGCTACTGATTGCCTGAGACCAAAGCAGAAAAGAATATAGAACTAATAAAGAAAATGACAACTCCACTAAATAGATTGGATCATTTTAGTGAGGTGCAAGCATTGTTGGGTCTTTTGAATAATAGAGAAATTTCCTAATACTATAGGTACATTTTGCTGCAACAGTCAAAATATTGATAATTTTTAAATTTTTTATTGCATGGAAAAATGATATGTTTAAAAAGTAGAGTAGATTCTCCATTAAAAACTGCATGGGGCATTTTCTGAATTGCTCTTAATGACATTGCAATGACAGATACAGGACATTATATACCTTGTCATAAGTTACAAAATTGTGCAGGGGTGAGTTTAAACTATTATGTAAACTATAATCCACACTTGGTGGCAATGCTCCAATCTGTGGTCATTAATTGTAACTAATGTAACACACTAATGAAGGATGTTGTTAATGTGAGAAAGTGAGGGAAGGGTAGGAAGTGGGGCATATGGAAATCCTCTACATTTTTTATGCTTCATTTATGTAATCTAAGTATCTATAAGATAAATACATAAAAAACTGCAGAACTTAATATCCACATAGCTATAGCATGATACTCTAACTTCAAAGACTTAATAAAAAATCTGTGTTTGTGTGTCAGTAGATAAATGAAGTACTAGCTGCACAATAATTCCTGAAGCAATTGAAAGTATGTATCAAGATTTTCAGGTCTCCCAATGAAGTAGAAAAGATTTTTAATTGTGAATCTATCATATTAAGAGAAGAACTTTTCCCTTTGAAGATGAAATTGCAGGATTGAACAATTATTCCTAAATGTAAATCCAGATGAAGGAACATTACAAATGTAATGTTCATTCATTTGTAATGTTTGAACATTTCATTGAAAATGACTACAAGGCAAGGCCCATCTCTGAGTATAATCTTGACTGCATGAATCATTGAGTAGTAATATATGGAATGACTTGGGGGCTCACATTTGAAACATTGAAGATAAATTGATGAAGCAGTTTTAAAATAAAATGTGTGTATATGTGTGTATTTAAGATTTTTCTCTCTCCAAGAAGACTGTAATCTCCTTGAGAGCAGAATTTGCTTATTCATATTTATATTCTTCACAGCATTTAACAAATGTATCATATATAAAATATGGAGGCAAATACTGATCATATTTTGGCATATGTAAGGATGTATTTATAGATGGATAAATATATGCACACATTAAACAATGATAAATTTCTCTTGTTTTTGTTTACTTGTGAGAAAACAGTGAGAGTTCATCAAAGTCAAGAATTCTTTTATACACATGTTTGTATCTTTTTATGGTATTTGGACAGCCATGTACATATTGGTGTTCAAAAAATGTTAATTTAGTTGAAAATTCTATTTCTAGAACTCTTTTCCAAATATTTCATATATATATATTAAATATAGCATAGTAATTTACATGCGTATTCCTTCTCAAATGATTTATTTTCTGAATAGTTAGGATTGCAAATAAAGTTTGTTATCAGAACTGATGCTTTCCCATGACTTGCTTATGCACATGCACAAGCAGCATACAGCACGTGCAGCATGCAGTGGGCACATGCTGTCAGTGTTGTTTCCCCAGCTGATGGGTGAATGATATAAACTGCATTCCCACCCCATCAAAAGGCATAAAATATAGCTTATTTTTTGCACATCAGCAGGGGCAACTGCTATCTGATAACCTGCATACAGCAGGATGCGGCTTTAGATTTTTTCTACTGGTTGGTGTTTGTGTGAAAATTTATTAGGTTTTCTGCCTCTCCTCCTTAGGTACCTATTCTATCCTGACACAAGTATATATATTATAATTTAAATAATTGGAGTCACCTGGTTAGAAAGTTCTCATATCTCATATATCAAAAACTAATGTCCTATAAAGAGAATGAGCAGTCATTCTTGGAATTGACTGTAGGTAGCTCATTTAATGAGATCTATGTGTGTATGCATATGCACATTTATTTATGAATTATTCTTTTCTTCTCTATTTCACAGTGATCTGACTCCTACAAATTTCATTTTACAATATAATAATTTATATAATAAAATGTTATAATATAATGGACAACCTATGATATTTGAAACTGCAGGAATATATAGGAATATATAGGAATATATTGAAGCTCCTATCTACCTAATTAGTCACTCTTTATTTAGGATTTATAAGGTTTTTTCCTTCCAGTCACAGTACCTGATTAAGAGTGGTTTTCCTGAAAATTGTTCATCATCTCTGAGACTTATTAAACTGATTATCTTGTATTCATCTCTTTTTCTACCAAGGATTTTCATTCATTCATTCTAAATACAATGCTCAATTTTTAATAATTATGTGAAACAGTAAGAATTTCACACATTATTTATATTTCCTGATTCTAATGTGTATGTGTTATTTTTATTTCTCGATTGCATTGAACATGTATTCTTTGACAGAAAATTGTCTATAGAAAGTTAAGGTAGCTTATACACTTATATATATAATATAAGAAAATCATTTAATTGTACTATTAAAATTATTTATATTTTCCTGCTGTTGTGTCTGTAGGAGTAAAAACATACCACATATAATTTGTCATCATAAGAAGCAAATAATATATTTAATTTGTACAAAATTATGCTTAAATGTCTTCTTAGTATGCTCTTAATATTTGGCTCAGATATACTTCCCATTCACTTTTCTAGCTTCTCTCTTTGCACCTCTCCTCTAATCTCTCAGTAATGCTGATCTTTCCAGAATGAACCCTTCATTTCCTTTCCTCTTCTTCATTCTTTCTCTTGTGACACTCCCAATGATCTTGCTCTCTCCCACACCACATGATCAACTCCAAGTGTCTAAAATTTCCTAGATATTTTTCCCTTTGAATATGCTCATAAAAAACACTCAATTTAAAACATGTTTGGTATATCAGACATCAAAATAATGATAGTTCTGTTCAGTCTGTTAAGTCTTCGGAGCCATTGCAATGATTCTGTTAACCATTTGCATTGTGTTTGTGTTCTACCTAGCTAACTTTAAGATACCTTACATATCAACATAGCAAAATATTATTTTTAACTAATTTTATGACAAGAATTATTGAAAAATAAAATTAAATCAATGAAAATAAAATCAATGGATTGAATTAGAGGTTTTAAAACATGGAAATTTAAACTCAATCTTAAAGATTAGTGGTCCATTCAAAAATGAAGTCAAGAAATTAGTGGATAATTGAAAAAGTAGTGTAGAAAATGTTCAGATTTGTCATAGGATATTTTGGGGGTGTTAGGACAAGAAAGCAGCTACCTAAAATTTACTAAACACAGCCAATAAGAAAGGTGGAACAAGAAAGTGTTAAAAACAAACCTTGAGCAAAATTTGGTGTGCTCTCAGAGTTTTATTGAATCAATTCATGAATTGGGGAGATTCCAATCACCACAAGGTAGAGTGGAATTCCACTGAACAAAGACAGCAATGGGATTTCATAGGCAGAAAGAAGGAGCACATTGGGAGGAAATTTTCATTGGTTAATGCAATATATATTTCCTAATATGGTTACTGCAGAAAGTTGTTTAGCAATGAATAAGTTAGCTGGCATAAGAATAGGTTGTTGACAATAGCTGATTGGGTGATTTAAAATCTGTTTTCTGGGTGAACCAGCCATTTACAGGGTGTATTATTCAGCCAAAGATGTGCTGATGCAAAATACCAGAAATCTGCTGGCATATATAATGGGTATTTATTTGGGGTAGAAGTTTACAGTTACAAGGTATAAAGCATAAATTACTTCCCTCACCAAGGTCTGTTGTCACGTGTAGGAGCAAGATGGTTGCCAGTCTCTGTGAGGGTTCAACCTTCCTTTTCCTCTGAAATGTGTCTCTCTCTCAAGGATTTGTTTCTTTCCAGGCTCAGCTGCTCTATTCTCTCCACAAGGTCAGCTGTACTCTCTCAGGCTCTCTCTCTTTCTGGGCTTCTGTCTTGTCTATGGAGCCAATTCCATATGTTCTTCTCCTGTGTGATTACTTCCTGGAGCTCCAGCATCAAAACTCCCACTCTCTCCTCTACCATGTCATTTTCTTCATAAGTCCCCACCCACCACTGGAGTAGGAACCAACATCCTACTGATGTGGCCAAATCAAAGCCTTAATTTTAATTTAATCAAGTAAAAGTGAAACCTCTGAACTTAATATAATCGAACACTCCCAGAGGAACATACCAGTTTACAAACACAATCCAATATCTATTTTTGGAATTCATAAACAATACCGAACTTCTGCAAAGGGAAAAGAAACTTAGATTTTGGTGTAGCTGACATCACATTAGCATAGGTGTGTCCATGTTGGGTCTAATGAATTCTATTTATCAAAAGAAAAATATATTTCTAAAAAATAACATGAAATATTAGTATATTTCTTATATTAGGGAAATTTTTAATTTTGTATTTATTAAGCAGAATAAATTCCTCTTAAAAAAGACAAAGATGATCGGTTTGAGTCAAAATACAAAATGCAATAAATTTCTAAATCAATCTTTACTAAAATAAAGTGACATATAGCATTAAAATAAAAGACACAAAATAACTAATATCATGAATGTTGTTCATACAATTTCATTTGCCTGAAACTCACTTCCTCCAGGTATTTGCATGATTCCCTACTTCACCTCTTTCAGGTTGCTCACATGTCACATTCTTCCTGAAGAAATCTCTGAAAATTCTTTTTTAAGAGAAGTCTAATTGACTCCATACACTCACTCCATTTAGTTTTTTTTCAATAAAAGATATCACATACATGTTCTTGGTTTTTTATTACTCCCCCTCCCCCTAAAAAAAAAAAAAGCAATAGTATGTTCCTCTTGTTACAGAGACCTCTTTGTTTTCTTTAAACTGCATGGTGCACCCACATACACAGGACCTTTGCACTGGTGCTCTCCCTGTATATAATACTTTCCTCCCATCTACCTATCTGATTAACTCTTCCCCCTTGAAGTCTTTTATCAAATGCCAATTTTTAATTGTCCTGAACACACTATTTCTAGTTGCTTCCTCATGCCCTTGCTCTTGACTCTCTCATTCCATATTCTGTCTTACATTTCAATTTTTATATTGTATTTTTCCCATTCCAACATGGCATATCACTTACTTCTCTACATATCTCAGTAACTCTCAGCTAGAATAAAATCTCCAAAGAGACAAACACTTTATATTCTTTTGCTATACTGTGTAGGCATTGCCTGGTACATTGTAGATATTCAATAAATTATTTACTGAATAAATGACTAAAATAAGTGGCATGATGAACTTATCTAGTGTCTAATTCATCCAGCAATTTAACCACTTCCCCAAATTTATAAACTATGAATAAATATTTGATAATTTCAGAATTGATACCAAAATTTGAAAATTTCATAATTTTCTAAGTTTAACTTAAAAGAGCCAGATTATCTGACAAAAATGCAATACATTTGAAAAATCAATATTCAAAATATAAAAATGAAAGATATTTCAACTCAAATATTAAAAGCACAGAGAGGCGGCCAAGATGGCGTTAGTGTAGGAGAGCGCACACTGCAAGCTCCCAGAGCAAGGCGGATTGGGGACGGGGTCCTGCCCGGGGGTCTGTGCTGTGCACGCATGGAGTGAGAAGCTTGGGACATCTATCTGTGCAGATCGGCGGCGTGGACCGAACGGTGGAGATTCGTGAGTTTTGAGGCAGCCGATGGAGGTTGGCACAGACGGCTGTGCCACGCAGTTAGGGAAAAAAAAATAAAACGGCCATTTTGAGCCGCGGGCGGGGCAAAAAAGTTTTATTTTCTGGGGATCTGGCTGCCTGGCGCCCCTTGGACCTTGTGTGAATAGAGCAAACGAGCTAATCAGCACCCAGTGAACCGGAGGGGGGATTTTGGTCGGGTAACGCAGCTGATTTCCCTAGCCACCCAGGGATAAGACCCGGGCCGCTGCGGAGCCAGGAGGAAGGGACACTTCCCAAAAAAGGGAGGGTTCGGTTGGAAGACAGGGAAGGGTATTTTATATTTTTAGACATCGATCTGGCTGCCTGCACCGCCCCATAGCTTTGGGGAGCAGATAAGCCAACCTGAAGCAGCATTAGGCTGAGAGCAGACAGGAATCTGCACTCAAACTGATTTACTGAGCAGCCCCGTGATGCTGGAGCTCGGCGCCAGAAGGGGCGGAATCCGCCATCTTTAGCACTCCTCACTGACTAACATCAGAACTTCAGCTAACCTGGGGAGTCTGGAAAGTGGGACGTGCTTGATTAATCTCCACGGGTCCAGCTAGGGTCCCTTCCGTAAGGGGGTTGGTCTAGAGGAGGAATTATTTTGGGTCCTGCATTTGGCTAAAAAAAAAAAAAAAAAAAGTGAGGTCACCTCAACAAATGAAAAATAAATTCTTTTTAATTTAGTTTAATAGCTAAAAGCTGCTTCAGGACCTGCATATAGAACCCTGTGGGGAAATTCATTGATAAACACAAGTAGGCAGGAAGGATCCACGTGGACCCTAGGGGAATCATTGACCCCCCTTAGCTCTGTTTGGCTGCTTGCCTGTGTGGATCTTTGGTTTCTCTCTGTTACTTTCTGGTCTATTGCTATTATTCCCATTTTCCTCCCCCCTTCCTTTTTCCTTCTATTTTTTTTTTTTAAATAGGTGCTGCCAGCTGGTCGCTTCTTTGCTGGGTTTCTTATTCAGTAATTTCCCACTCGCTGCATATATTGATTCTGTATTACAAACTATCGCTTATCCTTCCTGCATCTTTCTGTCTTCTGTTTTCTGTTGTGGCTCTTAGAGACAACATTTTTTCATAGGCCCACAACTTAAGGGTGTCAATTTCTATCCCAACTATTTTGTTTTCTTCTTCTTTTTACTTTTTTTTTATTAGTATTAACTTTTTCCTTTCAGACCTTTCTCTATTATTTCTCTCCCTCCTCATAATTCTAGCCTTCTAAATCACTATATATATATATATATTCCTCCATTTGTTTTCCCAGTCCATTATAGGAACTCCATATTTTTTCCTAGTACTCTACACTGCCTACTCAAGTTAAATATTCATCTCATTAAGTCTCATTTTGCCCCTCTTCTAACTTTTTTCAATTTTTCTATTATCCTTCTGCCTTCCTTACATCTTTTGATTCCTCTGGCCCTAACCTTTTGCCTTCAAGGGAACATAGAAAGAAGCAAGGAAATAAAATAAGAAGAAAAACTGCCAAAGAGAAAACTTAACTCACACGCAGAACCAACAGCTAAATAGAATTCTAGAGCATAGAGAAAAGCTAATCAACTGAACAAACCCATCAAGATAATATGATGACCAGAGGGCAACAGAAAAATACAAATGACTCTGAGAAACTGGAAAACATGGACCAGTCCAGTGCACAAAATAAAAACCAGGAAGCAATGCAGTACATCGAACAACTAATCAAAGCTATCCAAACAAATATCATGGACCAACTTAAAGAACTGAAGGGAGAGATTAAGGATATAAAGAAGACACTGGGAAAACATACTGAAGAAATAGCTAACACACCTAAAAAGGTAATGGATATGATGGCGAACAAAGACACAAATCAAGAAATGAAAAAGACGCTGGACTCACATGGCAGCAGAATTGAACAGGCAGAGGAAAGAATTAGTGATATGGAAGACAATACAGTTGAAATCAAAGAGATTGTGGAAAAGATAGACAAAAAGATAGAAAAAATCCAGTATGGTCTCAGGGAATTAACTGATAATGCAAGACGCACAAACATACGCATTATGGGCATCCCAGAAGGAGAAGAGAAGAGAAAGGGAACAGAAGGAGTGTTGAAGGAAGTTATGGCTGAAAACATCCCAACTCTATTGAGAGAGATGGATGTGCAGATCCAGGAAGCACAGCGCACCCCAAATAGTATAAATCCCAACAGACCAACTCCAAGACATATACTTGTCAAATTGTCCAATGCTCAAGACAAAGAGAAAATACTCAAGGCAGCAAGAGAAAAGAGAACCATCACATACAAGGGAAGCACAATAAGATTAAGTGCTGATTACTCAGCTGAAACCATGGAGTCAAGAAGACAGTGGTATGACATAGTCAAAACACTAAAAGAAAAAAACTTCCAGCCACGAATTCTCTATCCAGCAAAATTGGCATTCAAAAATGATGGAGAGTTCAAAATATTCACAGATAAACAGCAATTAAGAGAGTATGTCAAGAAGAAACCAGCACTTCAAGAAATACTAAAGGAATCTCTACAAGTTGAAAGGAAAAAACAAAGGAGAGAGAGTTGGAGGAGAGTTTAAAAACAACTGAAAAGTCAAAAAGAGAAACAAAACAACATATGACATACATTAACCCAAAGAAAAAATGACTGAAGTAAGAAATTCGTTATGAGTAATAACACTGAATGTTAATGGATTAAATTCACCAATCAAAAAGTGCCTATCACCCTACTCAGTGGGGTTCCTGAGAGCTCTGGAGACACCCTGGTCCTATATAAGGGGGGATAGCCCCAGAGACTGAAGCCTTATCAGTGGGTTCTATTTTGGAATCTGTGCTCCTGAGAGTGACAGAATTAGACTCAAATAAGTCCTCCCTGCACATGGTTCACCAGTCCCTTCTATTCAAACCTATATGCGATGCTGGAGTCTTTAGGTATACTTCCAGAGACTGGAGCCTCCCGCCTACCTATGTGCCAGGTGTTCATGAAATCTAGGTGGAGCTGCAACTCCTACCCTACAGCTCAATGGACTCATCCAAGTCACCTGGTGAGGAGACAACGATGGGCAATGGCCATCCCAGGGAATGGAGAGGGCCTGCATCTGCAGGCAGGATCATCCCACTCACTATATCCATGGGATATAAGCCCTCTTTCACTTGGAGGTGGAGTGGACATCACCATCCCAGTCCCCTCAGGATTGGGGGAAGAACTATGGACTAGGGTGGACTTGATGGTATTCTCTTGTTCACATATGGTGATTCTAGCAATGCAAGAAATTATAACAATGAGGTGGAGCCAGTGGCCAGTTGACACTTTTGGGGTAGGGAGGGGATGAGCAGTTGAAATACAGGGGCTTCTTTGGGAGTTGGAGGTTGTCCTGAGTACTGTTGTGGCAACGGATGTAGGCCATTTTAAATCAGCACACACCACTCAGAACTGAGTGGGAGAGAGTGTGGTCTACAGTGTGAATTGTGGTCTATGGTTGGTGGCAAGTCTCCAGGATGTGTAAGTTCATTGAGGGTGGTGGGCCACACTGTGGGAGATGTTTGTGTGGGATGTGATGGGAGGTGTGGGAGGTGGGCAAAGTGGAATCCCAATGGGTTCCGTGTAATATTTCGGGTAATCTAAGCACCTCTTAAAATATATATATAAACAACATTTTTATAAGCAAATACACATATATGCATATATATTTATATATCATTTTGCAAATGTTTGTATGTTTTGTGAGAATTTTGATTTTTACCCATAATAAAAAAATAAATAAATAAATAAAAATAAAAAATAAAAAAATAAATAAAAGCACAAAAAACTGAAAATCCAATTTTAAGTTTTTCTAGGTCAAATAGGAAATAAACTATTTAACTCTAGAAAAATTTATATACTAGATGGCAATATGAATAATGCATATCATTGTATATAAGATAAAGTGGAACTCAGGTAAATAATGGAAATATTTAACTCATATTATTAAACAGGTAAAAATTAAAAATATATAATTGATTATCCTAGGTGTTAGAGAAAAGCCAATGAATTCAACCTAAAAAAGTAGAATAAAGAAAATGGTGAAGTTGAAATAACAATTAATGAATTCAAAGAAATAAAAAGAAATAACATTTATCAAAAAGGAAGGAAAGATGAAGATCCATTTTTCACTAAACAAAATAAAAATCAAGAATAATTCATGAAATGAAAGAAGAAAAACAAGAATCATAAGGAAAATATAATGAGCCTACATTGTTATTCAAATCAGAAAAAATTTAAAATCATTGGACTGATTTCAGATTCTGCCATGATGGTGTAAGTGGTTCAAGAATTCTCCTGCCATCACACTTACCTCCAAACCTGAACAAAATATGAAAACTGTTTTCAAGCCTTAGAAAACAGGGGTAACAGGTATGTTACTGATGAGATGATGGAAGTATATGAGAAGAGAATCATGATTACTCTGCCTTTCTGTACTCCTTGCTGACCAGTGCAATACAGAGTACCAGTAGAATATAAATGTATTGAAGATCTGAAGAGGTAAAGATTGGAGTTTCCACCAATTGAAGAAGTTGGAACATAAAATATGGGGTATCAAAAACAGGTGCCTCAAATATTGATCCTGGGGTTTCCATCTAGGTCCTTAGTTGAAGGCTGAACTGTATATGTGCAGATAATCACCACACCTACCCAAGGCTGAAATAGGGAATTGCAAACAGAAAAAAAAAAAAAAATAGATTCAACAGAATCAAAAGCTGTTTCTTTGAAAAGATCAATAAAATTGACATGCTTTTAGCTAGACAAAAGAGAGAGAGGAAGGAAATAAGTAAAATCAGAAGTGAAAGATGGGGCAATACTTTCAATGCTACAGAAATAAGTGGGAATATAAGAGCACAACAACTGTATGACAACAAAATAGATAACATAGATGAAATGGACAAATTCCTAGACAACACAAACCACCTACACTGAATGAAGAAGAAATATATATTCTACAAATATGCCTTGACCCCATAATGAGATAAACAAAACAGGATTTTTGTAAATGCATAGTTTTCAATCCATAAGACAAGATAAAGTGACTATGAACTAAAGAGACTATCATTAAGAGACATAAATAAATAGTAATCGAAAAAGTGTCCTACATTACATAACTAGCAAAATAAACAAAGAATTATTTTACACGGTATATTAAAATACAAGTGATTGGATAGTTGAGGGTTTTTTGCCCTCTCTTGGTAAAGTTTCATGACAATTTGTTTGAACCTATTTCCATTGCCTTACTTTGAACTGGACTGTCTTCTTCTATAGGAAATTGAAAACATCCACTTGATTTAGAACACTGTTATTTATCACTACAACATTAATTTTACATTTTCTATATACTTTGTTGTTTTACATTACGTTAAGAGTAGGGGATCCAATTCTTATGCAGAACTCTACTTAAGTCAGGTATTGATGAGTACTTCCTATCCCTTAGAAAAGAAACAAGAAATAAAGTGTTTAGTACTAGGTATTTCATAGCATATTTTAACTTGATTATATCCTATTACATAAATGTTCTGCAAATTATCTGAAATTTCTGCTTGTGTGTGGATCAGCAAATGCAGATATAAGTACAGTAGGAACAGGTTTCATTTACTTTTTTTTTTTTTTTTTTTGAGGTACAAGTTTGGGGAATTGAACCTGGGACCTCTGTATATGGGAAGCTGGCGCTCAACCAGTTAGCTACATCTGCTTCCCACAGTTTTTGTTTGTTTGTTTGTTTTACTTGTTTTTTGTTTTTTTCAGGAGGCATGGGGCACCGAACCAGGACCTCTTATGTGGGATGGGGATGTTCAACCATTTGTGCCACATCCCCTCCTCATTTACTTTTTATTAATACAAAGCATAAAGCTCAAGAGCATTGAAAATTTTTAACTCAGAATACTAATATATTAAATACGCAGTGGAATTAGTATACACACATGCACACACACACTCAGGACCCAGATAGAGAAGTAAAATATTGATTGACAACAGAGAACCACTGAAATTTTTTTTTTTCAATTCTCTAGATGCTCCTGATTCATTATTTATTCAAAATACTTTTTAGGGCCTATATGTTTGGGTGTATCACAATCAATAAAAATGACATGAATTAGAAGAATCACCATCAGGAGAAACAAGCCAAGAAAAGAGATAAAGTATGGTTTTATGTTGGAGGAAGTCTGACATGTTTCAGAAAAAGTTTAGCTGGGACTTCATGATAAAATGACATTGGAGGCAAAATCTGAAAAAGTGATGCAATATGACATTAAGAATTCTTGTCATATTTTTTCTTTTCTTTTTTAAAAGATACTCAGATTACATAAATGTTACACAAAAAACATAGGGATTCCCATATGTCCTACTTCCCACACTTCTCTCAACCTCCCACATACACAACATCCTACATTAGTGTGGCACATTCATTGTAATTGATAAATGCATCCTGGGGCATTGCCACTGAGCATGAACCATAGTTCACATTGTAGTCTCCACTCTCTTCCACACAGTTCTGCATGTTATGGGACGAACATAAGATGGACTATATCTGTTGTTGCAGTGTCATACAGGATGATTCCCAACTCCTGAAAAAGCCCCCTGTACTACAACTGTTTTTCCCTCTCCCTGCCCCCAGATCCTCCAGTGGCCACTGCCTCCACATCAATATTGTAATTACTTTCATTGCTAGAATCACAATATGTCTATAGTAGGATACCAGTAAGTCCATTCTAGTCCATAGCTCTTCCCCCAATCCTGAGGATTCTGGGATGGTGATGTCCACTCCATCCCAAATTGAGAGGGGGCTTGATCCCATACAACCAATGGATGGGGCTTTCTTGCTTGCAGTTGCAGACTCTCTCATTTCCTTGGTATAGTGGTTATCAATCCTCCCTCCTTGTTAGTTGTTCTGGGTGAGCCCAATGAACTAGTGAGTAGGTGTTGCAATTTCGCTTAGGCTCAGGGTTCAGCTGACCCATGGTCTTGTCATATTTTGGTGATCTTCTTTCATAATTTGTAACAAATATTACACAGGAATACAAGGTGTTGATAATGGGGTGTTGTCCAGGAATTCTGCCCATGTTATGCATGATTGTTTTGTAAGATCATAAATTCTCTAATAACAACAACAACAAAAAAATAGAAGATAAATAGACAATAAAGATTATCAGACATTTGCATAAACCCTCTATTTGAAAGAAAGGAAAAAATTAAAAAATTAAATAAAAAAAAAAAAAGAAATTGAGACAAAGTAAGCAGAAGAGAAATGAGTGGGGCAGAAACACTGGAAGGAAAGTTTCAAAGAAGAATGGGAGTTCTGGAAGCTATAGGTCTCAGAAAGTACATTTGCAGCAACATATAAGGTCTAAAGCACAGAAAACCACTTAGGAAGGAAAGAGCTGTACAGCTCTCAGATTCAAGGTACTTAATGCGGATAGAGCTCGTGAATCAAGCAGAGCTCTGGGAGTAATAATGTTTTAAGACTATCATAAAAATATAAGAGTGATACCAGAGCATGAAAAATTACTTTGACCAATCCCTATATCTCCTTCTGATAGTGAAAATGCCTATCACATTTAAAAATGGGAGAATAAAAAAAAATACAATTAAATTCCATATAAATGTATTTACTGTGCAAAATGATAAAAAGAACAAAGAATATCCCCAACGTAATGAACATCAGAGCATAAAATAAGACTTCATGGCAGGCAAACAAACACATTAATTTAACATGTTAAATATTACATATGAAACTAAAACAGTATATTCAAGCTTCATGAATATCATATTTATCTGAAAAGAGACAGACATCTAAAGGATGTTAAAACATGATTTAAAGAACACAGAAATTAACTAAAAATAACAGAAATAGGCAATTTTAGTAAATATGAGTGTCACCACATAAAGTGCAGATAAAAAAAGGAAAAATGGAAAGGACAGATATGAAGAAAAATCAGTTTAAAATAAGAAAGTTAAATAATTTGAAAGAACCTAACACACTTAAAAGGTGCTGAACTATAATTTTCAAAATGCAAAAACTTGACTCATAAATGTAAAATGAATACATGGCAAAAATATATTCACTAAGATGGTAAGATGGAGTCAAACACCATTTCAGTAACAGGAGTTTATAGAATTCATTAGAAAACATACAACAAAATAAAGTTTTCTTATTTTTATGTTTTATTGTAAATAATATGCATAAAAACATATCCAGATATCATGTGTGAAGCTTAATGAATTTTTGTGAGCTGAAAATAACCCTATAAACAGGAGGAAACAAAATATTGCCAATAGTACAGAAGACTCCGTTCCACTGTTTTCTAGTTACAATCTTTCCTATAAAGGTAACGCCTATTTTGAAGCAAAGATTAATATATGTAGATGGTGGTTGTAAAATTATGGCTATTTTAATACATGAATAAAAATTTGCCATTTCCATATGTCCGTTATATCAACTTGACAAATGTATTTAATTTTGTAACCACAATCAAATTATAGAATATTTTCATCATCCTCAAAAGTCCCCTCAACCACTCTGAAGTCAATCACTTTCATAAACTTCCAGTTCTGGGAACCAGCATGAAATATAAGTGGAATCACAATGTATGCAACTTTCTGAGTTTGGCATCTTCCACTCAGCATAATTTATTTGAAATCCATGTGTAATGTTGAATAAATAGTAGTTTTCCCCCCTATATTAGCTTTTCAGGAAATATTTTCTCCAATTCAGTGCCTTGTTTGTTCTTTCCCTCAGAAGATTCTTTTTCACAGAGCAGATTTTAATATGTTGACATACACTGTATCAAGTTTCCTCCTATAGCTCCAGTATTTTGTGTCTTATCTTAAAAATGGGGCTAAACAATGATCACACAGATGTTCCATGTTTACTTTAGACTTTTTATGGTATTAAGCTTCACGTTAATATCTAAGGTCTATTTTGAGAATTAATATCTCCTTTTTCGGCAAAAGACAATTCAATATTTTCAGCACCATTTTCTTTAATACTATATGTCCACAATGGATATTTCTTGATGTCTTTGTGAAAAATCAAGTGACCATATGTGTGTGAATCTATTTCAAAACTCTCTAATTGGTTACACTGATCTAGGTATTGATCTTTTCACCATTACCATATTCTGTTGGTTATTTAGCTTGATGACAAGTCTTAAAATCAGATTAGAAGAGTCGTCCAACTTTATTCTTCCTTTTCAAATTTTTGTTGACTACCTTAGTTCTTTGGTTTTTATCTAAAGTGTAGAATTACCTTCTCAATTTCTGGAAAAAATAAATTTTAATTGCTGTTGTCTTGAAATTATAGATCAATTTTGGATTGCATTTATTTGATAGATTGCTCCCAATTGGGCTACCCAGCACATGATATTTCTTTATTTCTTTTTTTCATTTTAATTCAGATTCCATGGCCAATATTCCATATATGAGTTAGAATGTAAGAGTTTGGGATCCAATAGCCATGTATTAATCAAAAATTTTATGAGGCCTTTATTAACATGGCAAAGTACTAGTCTGAACTCTAATATTCTAATGTTTTACCACACAGAATACTACAGTTATCAGTCTACTTCCCAACTATTATGTTAAAACTTTTTATCCATTAGTTTACAATACTCATACCTTACCTGCTCTTTGAAATTCTCAATAAGCTTAAACATTCTCATACCACTAAAAAGTGTATCACTTGAAAATTTAAACAAGAGCCAGACATATTTATTAAAGAACTATGAATTCTGTCAGAGGATATACTTTTATATTATTTAGTTGCAAGAATGTTGATGAGAATTTTGAGGAAATTAAACAGGTTTTATTCCTAGGAAGAAGAAACAGGACTTCAGGGTTTTAAATTATTAACTTAATGGCACATAGGCAATAAGTATCAGAGCTAAGTTTATGTACTTATGATTGGATTTCTTGTCCAATCCTATACCATATGATTTTTTTTTTTGCAAAATGATATATAAATATATATGCATATATGTGTATTTGCTTACAAAAATGTTATATATATATATACATATATTTTAAGAGGTGCTTAGATTACCCAAAATATTACACGGAACCCACTGGGATTCCCATGTTGCCCACCTCCCACACCTCCCACGCAAGAAATTATAACCATATGATTTTTGATGAGAGTTCTTCTTCTACCAGAGGCAAAAGTGCGTTCAATGTAATAATTTTTGTCATGTAGCTAATTGTTCCAGAAACATTAACTTGTTTACAACTGAAAAAAAAAATCATCTTGCTGATCTTCTGTACCAAAAGAGAAGGTGTTTC